>PKML01049734.1:996695-1031755 GCA_002933935.1 Eutrema yunnanense
AGGTTTGAAAACGCGGAGACTCACCTGTTCATGAACCATCGAAATGACCCTCTTCCCAAGTACCCAAGTGTCACCTAATCAGCTTTTGATCTAACCACCATGTACTTCTCCGTAGACATTCGCAGCTTTCCAGACTCCACACATTATCCCACAACATTGTTCAAATAAAACCCTCATCACCAGTTTCATCGCTGCAGCTAATGTTCAAGAACCTTCTAGATCCTTTATCAGATATGAATGATGAATCAAGCTCTGAAAACACTAATCACATTGATGAAGTGCAGAAATTGGCTCAGGCTTCAGAAGAACTCTGCTGGAGACATGGATGTTTTCTAGTCAACTGGTCAGTCTTTGGATTTTTCATTAGTCGATCTAGAACCGATCATGTAACACTGTGCACTCAAAAACAAAATCAAATCAATAGGTTCAAGCACAGGATCATTATCTCCAACAAATTTTGACTCAATAAAACAATTTTGACTCGATAAAACGACTGACTCTAAGAAAAACAAACACAATGTCAGCAGACACCTCCTCCAGACTTGAACAACACTGTCCCCAGTGTTATCTAGCCTAGAGTCAGTGAAAGAAAACAAAATAACAGAATAAAATTGGGAAAAACAAGAAGTTACCTTGCTGGAACATCGAGTATCGATCGACACACAGCCTGGTATCGATCGATACCAGGCTTAGATCGATTAGATGAACCGTACATTCGCGATTGGTGTCGATCGATACCAGAGGTATCGATCGATACTAAGGCGATTTCGAATCTGCTCCTTGTTCATCCTGACACAAACACACAACGAACGAAAATAAAAAAAGAAAAACGAATCAAAAACAGACTCACCAGTGGGTTGCCTCCCACCAAGCGCTCGTTTAACGTCATTAGCTTGACTGTAACGCCCTTCAGGCAGGATAGGAATGAGAGCTTGCACCAAAACAGGCTCCACAACTTGACATTGCTATCTTCAGAGTTTTGCTCAACAAACCTTCCACAAACTCTTGCCATTTCTCTTTCAGCTCCGAAGTAAGAAGAATTCTAGCCTTAGAAAATGGCTTCGAAGCTCCTTTGCACTTGACGTTATACTTAATCGAATTCCCATCACTCTTCTGAGGAATCAATGTGACATATGGATTCTCGACCTTTTTGCTCTTGGCCTTCTTCTTTGTTGCCTTGGCCTTCTTGACAACTTCCTTGGGAATGCTGGGCGATTCAGCTGAAATGTCTGCGACAGTAGGCTCATCAGGAGACTCTTCCAAAAGATCAACTGCCAACGTCTCTCTTGTGACAACAGTGAAGCATGAGACATGTGTGGGAGCACCTCCAGAGGGAATGTCATCATAGTAGACCCCTCCGTCAATGTAAGAGAAAGAGAGTCTCTTATTAGGTGTGTCTATAATCGCGCCAGTAGTAGCCATAAACGGTCGTCCCAGGAGCAAAGAAACTTCAGATCCTTCGTTCATCTCCACAACCTGAAATTCAATGGGCACCAGACAATCTCCTACCTTAACGGGTAAAGCATGGATAATACCGTATGGAGGTGAGGTGCAGGAATTTGCAAACGTGAGAAGCATCGTAGGGGGTTTAATATCAGCCTTCAATCGTTCAGCAATTCCCCTCGATATGACATTGACGCTAGACCCTGAGTCAACGAGACACTCATCGAACTCAACTCCAGAGATGGAGCATGGAACCTCGAATTTCCCTGGGTCTTCTCTCTGGGTTAACTGCCTTAGTGGTAGTGACTTGCGTCTTGCCTCGATAAAGAGTGCTTCAACTTCTTCCAGAGTTTCTCTGCAATCCTTGAAGTGACTGAGCAGAGGCCAGCCCTCTAGAGCTTCTTCAAAGGTGAACGAGTGGGGTATCCTTCGTACTCTCTTCTCAAAGCCGAGCAGCTGCTTTGGAGTGATGGGGTCCCTGAGATGTTGAGGAATATAATTTATCTTCCTGGGCTTGCGAATTCTTTCTGCAATCAACTCAGGTGTTTTCACAGTTTCTGGCTCGTTCTGCGAGGGGTATCGATCGACACCAAGTAGGGTATCGATCGATACTAGTGCAGTTGAATCGTCCCTGGCAGATACATCATCATCAAAAAGAAGCTCCACATTCTGCTTATTGATATATCATGGTTTTTACCCTGTTTAGACCATGATATAAGTCCTTTTATAGAGTCTTTTATAGTATTTTGGAGTCTTTTAGAGTCTTTTGCAGGTTTTAGCACATTTGGAGTATNGCTTCTTCTCAGCCTGCTCCTCAGTATCGATCGACACAGAAGGAGCATCGATCGATACTTGTGATTTTGGATCCTCTCGTGCAAATGTCTGGACTGGTATCGATCGATACTGGCTGGTATCGATCGATACTGGCTGGTATCGATCGATACTTGGGCGATTTCAGAATCCCAATCGTCATCTTCAACAGCATTCTCGAAAATTCCAGCATCAAAAGCCTTTTCTACCACTGCAGTGGCTCCCTTAACACATCCTATGGTGATTGCATTGACGTGTGCTCTTGGATTCTCAATCTTTCCTGGAAGAAAGCCTTCTTGTCTCTTTACAGCTGCTGCTGTCTGAGCGACCTGAGTTTCCAACTTCCTCTGGCTAAGATTGATGGCTTCGATTTTTCCATTTAGATCGATGTACAGAGAGTCAAACTTCCCATTGAAATCCCCCTGCAATTTCTCTTGTCCCCGAAGAAGTTGTTCCATCATGAGTTCCATTTTATTCTCTCTGGATTTTGGAGGAATGGGTTGGTACGAAGAGTTCCCGTAATTTTGATTGTTGTTGTTGAAGTTGCGGTTGTTGTTGTACCCAAATTGCTGACCCTGAATTCCAGAACCACCAACGTAGTTATAATCTTCCATTTCATCTCCACCGATATTATCGACTTCATCAGCAAAGTGTACAGCCTTCTTCGACTTCCCAATCAAAATATCCAGCTTGGCTTGAACTGCAGCAATCTGCGATCCATCAATTCATGCAGCTTGCTTTTTCCTCTCGAAATCAGCATTCTTGGTGCTATTGCTAGACGCCAAGTTCTCAATCAGCACGACTGCATCATCTGGATACCTGGTGTTGAAATTCCCATTACTCGCAGCATCCATACCCATCTGGTACCTCCAATCAATCCCTCTGTAGAAAATGCCCAGCAGCTGAACCTGAGAGAACCCATGGTGCGGAAAATCTCTCTGATAAGACTTGAAACGAATCCAAGCAGCCTTGAATGCTTCTGTCGGACCTTGAGAAAACAGGGAAATTTTGTTCCTGAGCTCTTCAGATCTCGCATCATCATAGAAATTGCATAGGAATGCATTCTTCGTCTCTTCCCATGTAGTTAGTAAATCAGGAGCTAACTGCTTCAGCCAATAAGCAGCATCCCCACCAAGAGAGTATGGGAAAAGTTTGCAAAATAGGAACTCGTTGGGCACTCCATTGTACTTCATCCCAGTGACCAAGTCCTCGAATCTCTCGATATGATCCATAGGATGCTCATGAGGTAGGCCATGGAAAGGACTCTGACTCACGAGAGCATAGTACGCAGACTTCAGCTCGAAGTCGTTCTTCTGAAAAGTTGGGATGCGAATCGCAGATCGATTGGCATAGAACTGATCAGGTCTGTTGTGCTCGCCAAGTGTCCTAGCTCGATCACCTGCAGCATTCCCAACGTTGGCGCGCCCAGCTGGCGCGAAAATTTAAAAAAAACAGCAGCATGGACAACGACGTTTCCAGCTTCATCAAGTCGCTGCCCTCTCTCATTGCACACATGACCCTCTTGGTCTCTCAGAACTCCAGCTTCATCAGCTCTTAAAACCACTGGGTTGTTCATCCCTGATGTTTGCTTGGTCTTTCTGTTTGTGTGTTCCACAAGTTCTAGCTGTTCCAATGACAGTTCCACTAGCTGAGTGCTCTTGTTGCTTCTGGTTTCACGAATATGCATACACCTGCAAACAAAACACTAGACAAGGCACGTAAGTAACCAAAAAAATAAGTTGAGTATCGATCGATACCAAGTGGTGTCGATCGATATCAACAAAAGAAGACGACGAGTATCGACCGATACTACAGAGTATCGATCGATACCGACGAACTTAGTCGAAATTCTCAAACTAAAATCTAATGGCGAATTGAGTCCCCGGCAACGGCGCCAAATTTGATATGCTCAAATTAATACACTAACAGTACTAAAGCGGTAGTTGTAATATAGCTAGGGGTCGAACCACAAAGACTCACAGAGATGCACAATAGATTATATAGGTGAGAATTAAGCTAAGCCAAACAGATGTAATTGAAAGCAGTGCAGAAATTAAAAGAGTTGTAATTCAATTGGGGAAATATAGGCTCAGGGTTTTTCTCAGAAAATCAATGAATGCAGATAAACTAACTAACATGATTCAGATTTAGCGCAGTTCTTGAACTCAAATCACTAATGTATAATTAACCAACTGTCGTTGCGAGAATTATCTAAATCTAAATCCTAGGAATTCCAAATCTCTTTGCGAATCCTAAAGTCTAAATCAGCTTTAATATCAGGTTTGATATGTTCAGAAATCAATTAAACCAAATCTCTTTGCGAATAATCAATTTGCTCACCTAAGGTTCTATCAGGTAATTAATCGCACTGTCGTGCCTAATCAATTATCCTAAGATCTAAGTTCCAGATTCGTCAACCTAGAATTAGCTTTGAACACAACCTAAGCGAAGAACTAATTCAGATGTTGAATCCTAAACAGATAATCAACCTAGCATTCAGAGAAAACCCTTATGAGAACCCTGAACCTAAAGTGGATCTACTCAGACATGGTGAATGAAACAATCAACATAACTGAATAAATCATCAATAAAATAGTAACAAGAGGTTTTTGAGATCTGATCTCGGACGAAGGGAGATTCAGACGTGTCTCTCTCAAACCAAAGTAAAATCAAAGTATAGAATAAAGCTTAGCCTACAAAGTGGCTGTAAAAATCCTATAAATAACCTAAATCACGAGTTGGGGTCTTCTTGTAATTATTAAAGACTTCTGGGCACTTTNCCGAAAAGCCCGATTTTTTTCGGGCTTATATTTCTAGGCCCGAGCCCGCTGTTTTTCAGGGTCGGGCCGGGCCGGGCCTCGGGCTTTGGCCCTAATTGACACCCCTAAATCAGGTACTCAGCAACACGACTTCAGCTTTTGCTCCAAACTACTCCAGAAAGCTCCAATAATTCCAATAGTGCTCCAAACGTGCTATAACCTGTAAAAGACTCTAAAAGACTCCAAAATACTATAAAGACTATAAAAAAGACTTATATCATGGCCTAAACATGGTAAAAACCAGGATATATTACTGGGGGAGGTAGTCGCTGACTTTGTTTTTGTTTTTCTTAGAGTCAGTCCGTTTTTGAGTCATTCGTTGTTTTATTGAGTCAAAACTTTGTCTGAGACTGTGATCTTTTTCTTGAATCTTTTGATCTGACCTTGCTTCTGAGTGACCATTGTTACAGAACCAGTTCTAGATCGACTAATGAAAAATCCAAAGGCTGAACAGTTAACCAGAAGACACTCATGTTTCCAGCAAAGTTCCTTAAAGCCTGGGCCAAATTTTTGCACTTCATCAATGTGGTTAGTATCAATAGAGCTTGATTCCTCATTCGTATCTGACAAAGGAACCCATATGTGTTTTAATTAATGGTATTTCTCTCCATGTTACAAGTTAATTAATAAGTGCATTAAAAGATGAAATGATTTTCTTATGAGTAGAGGGTTAGAAAAATTTCCAGCGATCCCATTATTCTACTCGAGAGGGAATGATCACACAGAGGATTGGAAGCGATGCTAGGATTTTCCTATGATGCCATTACTCGCCCACATCCTTTGATACATTAAGAGGGAAGAACCGGGGATTAGGTGGCAAACACCATCAATACTCGCGTCTCATACCTTGATGTGTATATGCAAAGCTAAAAACAAAAGAGAAAACATAATAAGAAATAAGTATGGGGGAGAGAAATAATACCAAAAAGTGTGAAAAAGGGTGGTTCCTTGTCATGATATTGTATGGGAAAAAATCTAGAAGGTTCTTGATACTAATTCACAGCGATGAAACTGGTGAGGATGACTTGACTGAACAATGCTGCGAAATAATGTGTGTAGTCTGGGGAGCTGCGAATGTCTACGGAGAAGTACATGGTGGTTAGATCAAAAAGCTAGTTAGGTGACATTTGGGTGCTTGAGAAATTGGTCATTGCAATGTTTCATGAACATGTGAGTCTCTACGTTTTCAAACCTCTTTCTCTGGTTTAGTCTTCTATTTGCTTGAGGGCAAGCAAAGGCTAAGTTTGGGGGAGTTGATATATCATGGTTTTTACCCCCATTTAAGCCATGATATAAGTCTGTTTTATCGAGTCTTTATTCTATTATAGAGTCTTTTAGAGTCTTTTACAGGTTTTAGCACATTTGTAGCATTATTGGAGATATTGGAGTTTTATGGAGCGTTCTGGAGCTAAATTGAAGTCTAGTGACTAAGTGCCTGATCGAAGCGTCAAGCATCGATCGATACCCCCTGGTATCGATCGACACCCATCGAGGAGATCATGAGTCGCGACTTTTAATGAAGTTTGAAGAATTGCAGAACTGGCCCAGAAGACTTTAATATTTACAAGAAGACCCCAATTCGTGTTTAGACTATTTAATTAGGTTTTACAGCCACTTTGGTTGTGTGCTTTATTACGTTTTGTTTGAGGATTTCTGAGAGAGCTTTTGAGAGGGGAGACAAGCCAGAACTCTGTTCGTCTGAGAGAAGATTTCGAACCCCTGTTTTATTCTACTCTTATTTATTCTATTGATGATTTATTCAGCTATGTTGATTGCTTCAATTTCCATGTCTGAGTAGATCTCTTGTTAGGTTCAGGGTTCTCAATAGGGTTTTCTCTGAATGCTAGATTGATTTGTTATTAGGATTCACTATCTGAATTAGTTCTTCACCATAGGTTGTTTGCAAAGCTAATTCTAGATTGATTACCTAGAACTTAGATCTTAAGATAATTGATTAGGCGCGGAAGTGCGATTAATTACCTGATAGAACCTAAGGTGAGCAAAATAACTATTCACAAAGGAATTTGGTTTAGTTGTTTTGTGAACATATCAAACCTGATTTAAAAAGCTGATTTAGATTTTAGGATTCGCAAAGGAATTTGGAATTTCTAGGATTTAGATTTAGATAGTTTTCGCAACGGAAGTTGGTTAACTATATCTTAGTGATTTGAGTTCAATAACCGTGTTAAATCTGGATCCTGTTAGTTAACTTGTCTGCATTCAGTGATTCACTGAGAAATACCCTGAACCTATCTTTCTCCAATTGAATTTACAACCTTTTAATTTGCATTCTGTTTTCAATACCATTAATCACTTAGCGTAATTCTCACATATATAATCTATTGTGTGTCTCTGTGAGTCCTTGTGTCCGACCCCTAACTATACTATAACTACTGCTTTAGTATCTAAATAGGGTATTAATTTGAGCATATCAGCTTCATCTGCCTTTAGTGCTTCGGGTATATTTAAGGATCCAACCATTGGATTACTTCCAATCCAATTGCATTTGAAATATGGTTGTCTATACTTTGTTGTGTCCAAATTTGGAGATGATCAGACGGTGAAAATGTCTCCATTAGCTACAAGACTTCTTGACGGTCCAAGTTTATCCAAAAACGTACTTTTGCTCCGAATTGCACTCTTTTATTCCGAGTTACCTGAAACGTCTTTCAAATATCTAAAATATGAAAATCACTTGAAAACTTTTGAAAATGGAGTTAAAACACATGCAAAAAAATATGAAAGTGATCCTTAAAAATGGTCAAAAACCAATGTTATCACGCGTCGCGAACTGTAAATGGTTATTCTCATTTTAGTGCTTCATTTACGCATGGAAATCAACAGGTAATATATTACTTTTATAATTCGTCTCTGCATGATACTTTTTTATGTTTCTTGATTATTTAAGAAGACTTTTCTAAATACGTTATATATGTTCCTAAATGGTTCCTAAATACGTTTTATTTCCAAGAAATGATCATTTTTCATCATTTGTATCTTTCTTTCTTTCTTTGTGTAGGCAAACAAGAACACATGTTCGGATGCTTCATTTAGGCATGAAAATCAACAAGTTATATAGTCTTTTATAGTTTGTCTCCGCGTGACTTAAAAGAATAATCTTTTTTTTCTTTCCTTTTTTCTTTTATAAATTATAAATTTTGTTTTTCTAATAAATAAATCTAATTCGAGAAATAGAGAAGGGTAAAACTGGGGTTTTATAATATAAATTTTGTAAACTATACTAAATTTAATATTTTGAGTATTGAAGAGGAAATGATTAATAGTTTGAGTATTAAAAAAGAAATGGTTCATGTATTTTTTGGAGAGCCAAAATAGTTCGTGTATTTTTTTTCTAAAATTTATATAATTCGTGTATTTTTAAGGTTTTTTTGTTTTGTTAAATTGATTTTGAGACAGATAAACCACGTTTTGGTCTGGTTTAAATTTTTATAATTTTTTTATTGAGAGGACATTTTGGTCTTAATGTCGTGAGTTAACGTTAGCCAAAATGACGTGATATTTGATTTGGGAAAATAGAAATTAGGGTTCTTGTTCTTCTTTATTTGTTATTTTTTCCAAAATCGCTAATGTTAAATCGCGACCAAAACTGGTCTAATATATATATATATTCAAACCGGAAATAAAACGACGCTGTTTTGGACTACCACGTGTTATCCTAGTCAGCAACCACTAACAGTGAAACTAACGTCATCTACGGTTTTGGTAGAACCGACCATATTTCGTTAGATCATGTAGTAAGTTCAAAATTTTAGGTAGTTCATGTGGTTTATAGCATTGGTAAATAGGTTGTGTATGAATAATTAAAAACTGATTAGTTCATGGTGGAATAGGCCGTTTTCCCCTATCAAAATCTAATCAAATAATTAACTTAAATCGAAAAAGCAAATTAAATTTATTATAACAGAAAATTAAATGCAAGAAACTAAACCAAGGTAAATCGAATTTATTGAACCAAACTAGATTAAACCAAAAACTCAACATTAAAATTTAAATTTTTTGACTAAGTAAAATATATGTAGAATCTTTTGAAGTTAATGGCTATTTGTATCTTAAATATTTTTTGTCCCTCATCATTACAGATCTACTTCTAGATACAGAGAGTGTTGTGCCTTGTTTGGTTGTTCCATGCCTTTGCGCTCTCCCCAAGACAACTTCTTTTATACTGCTGCGAAAGCCATCTAGAGATCTCCCAACAATGGTCTTCATGTGAAACAAAACCATATCTTTGATGGCATCGAACAAAAGCAAAGAGAAATGGTGTGTTGTGCTTGTATCATTCTCAAAGTCGATGGTGTAAACTCGGGAATAGATATAGTAATCAGTACATAGTGTAAGAGTACTAGATTTAATACCTGACCATTTAGTGGCATTCACCATTATGATCAGACACATCCATCGAAACATATATATCTAAAAAAATTTATGTACTATTTTTGCTCCATACATAAATATTCAACAGGATATACAGCAAAGTACACATAAATTTATAGCGTTGGTGAGAGATAAGAACAAAATAATCATACAAGAGAACATATAAGATTCATGGATCCTAAAACAAATGTTATACATCGGGATGGTTGTGAAGTTCAACCTAAAAGACAAGAGAACATATTATATTTTGACACTATACCGTGTAATAAGCTCACATGACTTGGCATCCCATTGAAGAACACATGTTTTGTATTTCTTAGTTACGATAAACAAAAGATTTAGTGGTTGATTATATGGTTGATTATATGATAAATATTTTAAAATAACTGCTGATTACAAAATATCATGAGAGATATAAAATATATGCTCTTTTGAGAATGAAATAGTTTCGAAGTAGCGATCATCTCATAGATAGGTACATCGCTTATGAGCTGCACAAGAACTTTGGCGATCTTTTGGAATAAATGGGAATGTGACACAACATATCAAATTGCTACTCTTACCCCCCAAAAAAAACATAGAATTTGTAAACTGAAAAAGAAATTCAATAGTTCTTTACTTTTGGTAAACTAACAATTAAAGTTATTGATGGAAGGAAAATAATAAAGATGTATGTAGTACCTCAATTTCATATGGGGTAATCTTGTGGATTTCAAGTCAAGTGCATTTTCTGGACAAAGGATAAACATATATGTGAAATATAATTGATTTAGGCACATCAATCGACTCATGATGGAAACCAAGCTAAAGGAATCCATATTTATCTTGAAGAGAGTGTGTCAATATTTATCGAGATGGAAGCACAAAATATCACTATGCGGGTTTTAGTCGATAGATATCATCATCCTCTGGATACAATGAAAATAAAGTTGGATGAGGTTTTAAGTGTCTTCTTGAAGCTTGCAGCAGACACTTTGAAACCAACACGAGGTGAACTCTCAAGAGCTAGTCCCACTTTGGTAAATAATAAGCGGTATTGGCCATACTTTAGGGATTGCATTTGACGGTACTCATGTGCCGGTTCGTCATCCTTCTCAGAATACACCTTTTATACGCAAAAAAATAGAAACGACAATGAATGTGCTTGCTATATGTAATTTTGAGATGAAATTCATAAATGGCATATCTTGAGCTCATAGTATATCACATGATACTAAAGTGTTACACAATATGCTAGACATTTTTTCCCGTTTCCTCCAAACGGTAAATATTACTTTGTTGATTCAAGATATCCAACTATGATTGGTTATCATATCTAGGCCTTTATTGCATAATTTGATACCGTGTAACATAAAAGTTTACATTTGAATACTATTCCAAAAATCAAAAACAAACAAACTAGCATCATCTTGTCATCAAACAAAAAAACAAACTAGCATCATCCATAGATGTAAAAACTAAATAAAAAAACGAACAATATTTGGATGCAACATTTAGATGCATCCGAATATAAAAACGAGCAGACGCTAATTAATTTCCCATAATTGTTTAGGTAGATCAAAAGATCTCATCTTGCATTAAAATTTGTATATTTGTTTCTTCTGTCACGCATTAAAATTTGTATCTAAACTAATCTTTCCACTTTTTCCCTTTAATTGTTGAAAAAAAAACCGTTTACATTTCGGTCAAAATGAATCTGTCTCGCTTTTTGGCTAGATGAACTTTGGAAACCCCATTGTCTCCATCAAGCCTCTATTAGATTTTGACACGGTGCACTAAAGATCCTAATGTTACCGGCTATTACCGGTTAACAAGGTCACCGTATAACTTAATCAAAGCGAGAAAGCGTCCAGATTCATAGCTCGCTAATAACCGGTATCAGGTAATCTTCTCAAAATCATTCTCCTTCGCATCCCACAGGCTCATTATTTGTTCTCTCTTCTTCTACCTTCTCTTTACCAAATCCACAGAAGAAGAAAAAAAAGCGATTCGAGAAATTCGGATTTTTTTCATATTCATCTTCTCCATTAAAGCTCTCTCAGTAGCTTCTGTAAGATTCGTGCTCCAATTTGTATGGATTTGAGCCGTTCTCAAACTAATTTCTCATTAGGGTTTGGTTGTTCCCACGCATCATCAATGGCTCCGGTTCCGAGAATCCCGATTGCAGACGATTCGATTAATCTACAAGTCGATCCGATTTTCCGATCTTCGCCGACCACTTTTTCTCCTATTCCGTTACAATTACTCGAACAGAAAGTCGAGACGATCACCGTCGAGGAGCCAAAGAAAGATGGAGATCAAAAGGAGGACGAGCATTTCAGAATCTTAGGTCACCACATGTGTCTCAAAAGGCAACGAGACTGTCCGCTTTTAGCTCAATCGAAACATCCGAGGAGAACAGTCGGTGACACAGACCTGGAATCGAGACGTGCTGCTGTTCGTGCTTGGGGAGATCAACCTCTTCATTTGGCTGATCCAGATATCCACGAGCTCATGGAGAAAGAGAAACAACGGCAAGTGAGAGGAATCGAGCTGATTGCTTCTGAGAATTTCGTATGTCGAGCTGTGATGGAAGCTTTGGGAAGTCACTTGACGAACAAATACTCTGAAGGCATGCCTGGAGCAAGATACTACACTGGGAATCAATACATCGACCAGATTGAGAATCTCTGTATTGAACGAGCTCTTACTGCGTTTGGTCTTGAATCTGACAAATGGGGTGTTAACGTTCAGCCTTATTCTTGTACCTCTGCAAATTTCGCGGTCTACACCGGACTTTTATCGCCGGGTGAACGGATTATGGGGCTTGATTCTCCTTCTGGAGGTCACATGAGCCATGGCTATTGTACGCCAGGTGGGAAGAAGATTTCGGCCGCATCAATCTTCTTTGAGAGCTTTCCTTATAAAGTGAATCCTCAAAGTGGGTATATCGATTACGATAAGCTTGAAGATAAGGCTCTTGATTACCGCCCAAAGATTCTTATTTGTGGAGGGAGTTCGTATCCTAGGGACTGGGATTTTGCAAAAGTTAGACAAATTGCTGACAAGTGTGGAGCTGTTTTGATGTGTGATATGGCTCATATAAGCGGTCTTGTGGCAACTAAGGTTTGAATCTTTTACTAACTTTTATTGATATGTTGATTAGCTCTTTAATTCTCCATGGTTTAGGTTGAATGTCTAGTACTGGAAAGTCTGAGCTAAAGCATCTAGTATTGGTTAGACCATCTATTCAAATTTGAAAAGATGATATTAATTTGTGTCTTTTCTTTGAGTTTAGGAGGAGAGTGATCACTTCATAGTAACTCAAGTTTTGAGTGGGACTAAGTATCTTTCTAAAAAAAATGGTTCAAAAACTTTAGATGGCTGACTAATTTCTATGCAAAGTCCTTTCCTGTGGTCAGTTTGGAATGATTAGTAGTTAAAAACATCTTATACTCGGTGGATAATAAAGTTTACATTTGTGGAAATGATAACTGGATTTTGGTGGGTCGGTCAATATATGTAAAGAAATGGTTTGAAAATGATCTGATTTGTTGATATTTGTTATGATTCTGCTTCAGGAAAGTTTGTTTCTGAATTTGGTTTGGTATTTTTGTTATCTACAGGAATGTTCGAATCCATTTGATCACTGTGACATAGTTACTTCCACTACTCACAAAGGTCTACGTGGTCCTAGAGGAGGTATCATCTTCTACAGGAGAGGCCCAAAGATAAGAAAGCAAGGCCCTCACTCTAGTCATTGCGACAGTTCCACGCATTATGATTTAGAGGAAAAGATCAACTTTGCTGTTTTCCCGTCGCTACAAGGTGGTCCTCACAACAACCATATCGCAGCTCTTGCCATTGCATTGAAACAAGTGGCCACTCCAGAGTACAAAGCGTACATACAACAAATGAAGAAAAACGCTCAAGCGTTAGCATCAGCTCTGCTTAGAAGAAATTGCAGACTGGTTACAGGTGGCACAGACAACCATTTGTTGCTGTGGGATCTCACTCCTTTGGGCTTAACAGGTACGAAAAATTACTCAACCTTACCTTACTACTCATCAATCGAAATATAGAGTTTTTGTCTGATTATATGTGTCTGTTTTCTCTCAGGGAAAGTCTACGAGAAGGTGTGTGAGATGTGTCATATCACGTTAAACAAGACTGCTATATTTGGTGACAATGGTACAATATCTCCTGGAGGTGTAAGGATAGGTAAGCTCACAGATTGTTTTGCATTTCACATCCATATTTATTATATCGCTTCTTTGCCTGAACTTGAGATTCTTTATCATCAACAGGGACACCGGCGATGACAACCCGAGGCTGTATAGAGTCTGATTTCGAGACAATAGCAGATATTCTGGTAAAGGCGGCTCGGATAACTAGTGCGTTGCAGAGAGAACATGGCAAGTCACACAAGGAGTTTGTGAAGAGTCTATGCACCAACAAAGACATATGTGAGCTTAGAAACCGAGTCGAAGCATTTGCTTTGCAGTATGAAATGCCTGCTTCTCAGATTTGAATATTGAGTTATATCATGAAAAATTGTAAATTAGAGTAAATATATTTATCTGGGGATTGATGTTGCATTTTTTTCTTCATTGCAATTCTGTATACATTTTGATAGGTGGAGTGGAGATATTATACATTTATACCTACATGCATGCTTCTACACAGTTACTTCTCTCTTTCTCTTCTTTTAAAAGGTTTCTTATTTATAGAGGATTATGCTTATTAGTCTGATTCAGCAAAGACACCTAAATGTTATTAACATTAAACACGAAGATTTGACTTCTGCTTAGCAAGATTCATTTGTGATGCCAGCTATGAATTTAAAGAATAACTCTCGTCTCAAAGAGGATTGAACCCGAAAATTTTTATTAACTTTGCGTAAGCAAAAAGAACTGGCTCCAAATCTTGACCAATGAATCAAAGAGGAATAATGAATTCTTCTTCATTTCTAAAAAATACACTGGTTATAAATATCTTTTTTGTATGAATTCATTTTCATTTCTTAATAAATACATCATTTATACATAACTTTGTGTACACATGATTTCTTTTCATTTCTTAATTTTGAGGGAATAATAGAACAAAATTTGTTTTTCATCAAATTTGAGGAAGAATAATAAAAAAAAAAATTCTAATTTTTTTTCATTTTCCATCTTTTTTTCTTCATTCATATTATTTTTTTAATGGTCACCATTCTCTAACTAGAAGATTCTTGGACTAATCTTCAAAAAAAAAAGAACCAAAGGATTTACCGAGCAATAAACAGTGAGTTTGTTGCTAGACTAAAACAAACCAGATTTGAGAAAGTTTTGGACAAGGTACTAGCGAAGTAAATTGGTTTTAGTATTACGATCTTCGAGAGAGCTTATAAGAACAAGAACAAAGAAGAGAAAAGTGTTTGAACTAAAAGCTAGATTGCTATGGTGTAGTGAGTAGAATTGTCTCCGAAAAGAGCTGTCATCCGCTCTTTGCCCTCCTTGTTTTATACTCCGATATCGTGTTTAACGTCTCCGTTTACTCCACTTGATTCGCCAGGAATGGTCTTTAAGATTGAGGATCCGGCAATTACGTTTTAGCCACTTAACTCACCAGTTTGAACGATTCTTTGATATTGGCGGGGTTGACTTACGACTCTGCATTTAATCCCCATTTGACTGTTGATCGATCCCCCCGGTGGGCTTTTCAGCTCGGCCCGATACCCCTTTCCTTTAGTTGACCTCACCGAAATCTTTGGCTTCGTTAGGCCTTTACCGTAGATTACATGGGCCCTATTTTACTGGGCCGGATTTCTATCCCCCACAATTAGCCCCCCAATTCCTTAAAGGGAGGCGACTTGACTTCGTTTGAAGAATTTCACTCTGTCTTCTTAATCTTTTTCTTCTTCGTAGTTGCAGACCTAGCCTCCGTCAACTTGCTTATTGATTCTCTTTTTTTCTGAAAAAAGGTTTTTGTTCACTCTTCTAGCGGCAGGTTCTATTCTTGGCCGAAAAGCAGTAAACTCAATGGATCGAAGGTGTTCTCGAATCTCGTATATTGATTAAACAATTGATCTCCACAAGGTTACAAGAATGTTTGATCGTGAAAAGAAGAATTGATAACTAAGAGGTTTAAAAGCGCCAATTGTTTAATCCATATACGAGATTCGATCCATTGAGTTTACTGTTTTGCCCCTTGTGTGATTTTTAGAATCAACAATTGGCGCCGTCTGTGGGGACGATTTAATCTTAAACAAAACAGTAAAACTCTCGGATCTTAACTCAACTATGGTGGAAACTCCGATCACCCCGGTACCGAACAACGGAATCAACGACGACACCTCAGGTGATCAGAGAGAACTCGAAACACCAATCCCGACTCCACCAGAAGCTGTCCCGGTCATCACGACCCCGGTTCCTGAAAACCTAACCGCCCTGCTACAATCTTTAACAACGCAACTCGCTGAAAACGCTAAAAGAAACGACGAAAGGTTTGACTCCCTCCTCGCTACCCAAACAACATTCAGCGACCAACTCGCGGAGTTCAGGCAGACACCTTTCCGACCTAGTGAAGAAACATCACCAAACTCCGCCGAACCCTCTTCTCAGCTTCCGGGTCAACCGACGATCAAGGAACCGGCATGACCAACCAGAATTCTGTGAATCACGAGCTCGACAACGTCAAAGCCCAACTCCAGGATATGAGATCCAAATTTCATCAAGCTACCAGCTCGGCTCCCGAAATCGACTGTGTGATTCAGGAAACACATAAAACTCCATTCACTCAGCGGATTCTTAACATCCCGGTCCGACGTCTGAAAAAGTTCAAAATTCAACAGTACGAAGGCAGCTCGAACCCTCGACACTTCATGACTTCCTTTGGGATCATGATGAACCGTTTCAAATTCCAAATCGAGGAGGAGCAGGATACCGCGAGATGCCAGCTATTTATCAAGAATCTCGGTGGGACCGCGCTCGATTGGTTTTCACAGTTCGAAACAAACTCAGTCAATAACTATACCGAGCTTACCACCAAGTTCCTCAAACGCTTCACCATGTTCATCAAGACGAAAACCAAGAACGCCGAACTATGGACCCTCGAGCAGGGATCGACTGAACCATTACGCGATTTCATGGATCGGTTCAAGTCGGTAGTAGCCCACTGCACCATCGATGACGACGCCGCGATCGAAGCTCTCTATAAAGTAACATGGTATTTGTCGGCTTTTCACATGGAAATTCATCGAAACCGACCCTCAACCCTGGAAGACGCACTCCATTAATCACATACATATATCCTGGAGGAGGAGGAACGTGCCGCCAAGGATAAGCAATACGCTTCCTCAAGACAGCCCTCCCCCAAGGAGAAACTCAATGAAGACGCCTGCGAGCTGCGATCTCAGTACGAAAAGCGACTTACAACACATCAAGTAAGCGCTATCCCTCCGCAACAACCATGGAATACTTGGGTAAAGCAAGAGGAACAACAAGATGACTCAAAGGAGAACAACACCGATTCATATTGCGAATTCCACAAAAGGAAGGGCCACATCACCTAGGAATGCCGATACCTCAGAGACATGTTACTTCGAAGCTTCATAAACAGGGACGTCTCACCTCAAGCCGCCCCCGAACTAATAACAAATTTCATCGTAACAATACTAAAAAGCAAGGCACAAACAACAACTCCGAGCGAACTAAGGAAGATTCCGACACCGATACCGACCTGCCAAAACAAGATCGTGAGGACATATCCGACAACCAAACGGCCCCGAAAGCTCGGAAGAGAGTTCATATGATCAAGGGTGCCATTGAGTCTTGCAATTACTCAGTTCGGGCAATAAAAGAGCACATCCGCGAAGCAATCGCATCAAAATAAAACAACCGAGTTCCAGAGATCGGCGTGCCAATAACCTTCACCGAAGCCGACACAATCGGACTCCACATGCCCCATAACGATCCGTTAGTCGTTGAAATGATCATCGGTGATGTAACCGTTGGACGAGTCCTGGTCAACACCAGTAGCTTGGTCAATGTTATTTTCAAACAGACATTAAAGGACATGGACATCCCGAACTCTGAAATCAAACCGTACATCGAACCCCTAACCGGTTTTTTGAAGAACGAACTTTGACTGCGGGGACGATAAAGATATGGATATACGTCGGCGGAACGATGAGAATAATGAAATTCCTGGTCCTGGACAAACCATCAATCTATAAGTTTATACTCGGGACACTGCGGCTATTCGCAATGAAAGTCGTTCCTTCAACTTACCATCAATGCGTCAAATTCCCGACGCAACACAACATCTTCACCCTCTGAGGTAGTCAATCGATGTCCCGTCTATGCACCGTCCAAGAATGCAAACTCAGAACTGCACCTCGCACATGTGTAATCGGTTCGACTCCAACCGACCTGCTCAATAAGAACAATGATCCTGATCTACCGAATCGAGAGTCGGTCATTCAGGTCAGCATTGACGACCTCGACCCCGAGAAGTGCGCCAGAATAGGGGCCAAGATGGACGAAAAGATCAAGAGCAACCTCATCCGCTTCCTCAAGAAGAACGTGTCCACCTTCGCATGGTCAATCAGCGACATGCCCGGCATTGACCCACAAATCGCTTGTCACGAACTCTCCATCGACCCGACCTTCAAACCAATCAAGTAGAAAAGACGGAAGCTCGTTCCCGAAAAGGCGCAAGTTGTGAATGACGAGGTAAGAAGATTACTCGGAGCAGGATCGATCACCGAAGTCAGATATCCCGATTGGTTAGCCAACCCCGTTGTCATCAAAAAGAAAAACGGTAAATGGAGAATATGCGTCGATTTCACCGACCTCAACAAAGCGTGCCCAAAAGATAGCTTCCCACTTCCACATATTGACAGATTGGTCGAGGCTACCGCGGGTAACGAGCTACCGACGATCGCAAGAAAACATCATTCATCACCGATCGAGGCATCTATTGCTATAAAGTTATGCCTTTCGGCTTGAAAAACGCCGGCGCAACCTACCAAAGACTCGGCAATCGCATGTTCGAAAGCCAGCTCAGGCGGACAATGGAGGTTTACATCGACAATATGCTTGTAAAATCTCTCATCGCCAAGGACCATGTCGGACATCTCAATACGTGCTTTGACATTCTGAACCAATACGGCATGAAACTCAACCCCTCCAAATGCACATTCGGGGTCACATCTGGCGAGTTCCTTGGCTATATCGTTACTCGGAGAGGAATCGAAGGTAATCCAAAGCAGATCTCGGCAATCCTCGACCTACCTTCACCAAACACGAAGCGAAAAGTTCAAAAGCTAACATGTCGGATTGCCGCACTCAACATATTCATTTCCCAATCTACGGATAAGTGCCTACCTTTCTATCAACTACTCCGCGGTAACAAAGAGCTGGAATGGGATGACAAGTGCGAAGCAGCATTCAAACAGCCCAAAGAGTACTTATCAACTCCACCTCTTCTAGCTAAGCCCGAAGATGGAGAAACTCTCTACTTATATATTGCAGTGTCGGCCTCAGCTATAAGCGGAGTCTTAGTTCGGGAAGATCGAGGAGAACAAAAACCCATCTTCTACATCAGCAAGTCTTTGAACGACGCCGAAACAAGATACCCAACACTCGAGAAACTTGCGCTTGCCGTAATCATCACAGCTCGGAAACTCCGCCCTTACTTCCAATCCCATTCAATCACAGTTCTTACCAATCAGCCTTTGCGGACGATCTTACATAGTCCAACCCAATCCGGCAGACTCGCCAAATGGGCAATCGATCTAAGCGAGTACGATATTGAATTTAGAAGCCGGACCGCCATAAAATCCCAAGTTCTAGCTGATTTCCTCATCGAGCTACCACTAGAGCTGACAGTCACCGAGCTCTCAGGAACAGAAAAATGGCTCCTTCACGTTGATGGCTCATCGTCACACCGAGGTTCTAGGGTCGGTGTGAGAGCTGAATCTCACAACCTCAATTCTTGGCTTGCGTTAGGTTGAATGTACTTAGTAAAACTTAGATGAATGAGAGAAAAGTTGTATATTATTCTGTTTGCCAAGAATTCAGTGTCTTACAATGAGGCTACCTTCAAGACTTATACTAGTTTCCAAAACGTAACTGCCTAATTATCGTATTAACTACGGAATTAAATTTGTAATCTTTTGCCTTTAATATGAAACAAATGTGTTTGACCAGGTTTGAATTTGGTCAAGTGCAAGTGCATGCTCCTGTCTTCCTGCGAGCTTGCTTTCTTTCCTCGTTTTCGGTTCTACCGGTTTGTTGACCTGCTCGACCTCGCGACCTTGCCTGCTTCAGCTAGTGAATAGTCTCATGAGACCTCGTCACGGGCCGAGCCTTCCTTGACAAGCATGTTTACTCGGGCTGGGCATTGAGTGCAGAATTTGGTCCCAACAGTTTCCCTCCAGCTTCCTTATTGATTTATCGTTGAGGATGCGATGCTGCAATCTCGGGTCCTGATTGGTCTTTTAGTTAATGCAATCTCGGTCGCCGATTGGTCTTTCGCCTACTCAGTGCCGAAATTGCAGAGATCTTGTATTAAGCGTGCAATATTTAAGGGAAGTGACAGGGCGAGTGGTCGGTTGGTATAAATGAACGGTTCACGCTGCTTCAGCTTCCCACGTCGCCTCACCTTCCCATTCCCCAAGGTAATGATGTCTTCTTTCCTTTTTTATTTTTATTTTTTACTGAGTCGTCTTTATTCGAGTCGTATTCACGATTTATCCTTCATCGCTTATCTTTCTCTGCAAAAAGTTATTCCCTCGTTAATTCCGACAAACTCGCTCCTTTCATCCTTAATTTTTTTGCTTTTCTAATATGGCCTCCCCCTCACAACCGAGTGCTCTGCTCACTCTCGCCGATCAGTTCAGGCCTCACTCGGGGAGCACGGTCTCGTCTGAGGAGCTCAAGAGTATTTCTTCCTTATGCGGACTCGATTTCTGTGATTTCCTCGTTCCTTCGGATGGTGATTCTCCGGAGGGTTACGCCTGTGGCTACGCCGTGTTTTTCTTGAAGTGCCACCTCACCTTTCCTATCCCGGCGGCCATCTCTGACATTGTCGGCGACCTCGGGCTCGCCCTTTCCCATCTCATGCCCAGCGCGATGAGAAACTTAGTCGCACTCTGGGTGAGATCTAAAGAAACCGGAGTTGTGTTTAACACCGAGGATTTCCGCCAGCTCTTCAATGTCAAAGCAAACTCGAATCTTCGCGGGACCTATTACTTTTCGGCAAAGGTTAATCGATATGTCTCCAGGTTCAATGTAAGGGAGGATAAATGGTGGGAGCAATAGTTCTATTTCAGAATCTCCGGGAGGTCTATCGAGGGCGAGTCAATAGTTCGGTGTTCCTGGGCTCAAATTACCGGTCAGCATGAACCCTAGGAAGTCGGCTCGTGTGCCCTTTTCAGGAATTCCTTAATTGCTTTTTCTTCTGTTCTGATTTTACTTTCTTTTTGCAGAGTCTATTAATTCCTCGAAGACTGTAACGGCTGAGGTTCACCAGCTTAACGATCTTCTTAAAGAAGAGAACTCTGACTGGAAGCAGTTTACTCTTCCCAGGATTCTGCAGGCTCGCGATCGTCCAGCTCCCATGCTATCCGTTGCGGCTGCTCTCTGGCTCGCAGGTTCGTATCCCTTTTTCCTTTTCCTTTCTCTTTCCCCTTTTTTTTTAACAAAAGAGGTTATAAGCTTTTTTTTTTTTATAAAACGACGTCACCTGGCTCTGCAGGTCCTCCATCTCACTCGACTCAAGCTCAGGTCCCAACTCACGCTCAAGCTTCGACTCCAGCTCCATCTTTTAGTCCGAAACTTGAAGTCGTTGCCAATGATTAGCTCTTGCTGTGGTTGGTTCTCCAGTCAAATCCCAAGTGCAAGATACTGCTCCTACCGTTTCTCTGCTTAACCTGGTTCCTGACAAATTAGTTTCGTCACCCATTGAAGAAGCTAATTTACAGACACTTGCTCTCGCTTCTTGTCAGATTGTCCCCCTAGGATAGAACCTGACGTTTCAGGCTCTCAGGAAACAACTTCTGGTTATGTCCTTCCTCACGATGTTGGCTCGAACTGGGTCGGAAGGTGTCATCTTCCTACTCGTGACAACAATAATCTCCCGGCCACGCCCGTATCGTCTTTGACGGAAAGGCTTCTTGAGGCTGAGAAGAGATTGTCGAAGATAGAGAAAGAGATTGAAGAAAAAGATTGGGTTCAATCCAGGCACCTTGAAGAAGCGAGATCCTCTTCTTTTCAAGCCGGAAGGGATTCCGCAGTTGCTTTATTTAGCCCGACTTTGGTCTCTGTGCAGGATCTCAATCTCCGTGTGCTGGATGCTTGCCGCAAACTGCAGTTGTATGCTCATGGTGAGGCCAACTTCTTGCTATTCTCGGATATCTGTCAAGGGAAGATTACTGACGTGGCTTATGAAGCTACATACATTGAGAAAACCATTACTCCGCTTAAAGTTGCTGTAGAGAACATTTATCTTTCTCCTTTCGATGCATCTGTTTTGGGTCTTAGAGCGACTCCAGATGGTTCAGGATTTGAGCCTTTAGGTTGATGTAAAGAATTTAGACATAGTTTTTCTTGTGTCTTTTAACTATACTCCTCTTCTCGACATAGCGTGAGGTGAAGAAATGAACGTTCATTTTAACATAAATCGGGAGTTTTCTATACGCTCCCTTTCTTTTATCAAAATATAAGATGGGTTTTACTCTTTCCGTTTTGTCGTAGCATGAGGTGAGATGTTTCAAGCTCATTTTCCCTTTGTTGTAACATGAGGTAGGATTTTGGGGCCTATCTTGGGCCGGGCCGAATTGCTTCTTTCCCTTTCACTGTAGTACGAGGTAAGAGCTCCGAATTACTCCTTTTTGCCGTAGTATGAGGGGCAATCTTTTTTTACCAGGTTTCTATATTTGACCAAGCGTTTATATTCACCACGAAGTGGGCTCTCTTTTCTCCACTCGCCGCCTGATTGGTAGAATCGTACTGAGTTATCTTTGCATTTGATTGTTTAGTCTTCGAAGAGTAAATGACTTTTCTTGGAAATGAAGATCTTTATTAAATCGCATCTCTTTCCAAGAGCTTCTCGAGGTCGCCCTACTCGCATATTTAAGACCTATGAGCCCCTTCCTTCTTCCTTACTTCTCAATAATGATCTTTTTTTAGAAGGCTTCTCTCCCTGTCTTTGTTGACTTATTGCCTTTAGGTTTTGGTAAAAAATCTCGTGAAGGTCCCGAGATCGGAGTATTCCAACCTCTGCAAATGTCCACCCAAAACCTTTTTTGCCGTTGTTCAAATCTTAAGGGAAAGGTTAGGTTTTCTCTTTTAAGTCTGTCTTGATCGTTTTGTGTCTACCTAGTTGTCTTCGTCCTTCAATTACGAGGAACCCCTTTGGAAGGACTTCTCCTTAGTACGGCGTAGGGGGGGGGGAAGAAAGAGGCCGACAACTTCGTGCGCCGTTCTTTCTCCAAGACTATATGTCCTCTTGGTGAAGA
This sequence comes from Eutrema yunnanense, assembly GCA_002933935.1. Classification (NCBI taxonomy): domain Eukaryota; kingdom Viridiplantae; phylum Streptophyta; class Magnoliopsida; order Brassicales; family Brassicaceae; genus Eutrema; species Eutrema yunnanense. The sequence goes on from PKML01049734.1 coordinate 1,019,646, forward strand.
GAGATAAAAGTTATGGGAAAATTTCTCCCCTTTTCCTGAACTCTCCCATTCTCTTCACGCCGATCTAAGCGTGGATGAAATGTTGACAGAAATGCTTGAAGTTGGTAATCTTCTTCACCCCATTACGAGGATGGAAGCTCTTTTCTTCGCCCCGAAGTTCATCTCAACACTCCATCTTGTGTATCTTAATCAATAACGGTATGTTCTTAGTATTTTGGCTTTATATTGCTGTTTTGGATGTCAATTGGACCGTTTACTAGACGAAATCCCATTTTTCAAATTTTCATAGGGACTTTGAGGTTTCTTTAAAGAAATGAAAAAACAAGTAATATATGCTTCTCCTTCCACCTTTAGGAGGCTCTAGCTCCTATCTCTAGTTTCAACACTCTATCTTGTGTATCTTAATCAATAACGGTCTGTTCTTAGCATTTTGACCTTATATTATCTTTTCGGGTGTCAATTGAATCGTTTACTAGACGAAATCCCGTTTTTCGAATTCTCATAGGGACTTTGAGGTTTCTTTAAAGAAATTAGAAAACAAGTAACGAATGCTTCTCCTTCCACCTTTAGGAGGCTCTAGCTCCTATTTATAGTCTCAACACTCCATCTTGTGTGTCTTAATCAATAACGGTATGTTCTTAGCATTTTTGCCTTATATTGCCATTTTGGGTCTGAATTGGATCGTTTACTAGACGAAATCTCATTTTCGAATTCTCATAGGGACTTTGAAGTTTCTTTAAATAAATGAGAAAACAAGTAACATATGCTTTTCCTTCTATCTTTAGGAGGCTTTAGTTCCTATTTCTAGTCTCAGCACTCCATCTTGTGTGTCTTAATCAATAATGGTATGTTCTTAGCATTTTGGCCTTATATTACCGTTTGGGGTCTGAATTGGACCGTTTACTAGACGAAATCCCGATTTCGAATTCTCATATGAACTTTGAGGTTTACTCTCTTCTTCCTAGTTTCAAGAGGGGATTGTCCCTTTGATCAGGGTGGAGGAGTGTTTGGCCTAGTCGGTCAACCTGCATTCACGAGACGCGAGCATAGATCCGTTTGATGTGAATTGAACGGGCCATGCAAATTCGGCTTACGGAACGAAACTGGCTCGACCGCGGGTCCATGGAGTCTGGCCGCGGCAAACCTTCACTTGGCCGCGGGTGGAGGCTTCATGGCCACGGTGAATTGCCTCTTGGCCGCGGCTGGGAGTGCTCTGGGAGTGGCCATCTGGAACGTCTTGATCTTGATGTAACTTTTGATTGAACCGTTGGATCGTCCTCAAATTAATATGTTGGAATGGAAAGGTAGTTGGTTCTTCTTGAATATCCCCAAAAAATGGGCTGGATCAGACAGTGAGAAGAACCTCTTTGGAAATTGAACCTCTGACGGTTTGACTATGAGCAAAATTTTTTGGTTTTCTCCAATTTGCAATGCTTTCGCCTAAGTAACCTGAAAAGAGTCTTGACACTACGAATATGCGAAAACCATAATAAAAACATGTAAAACCAAGTGGAACACTTATTAAAGTGTTCTTTAATAGATAGTAAAACGGGTAAAAATACGGTGTTATCACGACGTTAGTGCAAGAACCACCATCAACGATTAAGCTACATACCTTGGAGTTGATTGTGCAACGAGAGTTGAAGATGTTTTTTCTTTGAATAGTTTTTGGCTCAAAGAGAACGTTGAGTGCTCTCCTTGTAACTCACCCTATCGCGACACGTGTCAAGTCAAAATTGGAATATTTTAAAATCAATTAATAAAAAAATTAAAATTCTGAAAATCTAATAACCGATTCATAATCTTAATAGGTAAAGTTACTTAAAAAATATCCTAAAAGGAAAAATATAAAAAAGGAACAAAAAAAAAATCCTTAGTTTTTCTATTTAGACTAAGGAATTAATCCTAAAAAGAAAATAATTCGAATTTATCACCTCTATATAAACCATAATTTGGTAGTATGTCAATTACACACCAAAAAATTAAAAATTCAATAATCGTATCCAAAGTTATTTATTGCATATGCTTTATCAAATTTTTTCTTCATAGTATATATTTATTCCATCAGAAATTTCGTTTCTAAATTTATGTATTATATATTTTTACGAATCATCTAATTTTTTTTTTCATTTTTTTCACTTATAGTTTTTATTTTCCATGGATTATAAAATATTAAATTATAAACCCGCATATATGCGGATACTTGTCTACTATATACATAAATTTATATAATTATTAATTTATGCTTTTGTTGGGACTATATAATTACATAGGATTTTCAAAAAAAATAATTATTTTATTTTCATATCGAATTTGATGAATTTTTACATTTGTTCGACTCAGAACTAGTGAAATTTTTTATTTTATGGTGATTATGTTTTTGTATCGTGTATTAATTTATAAATGTTTTACTGTAACTTAATGGTTTGGTTTGTTTTGTTTTTTTGGGTTATGGTTTTAGTCCCACCGAAACAAATTGAAAAATGGTTTTATTCCCACCAAAAAATAAAAATAGCACACCCGGGTGCCTTTGTATCATTTTCTCATATTTTGGAAACATTTATTCCAAATCAGCCCTCCCAAAACAGAGCAATTATACGGAGAGTTACGTTCTTCTATGTTTCTAAGTTCCATTCTTCAGTCTATTCACCAACCATTCAAAAAAAAAAATGTAAAACACCATATACAACACATACATATATAAAAATAAAAAAAGTAGCTTAGGATTTTTAGGATCTGTTAAATCTTGATCACATTTATTTCTTTTCAAGAATCTTCTTGAGTTGTTCCATTTTGGCAATGAGCTCAGGATGCATAAGGTCCTTCGCTTCCTTCACTTAACTCCCTTATCTGCTGAAATGATATGCCTCCAACACCGTCTTTATCAAGCTCTGCAAATGCTCAGGCGTCCTACATTGTACACATAGAGATACGCATCCTGAGGTTACATATCTACATATTAACATATATGTATATGATAAACCTGATCTAGTTTTCTCTTCCTTACGTGTATAAGTAGTCTATTATTAGAGTAGTATATTGGTTTAGTGAAATCTCGGTTATGTGAACCGGAAACACTCTTAGTATATAAACATTGTGATTGTAATTGAGATCATTAACATGAATAACAGAAAATTATTTTCTCTTCACTCGTCTTCTTCGTCGATTCATGTTCACTAACATGATATCAGAGCTTTGAGGTTGAAACCTTAAATCGATTCTCACATTTTTCTTCTGCCTTTCATTTTGACATAGATTGATCAGTGATTTTCTTGATCAATCACTTTCATTTGGATTTACGATCGAATCTTTTGGTCATTCCGCCAATAATCATTAATTTCACAATCTATCTTCGTTTTTGAGCTTCAGACTTGCAGCAATGGTGATTAAAAGCAAATCTACACGTCGCACATGCAGAATTGCAACTACATCTCGCCGATCTTCAACTCCGAGAGATTCTCCACCAGCATCTTTGGATCATCCGATTTTCTCGACGGAATCACCAGATAGCATATATTCCCCATTCTATATGAAGAGTGGTGACAATCCCGGCCTCTCGATCATATTTGAGGTACTCGATGGTCTGAATTACGATAATCAGCGCATCACAATGACTATAGCTTTAGATGCTAAAAACAAAATGACGTTTATTGATAAATCTATAGTTAGGGCAAGTGAATCGGATCGTAGCTTCAAAATCTGGTCTATGTGTAATTCTATGGTGATGTCTTGGATCTTAAATTCGGTATATAAGAAAATCTATACGAGTATATTGCGTTTCAATGATGCATCTGAGATATGGAAAGATCTATTGAGTATATTCCATATCACAAATCTATCACGAATTATGAAGCTAGTCGTTGCTCATATTGCTCTTCCAGACTCAAATATAAGTGATCATTCAGCTAATATGATCAACAATCTCACTAAAGATCATATTCAAGGAGTGATAGCATATTTCAACGCACAACTTCGACCGCAGAATACTCAAATGAATTGTGTAGCTTCACCAAATCTATATGTGCTTGAGTCATCGTCACTTGCAGAGACTTCAGGGAATAAGTTAGCTTTCTATTCAAATGTTGTTGTTGATTCGGCTCTATGGCACAATAGATTAGGTCATCCATCTATGTCAAAAACACATTCTCTCATCGAGGTACTTGGATTAAAACAAAGGAATAAATAACCATTTCATTGTGCTATTTGTCCCCTTGCAAAGCAAAAACATCTTCCCTTTGTTCCGAAGAATAATGTGTGTGACAATGCCTTTGATCTTCTTCATATATATATATATGGAGTCCTTTCTCAATATCTACTACTGAAAGTTATATGTACATCCTTACAATAGTGGATGACCACACTCGAGTCACTTGGTTATATCTGCTTTGGACTAAAGATGAAGTCTTCACTGTGTTTCCAGAGTTTTTGAAGATGCTTGAAACGCAGTATAAAGCAGTGATGAAAGGTGTAAGATCTGATAATGCTTCAGAGTTAAGATTTGTAGATTTATACAAGAGAAAGGTATCATTCCATACCATTCTTGTCCAGAGACTCCAGAGGAAAACTCAGTGGTTGAGAGAAATCATCAACATATCTTGAATGTGGCTAGATCACTCATGTTTTAGTCGCAAGTGCTGTCAGACTGTGTACTCAACGACTGTATTTCTTATCAACCGACTATCGACACATTTTCTACAAGACAAATCACCTTTTGAAGTTCTAACTTCTAAAAGAGCAGATTACAGTGGGATTCGTGTGTTTGGATGTCTTGCTTATTATTCTACTTCTTCAAAGAATATAAATAAATTCCAACCACGATCAAGACCCTGTATTTTCCTTGGTTATCATGCATGATACAAAATATACAAGTTGTTCGATGTTGAAACAAATAAAGTTCACATCTCACGGAACGTGGTTTTCCATGAAGACATCTTTCCTTTTGCAAAAGGCCATACTGATTCTTCTTTTGATCTATTTACTTCTATGAATGATTCTCTTGATAGTTCTTCTGCAGTCAATAGTGAATTTTCTACAGTTGTGAATGACGCTCCTGCAAATGATAGCTCTATTCGGGAAAATCATCATATTGAATCAGAAGAAGGTAAAAGAGCTTCTAAACTACATGTTTACTTGCAAGACTATTATTGCAATGTTACAGAGACGGATATCCCATATCCTCTTGCCTCTTATATGTCTTATGATCATCATTCTGTGGAATACAAGGCATATATTTGTGCTATAACCGTATATCCAGAACCTAAGTCTATTCGGGAAGCCAAGAAGTTTGATTAATGGTTAAAAGCTATGAATGAAGAGTTAATAGCTTTGGAGAGTAATCAGAAATGGGATATATTTTCATTGCCTTGATAAACACGCCATTGGTTGAAAATATGTGTATAAAGTCAAAGTAAATTCATATGGGAGTTTGGAACGCTACAAAGCACGACGAGTGGCTAAAAGGTATACTCATCAAGAAGTAGTAGATTTTGTGGATACATTCTCTCCGGTTGCAAAGATGATGACAGTAAAAACTCTTATTGTTGTTTCAGCTGCAAATAATTGGATCTTAACTCAGCTAGACATCTCCAATGCATTCTTGAATTGTGAGCTGGATGAGAAGATCTACATGACTTTACCACCATGATATACACCAAAACAGGGAGAGTCTTTGCCTCCTAATGGAGCTTGTAAGTTAAAGAAGTCTCTTTATCGTTTAAAGCAAGCATCAAGATAGTGGTTTATGAAATTTAACACTACTTTGATGTCTCTTGGCTTTAAGAAATCCCAAGCATATCATACATTGTTTCTAAGGAATGCCAATGGTAAATATGTTGTTGTTTTGATATACGTCGATGATATAATCATTGTGAGCAATGATGATTCAGAGGTTGAGCAGTTGAATTCTGATTTGAAGATAGCGTTTCGACTGAGAGACTTAGGACCTTTGAAATATTTCATTGGTCTTGAGATTGCAAGATCGAGTAAAGGTATTTCTATATGTGAACGGAAATACATCTTGAAACTGCTCGATGACACTGGTTTATTGGCATGTAAGCCATGTGATGCGTGTAGTGGATGCAAACAGAGTGAAATAAGATGAGACTGAAATATGACAGCTTTGGAACCAAGTTAATGCGTGCTTTGGGCTGCGAAGGTTCCTGATATCAATCTAAATAAGACCAGAACGTGCCTTGCAAGTAACCGGATAGATAGGAAGATCCGGATCACCACACTTTGATAAAGTCTCCACCACAAAGTGATAAAGAAACCCGTTGAGCTAACACCACACATAGATAAAGTTGCCACCACCAGATGATAAAGACGCTCGAATCCACCACCAATGGCTCTCCCAAAACCAAAGGATAAATGAAAATGATCAAACAATCACAAAAGGGTCACAATGACTCTCCAAATTCTCAATACTCAAAGTCTGCCTTTTATTCATGCATAAAGCCTCATTATATATAAAAGAACAAGCAAATTCATGCATAAGAAGATACACTGAATTTAGACTACTTAGGAAATCCAAAAGACACTTAAAAATACATAAAAACTAGAAAAATTGACTAGAATTAAAAGTTGTCTTGACCATGGACGAAAATGGCTCTTTATCTTCACGTTTTGGGTTCTAAAACACTCCATAAGTATTAATCCATGAAAATAAGCCAATGATCTTGTTGCCCACGTTTTTAGATAGTTGGATGGGCTAAAAACAACATAGTAAAAACCAGCCCATTGTGTTTCTCAACTCCTTGTGATGCTGCCTTTTCTTGCATACTTGCTCCAGCATCATTCCCTCTGGGTTCAAAATGAACGGTCCGATCGATTTGAAGATTGTCTTCATCGAGAACTCATTGCGGAATACGATATGTACGGTCCAAAATGGAGAATCGCTATAATGCGAACCATTGTGGCAAGGATGAAGAAGATAGTTGCGAAGATGAAATTTTGGAATTGTCGATGATGAAGATCTGCTAAATCTTTGTCAGACCGTTTTCAATCTGGGCTTTTACAAGATCCAAAAGTATATTTGTTAATTTGTTTATAAATTTGATTTATTAAATTGGGATAATGGCACAAAAATGTAAATACGAATGTTTTGGGAGGGCAAAAAAGAATTTTCAACTCAAAAACTACTCAAATAGCAAAGGGTGTTCAAAATACACCCATTCGGCAATTTAGAAACTTAAAAGTACCCAACTGTCCAATTTTCTCTTTTTTTAATCGATGATAGTAGTAATTAACTGCATTAATATAAAAACTGAAGTGCTAAATCGTTTTGCCTATTTCTGGGACCCTTGTCTGCTAAATTGCTTAAGAAATTTTAGTATTTGTTGGTGAAATATGCATTTTTGAGAAATAATTTGAGACTTGGTAGTTTACTATTCAAAATTTCGGATAGAAATAGATAGGGATGGGTAAAATAACCGGAACCGAAATACCCGAACCGGAACCGAACTAAAATATCCGAATCGGAACCGAATCGAAATTACCAAAATATCCATTGGATCCTACTATTGATATCCATGGGTATCGGGTAATACCCGGAACCAAAAATATTTCGGGTACCCGAATATCCGAAATATAATTATATATCCAAAAATATTAAATATATATCAGATTTTTGGGTATATTTTTGGTATTATGGGTATATTTTGTTTAGTTTTTTTTTATTTTCGGATATATTTTTGGGTTTTCGGATATATTTTTGGTATTTCGGGTATATTTCCCTTAAACTTTTTTGTGTTTTCGGGTATATTTTAGGCATTTCGGGTATATTTTAGGCATTTCGGGTATATTTTAGGCATTTCGGGTAATAAATACCCGGAACCGACCCGGAACCGAAAAAGTTTGGGTATTTTCCGGTTCTGAAATCTCAGAACCGAACCGATCCAGAACCGACTGGTACCGAACCGGAACAGAACCGAAATTATTTCGGAACCGAATGGATCCTAAACCTCACTACCCAAAATACGTGGAATCGAACCGGAACCGAAAATGCCCATGCCTAGAAATAGAATAGTCAATAAATTTTTTTTTTTTTTTTGTCGACAATCTATTTCATTCATTACTTAAGTCAAGTACATCACAAAAGATTACAAGCATAGCTACGTCCATGATATTAATTAGATCATCTTACGACTTTTCCCATGCCTCTTTTGCTAAGCTATCCGCCATTGCATTGGCTTCTCTTGGGATATACATAAAGAGAAATTGATTACAAGGCTTAATCAACCTTATAATATCACCAATGTAGACTAAGAGATTGTGATTCAGTTTATGCATATTAGGATGAGCCTGTTGCTGCTCAGATATTTGGGCATAGAGAGACATACATTAACTTTTGAACACTACATTAATGTATCCCAATCTGGTCAGATGAAACACTGCTTCTCTTAGCGCGATAGCTTCAGCATCTAGAGGAGTTGATGTTGGATTAATTGATAGATGCAGAACCTGAAAATGAAACAGCTAATATAACAGGGTGTAGAACACGAGTAACACATGGGTTTTCTTTTCAAAAGAATATTACTAGATTAATCATCAAGAGTACTTACAAGTCTTCTCTCAATCTCACTGATCTAGTCTCTCTTGTTCAAAGATCTATACACGATCTTCGAACCTCTCAAATGCGCCCCTTAGCCTTGGTTTTAGCTTTCTTATAAGAAACCCCAAAAACCATTTGCTAAGTTATAGCTCTCAAAGTGTTAACCTCATACGAAGGTTAGACATCCCTATTTTATACACAATAGGTTACGGCCGATACAAGCCAAACTACCATGCTAAATATTTCAACAAATCTCTAGCGATAAGTCACATTCCCTATTTCTTAGGCTAAGATTTAGGGAATATTCCTTATCTCTAATATACTAAGAGATCTTCTCCAAGATGCTCGTCCAGCTCAGCTACCGCCTACTTGCACACCCATGTGGCTCCACAGCTTAGTCCAAGTCATCTCCTTTGCTCCAAGTCGTCCAATGCCTTGAGCTGCTCGCATGTATCACATCATGTGCTACTTCTCAATATGGTACAGGAGATGCATCAACACAGCTGCACTTTTAATCTCCCCCTTTTTAGCATTGTGTGTCTCTCAAGCACCTACGTCAAATACTTATGCAAACACATATATCCATGCAGGAAATAGGATCTGTAACATCCCTATCCCGCAATAGGATTGCTGGGACGGATCATGGCTAAGAGTTGAGCTGAATAGCTGGGGAAAAGTTAAAGGAATCTAAGCCATGGTCCAAAAACGTCGGCTAAGTTTTATGGTCTAAGGATTTAGCCGGGGAAAAGGTGAAAAGACCAAGAGAATGTGGAAAGAAGCTCAGAACGTTTTAGCCGAGCTAAAACGAGCTAGATGGTGGAGCTAGCTCACCTGGATCAGTTCACCGGAAGCTCGGTTCAGCTAAGCTAAGTGTTCGGCAGTTGGGTCCAGTTGACCAGCTGGTGAGCTAGCTGGCTGGCTAAAACGATAGCGGAGTGAAGAAAGCTAACTAGTCTCGGCTAAAAAGGTGATCGCATGTGCCAAGCATGTGAGGGCCGGTTGAAAACGGTTTTAGCCGAAGGGTTGCCAACCCATTCGGCTAAAAGTCGCACCCGTTCGTTTGGGTCGGCGGTTTTTAGGAGTTTTCGACCAAGGGCTCTATAAATAAGACCCTTAGTCTAATCTTCTCGGACGCGCACAAAGGAAGATTTTTAGCCGATAAAAACTAAGGATCCTCGAGAGAGAAATGAAGTTAGCCGAGAGAAAGTTAACCAGATCGGCAAGAAGAGAAGTTAGCCAAGAGAATTCTAATCCGATCGGCAAAGAAGCCGAGGGACTTACGATCGGAAGGAGAGGAAGGAAAGTTAGCCGAAAGAAATAGAATTCCTAGATCGATCGCGGAGATCGCATCGAGGGGAATTCAAGACGCGGGATTAAGGGATCAAGCGGACAAGTGCCAATCCAATCACGCGGCAAAGGTGAGTGCATTACCGGCGGCTTAGTTCGGATCTGGACTACCGGTTTCCCCGGGGAAGTCTTATGACCGTCTATATGCCGCATAATCTATTCTAATCGCACACTTGATTTAAATGTTCATGAATCTGTATACGGCCGAGATTATATAATCTTAGCCGAATAGTTAATACAACTCCACGCGGGTTGATATTTAGCCGAGGGGGAATTTACCGTGGGTTGTAGGCGAGTGACTTGGGGATCGAGAAGAATCCACCAAGGCTCGGCTAAACTGGAAACGGGAGAATTCGGGCTTGGCTAAGATAACTTCCCGGGGAGAATTCTGTCTCGGCTAAGATAACTTTCCCGGGGGAAAAATGTGAATCCGTGGGGGAACTTTGCATGACTTAGCCGAGTAACATGCATCATATTATGTATCCGTATTCACTAAGTAATTATCAAGTTACTTATGCCTCTTTGGCTTTCAGGTAACGATGGGACTTCCGAGAAGAAGTGGGCTTAGGCGCGCGATACGTTTTAGCTGGAGAAGATGGGTGGTGTTGGTCTGGTTTGTTAGGATCGATTAACATTGTAATAGCTTATATGCAAACTCTAAGATGTATCGAATCCTTACCGTATTAATAAAATAACCAGACCGTTTCTATTATAATGCGTTTAGACTCTATTATATCGAATTGAATATTGTTTAAGGAATGGGCCCTAAAACGGACTGAATAGCTCGGATGCACTTAGTGATCTGAACGGGAACAACCTCCGCGTACTTAGGATCCGGGACGGGGTGTTTCAAGTTGATATCAGAGCATGCTTGCTCCTAGGACGGTTAGGTGTCGGGTTTTGGGAACACCACTCATCGGCTAAAAGAGTCTCGCGCTAGGATTGTTGCTTAAACTCGTTTGAAAATCGCGGTTAAGTATCGTATACTAACGTGGTTGATTTTTCAAATGGGTAAAAGCACCAAGACGGGAAAAAGTAAGAAAGACAAGGGACCGGCCGAGGGAAGTCAAGCCGATGCTGAATTGGGGAACTAAACGTTCCTTGACCCAACCGGACGTGTGGATGGGGACAAGGAGACGGGTAATGAGATCCCGGCGGTGCATGGCAAGACTACGGTCGTTAACCCGGGGGATAAGGATCTGGCCGTGAATCCGGAGGATGTTGCGGAATCATCTACCGCAGCGCGTGATATGCTCCAATTAATACCCTAACAGTAATAAAGCAGTAGTTGTAATATAGCTAGGGGTCGAACCACAAAGACTCACGGAGATCACTCAATAGATTGTATAGCGTCAAATCAAGCTAAGCAAACATGTGTAATTAAAAGCAGTGCAAAAATTAAAAGAGTTGTAAATCAATGGATGAAATATAGGCCCAGGGTATTTCTCAGGAAATCAATGAATGCAGACTAATTAACTAACATGATTCAGATTTAGCGCAGTTCTTGAACTCAAATCACTAAGATATAATTAACCAATTGTCGTTGCGAGAATTATATAAATCTAAATCCTAGGAATTCCAAATCTCTTTGCGAATCCTAAAGTTTAAATCAGCTTTAAAGCTCAGGTTTGATATGTTCACAAATCAATTAAACCAAATCTCTTTGCGAATAATCAATTTGCTCACCTAGGTTCTATCAGGTAATTAATCGCACTGTCGTGCCTAATCTATTATCCTAATATCTAAGTTCCATATTCGTCAACCTAGAATTAGCTTTGAGAACAACCGATGGTGAAGAACTAATTCAGATAGTGAATCCTAAACAGATAATTAACCTAGCATTCAAAGAAATCCTTTATGAGAAAACCCTAAACCTAAAGTGGATCTACTCAGACATGGAGAATGAAACAATCAACATAACTAAATAAATCATCAATAGAATAGAAAGAAGGGTTTAGAGATCTGATCTTGGACGAAGGGAGATTCATACTTGTCTCTCTCAAACCAAAGTAAAATAAAGCATATAAATAAAAAGCTTATCCTAAACAGGTGGCTGTAAAATCCTATTTATAACATAAATCACGACTTGGGGTCTTCTTGTAATTATTAAAGACTTCTGGGCACTTTTGCAATTCTTCAAGTCTTGGAAAACTCGCGGGTCGTGTCTTGCTGCGATGAGTATCGATCGATACCAGGGGGTATCGATCGATGCTTG
>PKML01049734.1:1032916-1060260 GCA_002933935.1 Eutrema yunnanense
ACTAAAGTTGGGAAAAACAAGAAGTTACCTTGCTGGAACATAGAGTATCGACCGACACACAGCCTGTATCGATCGATACATGCTTAAGTCGACACAGAATTTCATCATTGCCCGCAGAGTATCGACCGATACCAACAAGGTATCGATCGATACCCTGGCGATTTTTTCAAGGCCAGTTCAGCTTCTCCTCGTTTGCCCCAATCTGATTCACTCAAGACACAAAAAACGAAATATAAAAGAAATAAAAGACTCACCAGTGGGTTGCCTCCCACCAAGCGCTCGTTTAATGTCAATAGCTTGACTGTAACGCCCTTCAGGCTGGATAAGAGTGAGAGCTTGCACCAAAACAGGCTCCACAACTTGACATTGCTAGCTTCAGAGTTTTGCTCATCATGCTGTCCACAAACTCTTTTCCTTTCTCTTTCAGCTCCGAAGTGAGAAGAACTCTAGCCGTAGAGAATGGCTTCGAAGTTCCTTTGCACTTCACCTTGTACTCAATCGAATTCCCATCACTCTTCTGAGGGATTAAAGTGACATGGGGATCCTCGACCTTTTTGCTCTTGGCCTTCTTCTTCTTTGCCTTAGCCTGCTTGACAACTTCCTTGGGGATGCTGGGCGGTTCAGGTGAAACGTTTGTGACAGTAGGCTCATCAGGAGGTTCTTCCAAAAGATCAATTGCTAGCGACTCTCCTGTGACCACCTTGATGCTAGAGACACGTGTGGGAACACTCCTAGGGGGAATGACATCATAATAGACCCCTCCGTCAATGTCAGAAAAAGAGATTCTCTTATTAGACGTGTCTATGATTGCGCCAGCAGTAGCCATAAATGGTCATCCCAGGAGTATAGGCATACTAGATATTGCACTCATCTCCACAACCTGAAAATTAGTAGGAACCAGACAATCTCCTACTTTGACCAGCAAACCATGGATAGTACCGTGTGGAAGCGAGGTGGAGTCGTTCGCGAATGTGATAGATACCTCTGGTGATCGAATATCAGCCCCTAACCGCTCTGCAATTGCCCTTGAGATGACATTGACACTAGCCCCTGAGTCAACGAGAGACTCTTTGAACTCGACTCCAGAGATAGAGCATGGTACCGCGAATTTCCCTAGGTCTTCCCTCTGTGTCAATTGCCGCAGCGGAGGTGTACCTCTGGCCTTAAGGAAGAGTGCCTTGATCTCTTCCTCAGTTTCTCTGCAATCCTTGAAGTGACTTAGCAGAGGCCAGTCCTCTAGAGCTTCTTCAAAAGTGAACGAATCGGGAATCCTTCATACCCTCTTCTCAAAGCCACGCAGCTACTTTGGAGTGATAGGATCTCTGAGGTGTTTAGGAATAGGATTCAGCTTCTTGGGCTTATGCGCACATTTCTCAGTTCGTTCCTTGGCTCTCTCTGCCTGATACTCGATTTCCTGGTCTTCCCAAAATTAGGCGATATTGAATTTATGTATCGGTTTCTCAGGATGGTGTCGATCAATGCTTGGTGAGTGTCGATCGATACTGGCTTTTTGCTTCGACTTTTCTTCGGGTGAGCATCGATCGACACTAGGTAGGGTATCGATCGATACACGTGATTTTGGATTCACTCGTGTAGATGCCTGGACTGGTATCGATCGATACACTCTGGTATCGATCGATGCTTGTGCAATTTCAGTATCCTCATCGAAATTTTCTGCACTTGAGGAGATCGCATTGACGTGTGCTCTTGGATTTTCAGTTCTCCCTGGAAGAAAACCTTCCTGCCTCTGCACAGCTGATGCGGTCTGAGCGACCTGAGTTTCCAGCTTCCTCTGACTAAGGTTGACAGCTTCAATCTTCCCATTCAGGTGGTCAATTTTCCCATTGAGATCAGTGTACAGATGGTCAATCTTCCCGTTGAAATCCACTTGCAGTTTTTGCTGTCCCAATCTGCTCAAGCATGGATTCCATCTTATTCTCAGTAGATTTTGGAGGGATGGGCTGGTATGAAGAGTTCCCGAAATTGCGAGTGCTGTTGGTGCTAAAGTTCCTATTGTTGTTGTACCCAAATTGCTGACCCTGAAATCCAGAACCACCAACATAGTTAACATCTTCTACTTCATTCTCATCAACAAAGTGGACAGTCTTCTTCGACTTCCCAAGCAAAATATCCAGCTTTGCTTGAACTTCAGCAATCTGAGACCCATCAATTCCTGCAGCTTGCTTCTTTCTCTCGAAGTCAGCATTCTTGGTGCTATTGCTAGACGCCAAGTTCTCAATCAGCACGACTGCATCATCTGGATACCTGGTGTTGAAGTTCCCATTACTCACAGTATCCAGAGCCATCTGGTACTTCCAATCGATCCCTCTGTAGAATGTGCCCAGCAGCTGAACCTGATTGAACCCATGGTGCGGACAATCCCTCTGATATGACTTGAAACGAATCCAAGCAGCCTTGAGTGCCTCTGTTGGGCCTTGAGAAAATTGAGAGATCTTGTTCCTGAGCTCTTCAGATCTCGCATCATCGTAGAAGTTGCACAGGAATGCTTTCTTCTTCTCATCCCATGTAGTTAGAGAATCAGGAGCCAACTGCTTCAGCCAATAAGCAGCGTCTCCACCAAAGAGAGTATGGGAAGAGTTTGCAGAACAGGAACTCGTTGGGTACTCCATTGTACTTCATCCCAGTGACCAAGTCCTCGAACCTTTCGATATGATCCATGGGATGCTCATGAGGTAGGCCATGGAAAGGACTCTGACTTACAAGAGCGTAGTACGCAGGCTTCAGCTCGAAGTCGTTCCTCTGAAAAGTTGGGATGCGAATCGCAGATCGATTGGCATAGAACTGATCAGGTATGTTGTGCTCATCAAGTGTTCTAGCTCGATCACCTGCAGCATTCCCAACATTGGCGCGCCCAGCTGGCGCGACAATCTCAATAACAGCAGCAGGGACAATGACGTTTCCAGCTTCATCAAGTCGCTGCCCTCTCTCATTGCACACGTGACCCTCTTGGTCTCTCAGAATCCCAGCTTCATCAGCTCTTAAAACCACTAGGTTGTTCATCCCTGATGTTTGCTTGGCCTTTCTGTTTGTGCGTTCCACGAGTGCTAGCTGTTCCAGTGACAGTTCAACCAGCTGAGTGCTCTTGTTGCTTCTGGTTTCACGAACAGGCATACACCTGCAAACAAAACACTAGACAAGGCACGTAAGTAACTAAAAAAAATACGTTGAGTATCGATCGATACTGGAGGGTATCGATCGATATCAACAAAGAAATCGCCGGAGTATCGACCGATACTAGTGAGTATCGATCGATACTGACGGACTTAGTCGAAACTCGACATTTAAAATCTAAAAGCGAAATTGAGTCCCCGGCAACGGCGCTAAATTTGATATGCTCAAATTAATACCCTAACAGTACTAAAGCAGTAGTTGTAATATAGTTAGGGGTCGAACCACAAAGACTCACGGAGATCACTCAATAGATTGTATAGCGTCAAATCAAGCTAAGCAAACATGTGTAATTAAAAGCAGTGCAGAAATTAAAAGAGTTGTAAATCAATGGATGAAATATAGGCCTAGGGTATTTCTCAGGAAATCAATGAATGCAGACTAACTAACTAACATGATTCAGATTTAGCGCAGTTCTTGAACTCAAATCACTAAGATATAATTAACCAACTGTCGTTGCGAGAATTATCTAAATCTAAATCCTAGGAATTCCAAATCTCTTTGCGAATCCTAAAGTCTAAATCAGCTTTAAAGTTCAGGTTTGATATGTTCACAAATCAATTAAACCAAATCTCTTTGCGAATAATCAATTTGCTCACCTAAGGTTCTATCAGGTAATTAATCGCACTGTCGTGCCTAATCAATTATCCTAAGATCTAAGTTCCAGATTCGTCAACCTAGAATTAGCTTTGANAACCTTAAGTGGATCTACTCAGACATGGAGAATGAAACAATCAACATAACTAAATAAATCATCAATAGAATAGAAAGAAGGGTTTAGAGATCTGATCTCGGACGAAGGGAGATTCAGACTTGTCTCTCTCAAACCAAAGTAAAATAAAGCATACAAATAAAAAGCTTAGCATAAACAGGTGGCTGTAAAATCCTATTTAAAACATAAATCACGACTTGGGGTCTTCTTGTAATTATTAAAGACTTCTGGGCACTTTTGCAATTCTTCAAGTCTTGGAAAACTCGCGGGTCGTGTCTTGCTGCGATGAGTATCGATCGATACCAGGGGGTATCGATCGATGCTTGCCGTGAAATCAGGTACTCAGCAACACGACTTCAGCTCTTGCTCCAAACTACTCCAGAAAGCTCCAATAACTCCAATTAGGCTCCAAACGTGCTAGAACCTGTAAAAGACTCTAAAAGACTACAAAACACTAGAAAGACTATATAAAAAGGACTTATATCATGGTCTAAATAGGGTAAAAACCATGATATATCAGCGCGTCCCTCGGCATTGAGGGATGGCGTGGGTGGTAGCAAGACAGAGGAAAAAGGAAAGCAAGCAGCTATTCCAAGGGCCGCGGAGATGTGGGAAACGATGAAGACCGTGTTGGCGCAGTTGGCGATCCTAACACAAGCTGTCGCACCGGCGGAAAATCCGACCGTTGGACAGTCAACAAGGATCCGCACGGCTGTGCCACTCGTGGGGGAAAACGTGGGAGCAATCCTAGATGTTGTGGAGTTAGATTCCCCACCGGTGAGAACAGGCCGGAAAGTGGACTATCTAAACATCCTGGAACATGTAATCCGGCTGGGAACAAGGCATTTCAAGGGCAGTCCTGATCCGATAGAGGCGGATGAATGAAGGAGTCGGCTTGTTAGGAACTTTCAATCGACGCGTTGTCCGGATGATTACAAGAAAGATATCGCGGTCCACTTCCTGGAGGGGGATGCGCACACCTGGTGGATTACGGTTGAAAAACGCGCGGGAGATGTGGATACCTTCGCGGAGTTTGAAACTGAGATCAACCAGAAATACTTTCCCTCGGAAATGTGGGATAAACTCGAGAAGAATTTCCTGGAACTGGTCCAAGGGGATCGGACAGTTCGCCAATACGAGGAGGAGTATAATCGCCTTCGGCGATACGTAAGAAGAGAACTTCTGGAGGAACAGTTGCAAGTTTGCCGGTTTCTCCGAGGACTAAGGGGGGAACTCCGAACGCACTGCTCTGTCCGAACGTTTGACTCCGTTGCCGAAGTGGTGGAAAGGGCCTCGATGGTGGAATCCAGCATTGAGGAGGAACTCCGCGGAAAGGCGTCACACCGTCCTACCTTGGCAAGTAAGATCGTTGATAACCGGAGGAGGAAATTCGATCAGGTGGAGGGAAACAACCCATCCTCGGCCAAGCGCGGGGAATGTGCTACGTGCGGAAAGATGCACGGGGCCGTGTGCTGGAAGGGATCCGGAACATGCGCTAAGTGCGGAAGTAAGGATCACGGAATCCAAAACTGTCACCGGAATGATCAAGGATCGTTCAGGGGAAATAACGAGGGGAAGTCATGCTACTACTGCGGAAAGGCGGGGCATTTCAAGAGAGAATGTCCCAAGCTGTGGGTAGAAATGCAGATAGACCAAAGGGTGAACCGCGGGAGAGTGGACTCGCAGCAACCCAAAAGGCAGATTGTGGCACCTCGGGTTTTCGAACTTTTCAAGGAAGATGGCGAGGCAGGAAGCATTCAGGCATGAATGTGTAGGGACCTTGGAAATTGGTGGTGTATCCACGTATGCCTTATTTGATTCCGGGGCTACACATAGTTTTGTGAGTCCGGAAATGCTGGAAAAAGGCAGGTTCCGAAGAGAACCGGGAAAAGACTATGGAGTAGTCAATGCTGTGGGCGGTCATGTCATGTTCTCGTTAGGAACAGTCCGTGATGTCCCAGTGATGATTGGAGGAATAAGCCTACCAATCGATTTAGCCATAGTTCAACTCAAGAATCATGAAGTGATCTTGGGAATGGATTGGCTGGGAAAATATAAAGCAACGCTAGACTGTCACCGGGAGAGAGTGCGGTTTGAGCGGGACGAGGGGACGTTGGAATTCCAAGGAATTCGACCGACCTCGGGGAGCTTGGTGGTCTCGGCAATCCAAGCGGGGAAGATGCTTGAGAAAGGCTGCGAGGCTTACCTAGCCACAATCACCACGGCAGAAGTGGGGGAAAGTGCCGCGATAGAGGACATCCCGGTGGTGAGAGAATTTGCGGATGTGTTCCAAGCCTTGACAGGTTTACCGCCTGATAGGTCGGATCTGTTCACAATAGAACTCGAACCCGGAACGGCTCCACTCTCGAAGGCACCATATCGGATGGCTCCGGCGGAAATGGCCGAGTTAAAGAAACAGTTGGAAGAAATGTTGGAGAAGGGATTTATCAGGCCGAGTAGTTCACCTTGGGGTGCACCGGTTCTGTTTGTCAAAAAGAAGGACGAGAGCTTTAGGCTGTGCATCGATTATCGGGGATTGAACCGGGTGACTGTTAAAAACAAGTACCCTTTACCCCGGATAGATGAATTGCTGGATCAGCTAAAAGGAGCTACATGGTTCTCGAAAGTGGACTTGGCTTCGGGATATCACCAAATTCCCATAGAGCTTTCGGATGTACGGAAAACGGCCTTCCGAACCAGATACGGCCACTTTGAATTCGTGGTCATGCCATTTGGCTTAACGAATGCACCTGCGGCCTTTATGAAAATGATGAATGGGATATTCCGTGATTGTTTGGATGAGTATGTTATCATCTTCATAGATGATATACTTGTTTACTCAAAAGACCGGGAATCACATCAAGATCATTTGCGGGCAGTGATGCAACGGTTAAGGGACCAAAGGTTATACGCCAAGTTAAGCAAGTGTAGCTTTTGGCAAAGGAGCATCGGATTCTTGGGACACATTGTGTCAGACCAAGGAGTATCGGTGAATCCGGGAAAGATCAAAGCCATAGAAGAATGGCCGAAACCAAGAAACGCTTCTGAGATAAGGAGTTTTCTCGGGTTAGCGGGATACTACCAAAATTTGTGAACGGGTTTTCGAGCTTGGCCCAGCCAATGACTCGGTTAACTGGCAAGGATGTGAAGTTCACATGGACGGAGGAATGTGAGAAGAGTTTCTCCAGGTTAAAGAACATGCTCACGAGTGCACCAGTCTTGGCCTTACCGGAAACGGATGAGCCTTATGTTGTCTATACGGACGCATCAATAACTGGACATGGGTGTGTTCTGATGCAAAAAGAGAAGGTGATCGCATATGCTTCAAGGCAATTGCGTAAGCACGAAGGAAATTATCCTACTCATGATTTAGAGATGACGGCGGTAGTATTTGCACTTAAGATATGGAGATCTTACCTATACGGGGCAAAGGTGCAAAATTTTACCGACCATAAGAGTCTGAAGTACATCTTCACTCAGCGTGAACTAAACTTGAGGCAAAGGAGATGGATGGAACTTGTGGTGGACTACGACTTAGATATCGCCTACCATCCGAGAAAGGCAAATCTAGTCGCGGATGCCTTAAGTCGGCGCAGATCCGAAGTGGCTGCGGAAAAAGACGTGGAAATGATGGCAAACATGATCGGGGCATTTCACCTAAGGGTCTTGTCCACGAACGTGGAGCCATTGGGCTTAGGAGCGGCAGGCCAAGCCGACTTGCTTACCCGAATTCGGATCGCTCAAGAAAGCGACGAAGTTCTGAACAAGGCAGCTCAAAACGATAAGACGGAGTACCAGACCTCAAATAATGGCACGATAATGATCAATGGACGGGTCTGTGTACCGGGGGTCAAGGAACTAAAGGAGGAAATCCTAAGAGAGGCGCATCAGTCCGAGTTCTCGATTCATCCAGGACAAAACAAAATGTATCATGATCTCAAACGATACTATCATTGGGCCGGGATGAAGAGATCCATGGCAGAATGGGTGATGAAGTGTCCTACGTGCCAACTGATCAAGGCAGAACATCAAGTTCCGAGTGGGATGCTACAAAGCTTACCTATTCTGGAATGGAAATGGGATCACATAACGATGGACTTCGTAACTTGATTGCCACGATCAAAGTCAAGGAAAGATGCGGCTTGGGTTGTGGTAGATCGGTTAACCAAATCGGCACACTTCATCGCAATCAAAAAGACCGACGGGGTGGAGAAGATTGTGACAAAATACCTTGACGAGATTGTCCGATTACATGGAGTGCCAGCAAGTATAGTCTCGGATAGGGATTCGCGGTTCACATCACACTTCTGGAGGGCTTTCCAAAAAGCCTTAGGAACAAGGGTGAATATGAGCACGGCGTACCATCCGCAGACTGATGGACAATCAGAACGGACAATAAAAACACTCAAGGACATGTTGCGGGCTTGCATACTGGATTGGTACGGCAATTGGGAAAGGTATTTACCCTTGGCCGAATTTGCCTACAATAACAGTTTTCAGGCTAGCATCGGGATGTCACCATACGAGGCACTTTACGCACGGCCATGTCGGACACCGTTATGCTGGACCCAAGTGGGGGACCGTAGCATGATTGGTCTTGGCATAGTGGAAGAAACCACGGAAAGGATTAAGTTCCTAAGAGTGAAAATGAAAGAAGCCCAAGATAGACAGAAAAGCTATGCGAACAAGCGCCAGAAGGTCATAGAATTCGCGGTGAATGATCTAGTATATCTAAAGATGATCACGTTCAAAGGGCGGGCTAGGACTTCCAATAAAGGCAAGTTAGATCCGAGGTATATAGGGCCTTTCCGAGTTGTGGAACGTATTGGGGCAGTCGCATACAAATTAGATTTGCCTCCAGATATGGTTGCGTTTCACAACGTGTTCCATGTATCCCAACTACGTAAGTGCCTTACGAATAAAGACAATGTCTTAAATGGAGTGCCTTCGGATCTAAGAGAAAACTTGACGGTGGAAGCAAGACCTGTCGAAGTACTTGATCGGATGGGAAAAGCAACAAGGAAAAACGTAATTCCGATGATCAAAGTTGCTTGGGAAAGTAATGGTTCGCGAGAAATAACTTAGGAAACAGAGAATCGGATGAAAGCTGATTTTCCCAAGTGGTATGAGGAGTGGAACAAGGATCTAACACTTGGCCCGGATTCGGGGACGAATCCCTTTCAGGTGGGGGAGACTTGTAACATCCCTATCCCGCAATATGATTGTCGGAACGAATCATGGCTAAGAGTTGAGCTGAATAGCTGGGGAAAAGTTAAAGGAATCTAAGCCATGGTCCAAAAACGTCGGCTAAGTCTTATGGTCTAAGGATTTAGCCGGGGAAAAGGTGAAAAGACCAAGAGAATGCGGATAGAAGCTCAGAACGTTTTAGCCGAGCTAAAACGAGCTAGATGGTGGAGCTAGCTCAGCTGGATCAGTTCACGGGAAGCTCGGTTCAGCTAAGCTAAGTGTTCGGCAGTTGGGTCCAGTTGTCCAGCTGGTGAGCTAGATGGCTGGCTAAAACGATAGCTGAGTGAAGAAAGCTAACTAGTCTCGGCTAAAAAGGTGATCGCATGTGCCAAGCATGTGAGGGGCGGTTGAAAACGGTTTTAGCCGAAGGGTTACCAACCCATTCGGCTAAAAGTCGCATCCGTTTGTTTGGGTCGGCGGTTTTTGGGAGTTTTCGACCAAGGGCTCTATAAATAAGACCCTTAGTCTAATCTTCTCGGACGCGCACAAAGGAGGATTTTTAGCCGATAAAAACTAAGGATCCTCGAGAGAGAAAAGAAGTTAGCCGAGAGAAAGTTAACCCGATCGGCAAGAAGAGAAGTTAGCCGAGAGAATTCTAATCCGATCGGCAAAGAAGCCGAGGGACTTGCGATCGGAAGGAAAGTTAGCCAGAAGAAATAGAATTCCTAGATCGATCGCGGAGATCGTATCGAGGGGAATTCGAGACGCGGGATTAAGGGATCAAGCGGACAAGTGCCAATCCAATCACGCGGCAAAGGTGAGTGCATTACCGGCGGCTTAGTTCGGATCTGGACTACCGGTTTCCCCGGGGAAGTCTTATGACCGTTTATATGCCGCAGAATCTATTCTAATCGCACACTTGATTTAAATGTTCATGAATCTGTATACGGCCGGGATTATATAATCTTAGCCGAATAGTTAATACAACTCCACGCGGGTTGATATTTAGCCGAGGGGGAATTTACCGTGGGTTGTAGGCGATTGACTTGGGGATCGGGGAGAATCCACCAAGGCTCGGCTAAACTGGAAACGGGGGAATTCGGGATTGGCTAAGATAACTTCCCGGGGAGAATTCTGTCTCAGCTAAGATAACTTTCCCGGGGGAAAAACGTGAATATGTAGGGGAACTTTGCATGACTTAGCCGAGTAACATGCATCATATTATGTATCCGTATTCACTAAGTAATTATCAAGTTACTTATGCCTCTTTGGCTTTCAGGTAACGATGAGACTTCCGAGAAGAAGTGGGCTTAGGCGCGCGATACGTTTTAGCCGGGGAAGATGGGTGGTGTTGGTCTGGTTTGTTAGGATCGATTAACATTGTAATAGCTTATATGCAAACTCTAAGATGTATCGAATCCTTACCGTATTAATAAAATAGCCAGACCGTTTCTATTATAGTGCGTTTAGACTCTATTATATCGAATTGAATATTGTTTAAGGAATGGGCCCTAAAACGGACTGAATGGCTCGGATGCACTTAGTGATCCGAACGGGAACAACCTCCGCGGACTTAGGACCTGGGACGGGGTGTTTCAGGATCCCAACATTCCACAAAAAAAAACTTCAATAGATATTCAAGAGTTGAACACATTGTCTTTATCCAAAGGCAAAAGCAAAGGAAACGAAAACAACGAAAACAAAGCCAAAGATTTCATAAGTACAAATCCTAACTCCCCCAGAATAGTGAGCCGAGTCACAAAAACAAACACAAAAGCACGACATCGATCTCACTCCCCCACAAATCAAGGCATCAATACCTAGCTACTTTCCTCCTTCTTATCTCCCCCTGCTTGGACGCACACATAAGTTAAAACGACATAATTAGCTTAGAGGGTTGAACAAGTGTCTGCACAAAGTAGGCGAGAGTCCGAAGTGAATGGCCTGTATCCTCAAGAGCAGTATGTGCTGCAGGTGGATTGAACTGTCCAACATGTAATCGTACTGACCCAAGCTCAAGGATTTCTGTTGTAGCCGAAGATTCTGAAGGAACAATATGTGATGTAGATGGTCGAGGGGATACTCGTTTGCTCTTTGACTTGACCTCAATCTTGGCTTGTGCAGCTTGCTTCAATAAGAACCCTTCGCCACTCCTTGAGTCTTTTCGATATGGCATTGATGTCTTCGTATTTTACATGTTCTATCATGCATTTTACTTAAAGTTTTGTGTCATTTGCATGTATAATCATGGTTTTATTTAGCATTTAGGTCTTTGTTAGGGTTTAGGCTGTTCCATTAGGTCCTAGAGAGTTTTTGCATGTTTTGGAGTGTTTTCTAGGTGTTTATAGGCAATTTGGGGATATTTGAAGAAATTGACCAAAGTAGGATACAAGGGTCACCCGAGGGGTCCAAAAGACCTGCATGGAAAAAGGGTCTCCGATCAAATTCAGCCTTTGAAATATTCATGAGAGTTGTATAGGAATGTGTTAGCTGCCTACTGTAGTTAGATTCAGGCCATTTGGAGCGTTTAGAGAGATATGGTCATTTTTCTCAGGAGTGTATATCTGGCTGCTCAACCACACGCCTACACCGATCACATCATCAGGTGCAACAAACTGGTGTAAGGTCAGGGGCTAAGCACCGACGTGGACCTCTTTCACACCGACCTGTGACTCCGGTGTTCAGCTACAAGGCATCACACCGCTCCCACAAACCGGTGTAGCATCAGAAGCTAAGCACCGGATGAAGACCTTCTCCCACACCGCTCCATGCATCCGGTGTACCGCCTCCCCTTGACCTGCTTGTCTTCAAAACCAAGGCCACAAAAAGGTGCAACATACCGGTGCAAAAATCCAGGTCCAATACCGAGCTATTACACCGACCTGTGACACCGGTGCTCACCTCTCCTCAAGCCAAATCACTCAAAGCCACCCAACATGCCCGAAAGAGCTGGTCAGACGGAGGATTTCCAAGCCGAGTTAGCTTCGTAAGTGTTCATAATAGTTGTAGAGAAATGTGTTATCTGTCTATAGGAGTTGATTTGAGGCCATTCGGACGTGTGGTTCGGGAGATACGGCTATTTTACCAGAGATGTGTCCGCCTGCCAAGACAGCTTCGACCAACACCGATTTAACAAACCGGTGCAACAAGTCTGTGTAAATTCCCAGCAACAACACCGATCAGTTGCACCTACCTGTCTGGTCGGTGTGCATGCCTCAAAACAAGATTTGGCCGGGTCAATACCCGTTTGTTCCGGGTTGACCCGGTTCGACCCAAAAACACTTTTTATAGCCCAAAAACCTATTTTTATGATCTAAGCTTTCTTTTCTCTCTTCCTCTCAACACAAAACGTGGTCTCTTAGTTCTTTTAGGGTTTTTATGATTTTGTAAGAGATATCTTGAGGTTTATTGCAATTGGAAGTTTAATTTCTTTAATATTTCTTCTTCCATTCATTAATCATGGGATTTAACATGTACTTCATAGGATTTGTTGGTTCTTCCATGATTAGTGAGTATAGCCTCTATGGGTCATTGGGTTTGGTAGATTTAGGGGATTTCTTGGTTGATATTTGATGTCTAGGGCTTAATTAGTATATTTTCTTTCTTATTTAGAGGTTTTAATGCTAGAGTAGGCTTGAGAGAGCTAATTTAGAACTAAGAGCATTTCATGCACACAAGGTGTTTGATGAAATGCCAACTAAGCTAAATAAGAGATTTTCATACTTAGTTCATGAGAGTGAATGTC
The DNA here is from genome assembly GCA_002933935.1 of Eutrema yunnanense. Taxonomy (NCBI): domain Eukaryota; kingdom Viridiplantae; phylum Streptophyta; class Magnoliopsida; order Brassicales; family Brassicaceae; genus Eutrema; species Eutrema yunnanense. Next base: position 1,045,750 of record PKML01049734.1, read on the forward strand.
TAGAATAGATTTTGGCTATTAGAATTTTTGTTTAATGCTTGCTAATTATATTTTCACAAATGAGAGTTTGTTCTTGAATGTATAATTAGCAAAGTGATTTGTGTTAAGAGATTAGATTAGTCATAATTAGTGTTCTAGGCCTAAGGAAATGCACTTATGTGATTTTTTAGACATAATTGATTAGCTTGGATTCCCCTAAATCAATTGCCTTGCCCAAAGACCCTCTTTATTTCATTGCATTAATCGTATTTAGTCTTTTGCTTGCTTGATTACTTTCAATTTGAATCAGTAGCTTGTTAATTCATCAAAACCATCTTTGTTTGCTTAACTTATGAAGTTTTATGCATTCCTAGTGCTTGGAACTTAGCTGATACAAGACTTTTTAGTCTCTAGGAGGTATCAATAACTCCAATACGTGTAGTATGATGGTTATCAATCCATAAAGGGATTTATCCTAATCACTAAGAATGCAAGGTTCATAAGTAATTTAAGCTAAACAAGGTAGCTGGTGATTAAGTATTCAAGTTCGAACAAACAAAAGCAATGCTAAACGAGTTGTAATTCAAATAACAAAGGCGGAACTAGAGATGAGGTTAATGATATAAGGTGATCCAAGTCCAATTAGTGGTGTTCATTTACTCAAGAAGCTAATTCCTAGGCAATAGACCTCTAATCTTGATTAGTTCTCTTTCAAGCAACTAATCACTATGTTAATTATCAAGTCCATTAGCAAATCATCATTTGTGGATTAACAAATAGCAAGCATTAAGAATCATAACAAGATCAACCAAAGATATGCCCTAAACAACTAATGTCTTAGGTTAGGAACATAAATCTCTTGTCTAGTTGGTCTTGGCATTTCATCAAACACTTGGTGTTCATGAAATGCCTAGTGATCTAGATCCACTCTTTCAAGCTAGATCTAGCATTGGGGACTCTAGACAAGAAGGAATATAAGATTATCTAACCCTAAACACCACTAATCAAACCCTAGATCACCATAATCTACCACATCTCAAGATCCTAAAAAGACTACTCAAGATCCATCAAGAACACCTTAAAATCGATTATGATAGAAGATGATTCCATGGATAGATGTTTGATTAATCAAGATAGAAAGAAGATAGATGGAAGAGATTGATGGAAATAAATACTAAATTGCATAAATCAAAAGATCCTTCTTACAAATCTCAAACTCTCTCAAAGGTAAGGGTTTTGAGCATAAGAAAAAGCATACATTGAAAATTAGGTTTAGATGGGTATTTATAAGAAAAGTGGGTTACAGGATTGACATCAATGTCACAAATCGATGCAAAAAATCGATTCTAAGCTCCCTGATGTTGCATCCATTTGTTGCATCGATGTGAATTCCCCTGAAGCTGAGCATCCATTTGTTGCATCCATTTGTTGCATCGATGTGAATTCCCCTGAAGCTGAGCATGGATTTGTTGCATCGATGTAAATGGGGTCTTGAGCGAGGCTAAGCTCCCTGATGTTGCATCCATTTGTTGCATCCATTTGTTGCATCTGTTTGTTGCATCGATATGAATGCTGAAAAGCTCCCAAACGTCTTCAACCGCTTCTCTTGCTCCCGACCCAAGTGGTCTTCAGTAAATCCACGGTAACTCCTTAACCAAATGTCCAAATGGATTGATTCCAACTCCTGTAGACAGATGACTCACTTCTCTACAACCCTTATGAATAGCTTCAAGGCTGATTCGTAACGTAGGGCCTTCTTCTAGCTACATCTTTCTGGCGTCTCGGATGGGCTTTGCATTCCTCTTATGCTCCATAACTCCAAACATCATCAATTGTCTCCAAGACACCTAAAAACACTCCAAATGTATGCAAAACTCACTAAGACCTAATTCAAACACCTATTACTCTAATAAAGACCTAAATGCTATAAAAGATATGCGAGACACATGCATGAGACGCAAAACTCTAAATGAAATGCATGCTAAAACATGCAATATATGAGTATATCATTAGCCCATTGGGTTCGATACTTCTTATGCTACATAGGCATTTTGAATAATTAATACACGGAAAATTCTTGTATCAGGCACTGGCTTGATGAACTTTTCTTCCTCAAATAGCCTTAGTTGTTGCTGCATTTGGAGAAGTCCAAAGATTATCCGAGGGAAAGGGAGCCAGCGTGAATCTTTCTTCTGCAACACACCTAGACTCATAATATGATTATATATCATTGTCCCAAAGTCAAATCGGATTCTGTGTGCCATCTTGTAAATGAGTCGAGCTCTTTCTTCCGAGATGTGGTTCTTGTTAGTAGAAGGAATCCAGTTGTATGCAGCAATAGTCAGAAGAGCTGGAAAACATAGTGGTAGTGCCGTTGTGTTCATTTGTGACCAAGATTTCACATTCCCTTTACTCAGATAGTTCGCAACAACCTCAAGAGAAACTGTATCAGCAACTGCATCAGCCTGTAGTTCTGCCTCAGACATAGCTTCAAATCCAAGGAGCTTGTTGATCATGTCAGGAGAAAACTCATATTCATGACTCTGAAGAACCACCGTATCTCCTTTATTAGAAAGATCAGATCTTTCTGGTGGCATGTGAGCAAAAAATTCAGCAATTGCTCCTGGAAGGTAACTCACAAGCCATGTCACAGTGGTTCACATGTGTCCTTTGTCAATCACAGCCTTATACCCCCACTTATCCTCCTGATCAAACTCCACCAATCTTTCCGCAATAATTCCCCGAGGAAGGAAGAGACTATACCTTTCTCGAGTTATCTTCGAGGTGAATCTCTTGGATCGAAATTTTGTGCATGCAACTCGAGAACCCGATTCAGATCTCAGCCTCTTCTATGGCGATAGAAGCCCCAGCCGCTTGAGTCGCTTTCTTTTTCGTTCTTCTTTTCCGGTGTCGATGCCATCATCTTCCTCGGCGGGGTCTGATTTCTCGCCAGAATTTTGCTCAGCTTCGGCAGCATCGCCAGAAGCTTCTTCGTCTGTGACTCTTCCTCCTTGGATCAGTGGTGCACACACAATCATCTAGAGCGAGACTGAGTCTCTGTTGTCGGCTTCATCGACTGGATTGGGTGGAATCGCTTCTTCGTCGCTGCCGTCATCAACTAGATAGAGTCAGCCTTCTTCACCGGAATCACGGGATGGAGCCGCTTCTTCGTCGCCGCCGTCAACAACCAAACGAGGTAAGGCCGCTTCTTCGTCGCCGCCGTCATCGACCAGATGGGGTCGGTCTTCTCCACCGGAATCATGAGATGCCGGTGCCGGTGTTTTGGTTCTTCGGCCGACTCTTCCTTGCCGAGTTTCAAACACCTTTGTCGCCGATTTGAGCCTTTTCTCTCTTCTTCTCCTTTTTTTCTCTTTTAGGGATTTTAGAGCAGCTATGATACAAATCCTCCCAAGGACTCGGACTCAAAGGTTGGTGAATGGATAATCGCTGGATTCCGGAAACCGTAAAGCTCAAGAACACCGTTTTGGTGGAACGAACGGACTCACAAGAGTTGCGAAAAGTCTCTTGATACTCCTTGAAACGATTCTCGTGGATATGACGCACCAAAAGAAATCGAGTTTGATTGTTGGAATCCACCAAACAATCGATTTGATCAAAGGATATAACACACCTTTAATCGGTTTTGATCAAGGAATCACTCCAAGATCGATTTTAGATCATTTGGATTCCACCAAGATGACCAAAACTAGCTCACAAGGAACTATAAAAACAAGAGAAATTCTCTCTCAAGAAATCGCACAAGGCAATGGGTTTTTCCAAAAATATATTGCTTAAAGTCTGATTTGTAGCCTAACTCTTCTGGATTCGGTCTGGAGAATTCTTTGAACTCGCGTTGGTCCAAAGCTTCATTTGCTTCGTTTATAATTTCTCCTTGACCTTCCTTGACCAACGGATGAGGACTCTTGATGTTGGTCTCCAGTTTATGGCTTTAAGGGCCACGACTTTGAACTCTTCTTGGGCTTGGTGTGTTGCCAGCACAACACGTTGGGCTTGATCATCTCTCTTGCCCCGGTAAATAAGCCCACGATATGCTCCATCGAGTTCCTTCTTCCATGCCATCGTGATTGGTCTAGCTGGTCTAAGTATTGTTTCCACTTGTTCTTTCTTGACCGTGACCAGTATCACATCAAGCTAACTCTTCATCTTGCCTTGCCGCAGTTATATCCTCGAATTTTCTTTTTCTTAAAAAAGTTTGGTTTTTCCTTAGGGCAGATCAAACCGAAAAAAAAAACTCGGACCGACTTCATAGAAATCGAATTGGACCGCTGAACCACTTCTAATTCACTACAATAGATCACTTACGGGACATAAGAAAAATCAGTAGCACATTTCTTAGAGACAAAATTGACGCAACCATATTTAATCAAACAACATGATGAAGAGTTTAAACTTGCAGTGGCATTCCATATGTCATGAATTTTAAAATGGCTTTGAAAACATTTTTGAGTCAGATTTGATGTACATGTTTCGGTTGAAGTGCTACACGAACTGACACAGTATATAAACAAGAATGCATACTCAGCTCGTCATGATTCATTGCATTTGGTCATCTTGACTTCAATGGATAGCTTTCATACTATCATGTCTTTATCATCCCGTAGTCAGTTTTCAACCACTATTCAACATGAGAGAGAGCTGTTGGAAAATTCATACTTGATGGACATTGCGAGAGTCCAGTAGCCGAAAGCATCACTAGTTTTCTTGTTCCATCACTGGACTTTTCAAGTCCAAGGTTACTAGTTCGTTTCCTTGTACTGAACTCCTCAGGAACATGGTTGCTTGTCAGTCCCTTTTTTTTATATATGTTTCACTTGATTAGCAGATGAGTTAGCTCCATCACTTGATTTCTTAAGAACTAACTCAGGGCTAATCTCTCTTCAGCATTGTAATTCTCTCTTCTCCGTGAAACATGTGCTGATGTCCAGGCATGACGACATGATATGTAGCTCTTTTCCATCCATGCCCTTGACTCCAAACAAAATATGAGCCTTATATACATTCCGTCTCAGCACTTGCATCAGCCATGCACACTTCACAAACCGTCACATTTCATAAATACCAATAGAATTTCTTAAGGTGATGACAAAACGTGTAAAGCCCAATGGTTTTGTGAATAGATCAGCCAGTTGTAACTCAGTAACGATATGTTCAACCACTACCTGTTTTTGCTCCACAATTTCTCTGATAAAATGGTGCCTTATGTCAATGTGCTTTGTCCTTGAGTGCTGGACTGGATTTTTCGAGATGCTGATGGCATTCTTGTTGTCACAGTGAACCAGAAGAGTTCCAGAGTCCATTCTGTAATCAGCAGACATCTGCTTCATCCACAACAGTTGAGTGCAGCAACTCCCCATGGCAATGTATTATGCCTCAGCCGTAGATAGTGATACAAAGTTCTGATTCTTAATCATCCAGGCAATCAGATTATTTCCAAGGAAGAAACAACCACCACTCGTGCTTTTTCTGTCATATGCACTTCCTGCCCAGTCAGCATCGCAATATCCAACCAAACTCTTGTTCGATCCCTTCAAGTACCAGATTCCAAGGTTGGCAGTTCCCTTAACATACTTGATGATTCGCTTGACTGCTTCCAAATGAGGTTGTTTTGGCCTGGCCTGGTATCTTGCACACACACCCACACTGAAACACAGATCTGGTTTACTTGTTGTTAAGTACCACAGGCTTCCAATCATTTCTCTATACAGCTTGACATCAACATATTTTCCTTCGCTATCACTTGTCATCTTGGTTGTAGTACTCATAGGATTTTTGGTTTCCTTGCATTGATCCAGTTTGATTATTGTCAGCAAATTCTTTGCATACGTGCTTTGAGAAATAAACACTCCCTCGTATGACTGTGTTATTTGTAACCCCATAAAGTACTTCAGCTCACCAACCATGCTTATTTCAAACTCTTGAGTCATGTTGCTCACAAAAACATCAACAAGCTTCTGTGACGTACCACCAAAAATGATGTCATCAACATAAATCTGGACGATCATGATCTCCTTTCCTTGCTCTAGAGTGAAAAGTTTTTTGTCCACACTCCCTCTTGTGTATCCTTTTTCTTCAAGAAAACTTGTCAACCTCTCATACCAAGCTCGTGGGGCTTGTAGTATCCCAAAAACTTCTCCAAAACTAAGCTTCTCTGTGTCTTGTGACACATTAAAGGCAGATTTATACCCCATAAATATGGCAGGCAGACACCTCAGAAATTTCTTCACCAGTTTCTTATCCTTGTACTTCTTACCGAGTGTTGAAGCTTCCTGAGCCAGTGAGCTTATCTTGGAACTGAAATCCGAGATGGTTTCATGGTCTTCCATTTTCAAATTCTCAAACTTAGATGCCAGCATATCTTTTCTCGAATTTTTCACCTTCGTCGTTCCTTCAAAGTGCGTTTGAAGAATATCACATGCCTCCTTTGATGTCTCACACCCTTGTATTAGTTCGAAGGTGTTCTTAGTAACACTGCAATAAATTGCAGTAAGAGCGCTTGAATTGAACTTAAACTTCTTTAGTTCCTCTTCTGTCTAGGTCTCCTCTGATTTAGCAACATCATTTCCTTCTGCATCTTTCATCTTAGGCGCTTCCCAGCCAACTAGACCAGCTTTCCATGCAAGTATGCCAATACCACCTATCAATGATTTCATTCTTGACTTCCAAAAGCCATAGTTTCCTGGATCCAGAATCACCCTCGAACTGTTGATGAATTCCTGATAGCTTTCCATTTCCCTCCTCAAGATCTCACATGTTTAGTAATACACACAGATGACTTCTCTGATACCAAATGAAAATGTAACAGCTAATGTAACAGGGTGTAGAACACGAGTAACACATGGGTTTTCTTTTCAAAAGAATATTACTAGATTAATCATCAAGAGTACTTACAAGTCTTCTCTCAATCTCACTAATCTAGTCTCTCTTGTTCAAAGATCTATACACGATCTTCGAACCTCTCAAATGTGCACCCCTTAGCCTTGGTTTTAGCTTTCTTACAAGAACCCCCAAAACCCTTTGCTAAGTTATAGCTCTCAAAGTGTTAACCTCAAACGAAGGTTAGACATCCCTATTTTATACACAATAGGTTACGGTCCATACAAGCCAAACTACCATGCTAAAGATCTCAACAAATCTCTAGCGATAAGTCACATTCCCTATTTCTTAGGCTAAGATTTAGGTAATATTCTTTATCTCCAATATACTAAGAGATCTTCTCCAAGATGCTCTTCCAGCTCAGCTACCGCCTCTTTGTACACCCACGTGGCTCCACAGCTTAATCCAAGTCATCTCCTTTGCTCCAAGTCGTCCAATGCCTTGAGCTGCTCGCCTGTATCACATCATGTGCTACTTCTCAGTCTAGTACAGGAGATGCATCAACACAACTGCACTTTCATAACCTTTGATGAGTGGCTGCTGAGTTTGATTGCAGAGAATCCAAGCTATCCATGCTTTGTGCTAGTTTGAGACCCATAATGCATCTACAAAACAACAATAGGTGTGTTGAGTTTCCACAGTTTAATCCTCAGTTGGTAGCGGCTTGTCATTAATATGTTCAAGGGCTTTGTTTCCATCCGTCTCTATGGCTAAAACCTGATTCCAAAGGTTCATGTCCATAATAGCTTTGTTAATAATATATTGAATAAACCATCTCCGGTTATTAAAAAATAACTCATTTCTCATGAACCATATTCTCCAACCAATAAAGGTTGAGAGTTGAGACAAATTTTTTCTACTCGGGACATTCATTGAGAACACGCAAGCCACATTGTCATGTAGAGAGTTGTTCAAGAAATTTTCACCTGATGACTGCGGCAGGGGCGGTTCTGAGGCGGTGCAACCGGTGCATTTGCCCGGGTCTACATTTTTTTTTTTGAACCAAATTTTTTTTTAAGGGCTTTTTTTTTTGCCCTACCAAAAATTTTTTTAAAGAGGCCCCAAAATTTTTTTGCCACTTTTGAGCCGCCCCTGGACAGCAGTACAGGGGAGAGATTCCAAATTTCTTTGGCAACTCTACACTGAAAAAGAAGATGATTGATGGTGTCTCAGGATGTTCTCCACAAAGCAAACATGTTGTATCAAGTTTTAATCCTCTTCGAGCCAGTGCTTCTGCCACAGGAAGACCATTATTTATAACCCTCCACCAGAAGTGTTTAATCTTAGTTAAAATAGAAGTCAGCCATTTTTTCTTATATAAGGCAGAGTTTCTCAATATGTTATAAGCTGACTTCACTGTGTATTCTCATGTGGCTGTGTGGATCCAACAGAGCTTGTCATCTGCTGCAATTAGACTTGGTCTAATTAGTTTGATGCGAGGAATGTCATCAGAATGAATAGCTTGTTGTAATTTATCATCATCCCACTCTCCAGTTCCTCAGACAAGCAAAGAACATACTTTCAAGTCAATAGGATAAGACTGATTTGAAGCTCTGGCAGGGACTGGATTTGAAGATGGCAGCCAATTATCATTAAATGCTCTGATGTTTTTATCATTTCCAACGAGTTACTTGCTTAAAGACTTGTATGCCTTGATAAATACTTCTCCAGGCTTGACTTGTTCTAGTTCCCATGTCTAATCCTCCTCCCATCTTTTACGGTGAATAACGAGGAGTGTTACAAAGAGCTGAGACATAATATTAACGAGGAGTGTTTTACAAAGGTTTAGGAGTGTTCCAAGTTATATTTGTGTTTTGCATAGCTTTTGGGGGGTTTTTTGAAAATAAATAGTGATGTTTAGGAATTTATAAAACGACAAGTTTTAAGTCGGATTTTCAAAGTGTTTTAAACGTAAGAAGCTGTTTAAAACAAATGTACTTCAAACTGATTGGTATAGAGATTTGGCTGGAATCGTCACCAACCAAAAGGATTGGTTCGGTTTAGATGTGTTAAGTCTTTATTTTTTTTTTTTTGGTCAACAGCCTTAATACCTAAACCAGTTCAGTGAACCAAACCGGGGTATCGAGTTTACATAAGTAAAATCTGATGGGTACACTCGAGCACTTCGTGCTAATTTGTCTGCCACTGTGTTGCTTGCTCGTGGGATGTGTGTGATAGAGAAAAAAGTGAAAACCTCCTTGCTCCTCTTGAACTCCTCCAAATGTAGTGTAAAAGCCGGCCACTCCTTGGGTGTAGACACCATCTTCACCAACTCTAAGCAGTCCGTTGCAAAAACTATCGCCGTCTTGTGATTTGCAATCATGCAATGCATCGCCCAGATGAGCGCTTACAATTCTACGTGTAGCGGGGATAACCTTCTTTGCAGATTTCGGGACCCCAAAATTCTTCCTTCGACTCCCTCCTGAAAACAGTACCATCCTAAACCAGAATAGTTATCCGTTTCCTTCCACGAACCATCAATATAGCATGTCAGTCCATTGTATTCCTCATGTTGACCTATCTCCGTAGTGAGACTGAATTGTTGGGAAATTAGGTCTGGTTCACTACGCTGTGCCGTTTCCCAAGTTGTGGCTTCCGTTTCCGCTAACCTCAGAATCTCTTGTGAGTTTCTATCCGCATTTGAGAATACCTTATCATTCCTTGCTTTCCAAATATTCCACACAATCCAAGGGAACATTGCGTTCCTTTCCTCTTTTGGGAGTCTCCAGAATAGATGATCAAAATTGGAAAAATCCGATGTCATCAAGAAAACTCCCGGAGCCGATGGAATATGAGAGAGTGCCCATGTTTGTAGCGCCGGTGGACATTCAAAAAGAACATGGTTAATCCTTTCCCCTTCCGCTCCGCACCGAGCACATTGTGTATCACAGTTAATCCCTCTAGCGCGTAAGTTTGCTGAAACCGAGAGGCATCCCGAAATGGCCTGCCAAATGAAATGTCTCAATTTCGGTGGGCATGTTAATTTCCATGTATGGGCCTGTAATTTTTTTACATCTGGGCCGTAGAAGTAGTTTCCGCCGTTGTTTGGGTTTTGTTGCTCAAACTGGTATCCCGACTTTACCGTATATTTTCATGTGTTTGTATAGTGCCAGCAAAGAGAATCTGGTCGATAGGTAGTACTTATAGGGATACCGCGAATAATTTCCACATCGGCTGGGTCGATAATTGCATTAATCAACTCCAAGTTCCACGTTTGTGTCGCTGGATCAACCAAATGATTGACCCTGAGATTTGGGTAATAATTATACCCCTAGATGTGTTAAGTCTATAATTCTTTTGTGATTAGGAAACTGCAAAACCAAAGGTCTGGGGAAGGATGGAGAATTCATATCTCTCGTCACACAAATTAGAAATATGCAAGAAGAAGATTCATACTCAGGCCCGTGGCTATGCCAATTTTTTAGAAACATTGATCTAGGGGCCCATTTAAAAAAAAAAAAAATCAAAAGGGCCAATTAAAAAAAAAAAATCGGAAGGGCTTATTAGTTTAGTACCTTATTTTAAACGAGAATGACCCATTAGTATTAAAAAATAGAAACTAATTTAACAAATAATTTAACAAATAAAAAATTAGGGTAATAGTTACCACTTAAACAAATACACGTTACCTCTTCAACTCCCTTTTTTCATCGTTGAAGTTTTGAATCTTTGAGTTTTCTTTTTTTCACAACAATAACATAATCATCAAACGGTATTTGCTAATTTCTCGTTTAACATTCCTCCCTTTTTCCTAATATTTTGTATCTTCAAATTAATCATCAAACTCATGGATCGCTTATCGAATATTATTGACGATTCCAGTTTCAGTTGCATCTGTTGAAAGAAGTTTTTCAAAGTTGAAGTTGATAAAGTCTTATCTTCGTCCGAGTATGTCACAAGAGAGATTGAGTGACTTGGTTATCTTGTCTATCGAAAAGAGTTGGTTAAAAGTGTTGCCTTTGAAAGCTTGGTTAGAGATTTTGTTGGAAAGAAAAATTATGGTTTTAAATTTTGTTACTCTGGTTTTTATTTATTTATTTAGAATGATGATTGTTATAATTGGTTTTATATGAATTTGAGACGATGATGGTCATTATTTGTTTTATATGATTTTGATTGGTTTTATATGAATTTTGGACGATGAAGACATTTTGTTTAACTCCGTTTACGGACTCCGTATGTCTAGCCACAGCTCTGTTCATACCCTATTGTTACCAAATTTACACCAAAAACTCCACAATTTCATGTGATTTATCAGTAATAGAATCATGAGAAAAAGCCAAAAACAAAACAAAAAATGATCTCGTTTATAACGCCCCGACCGCCCCTACCTGTGGGTCCCACACGCCCTCTATCGGCCCGTGGGCCCCACCCTCGTCTGACGGCCGGTGCGCTAGTCTGGAAAGCTCGTAAAACTTGTTTATTGACCCTGCAATCACCAAATGATATTTCTCCGTGTTTTGTCCTCACTCGCACAGTACCGCGAATCACTTCCCGGTAGGTCACTCATCCTTAAATTTCTCCAGCTCAAGCACGCTTAACTCTGGAGTTCTCTCTGGACAAGTGAGCGAAAAGATAAGTGCACTTTGGTGACATAGGTAGCCAAATCAATTCTTATATGCCTCATCGCATATACCAGAAATCGGGATGTTACAATCACCCCCACTCACAGAGCGCAACGTCCTCGTTGCGCACCAGGACCGTTACCCTTGACGGTGTGAGCCCACATGACTCCACACACGTTTTTAGGTTCGACTCTAATACCACTTATAACGCCCCGACCGCCCCTACATGTGGTCCCCACGCCCTTTCTCGGCCTGTGGGCCCCTCTCTCGGCATATGGGCCCCACCCTCGTCCGACGGCCGGTGCGCTAGTCCGGAAGGCTCGTAAGACTTGTTTACTGACCCTGCAATCACCACATGATCTTTCCCCGTGTTTTGTCCTCACTCGCACAGTACCGCGAATCACTTCTTGGTAGGTCACCCATCCTTAAATTTCTCCAGCTCAAGCACGCTTAACTCTAGAGTTCTCTCTGGACAAGTGACCGAAAAGATAAGTGCACTTTGCTGACCGAAAAGATAAGTTCTCTCTGGACAAGTGACCGAAAAGATAAGTGCACTTTGCTGACATAAGTAGTCAAATCAATTCTTATAAACCTCTCCGCATATACCAGAAATCGGGATGTTACAATCACCCCCCACTCACAGAGCGCAACGTCCTCGTTGCGCACCAGGACTGTTACCCTTGACGGTGTGAGCTCACATGACTCCACACACGTTTTTGGGTTCGGCTCTGATACCACTTATAACACCCCGACCGTCCCTACCTGTGGGCCCCACGCCCTCTCTCGGCCCGTGGGCCCCACCCTCGTCCGACGGCCAATGCGCTAGTCCTGAAGGCTCGTAAGACTTGTTTACTGACCCTGCAATCACCACATGATCTTTCCCCGTGTTTTGTTCTCACTCGCACAGTACCGCGAATCACTTCCCGGTAGGTCACCCATCCTTAAATTTCTCCAGCTCAAGCATGCTTAACTCTGGAGTTCTCTCTGGACAAGTGACCTAAAAGATAAGTGCCATTTGGTGATATAGGTAGCCAAATCAATTCTTATAAGACTCTCCGCATATACCAGAAATCGGGATGTTACATCGTTTACAGAGGAAAATCAAATCATAGAAACTCATCACTTGGTATCGGGTCTTGAAAATTTTCAACGTAATAGTGGGTACCCACAAAAGACATCTAGACGCACAAATGCATTATCAACTGCTGTTTTTGCAAAATTTCCAAAAGGCATCATCAAAGTAAATTTTTGCTTTACTTCTTCAAGTCGCTCATCCATCCAGTATGACACCGAGCTTGTATCCTCTGTTGAGAACCTGCAAACCACCAAAAATGTTACTGAGAAACAAATAATACAAGCTATGAAGAAGATAGCAATGCTATCATAGCATCAGCACGCTCAACCAAAAAATTACTTTACAAGTGATGCAGACAACTTGTGGCCAAATAGCAACAAATATTCCAGCTTATTCCGCCTTTCTCTCCACAAAACACAGAGCAAAAGCCAACACATACCAGCAGACTAATATAGGATGCAGATTTGCATCATACTATGTCCATAAATTAATAGTATGGTCATTAATTGAGTAGGCCGTACGTTTATACATGTACGACCATATCCCAATTGCCACATCCGCTGCTCTTAATCTCGTTCACTGTTGTCCCAATAGTGTTGGAAGGTGTTTTCGCACGGATCAAACAAGTCAATTTGTATCAGGGAGTTCGAAGATGTTCGATTAGATAGAGCTTTACGGTTGAATTCCGGTCGGCAAATGAGAAGAGAACAAAGCCAGTTTGTAGTCACGTAAGACGCCAAGTTACGATAAGAAGACTGTGAGATCGCTTAGAAAGTGGTTATGCTCGGTGCGTGTGGTTCGGTAAGTAGTTATGCTCGGCCTCTTCGTTATGCTCGGCCTCTTTGTTATGCTTGGCCCCTCTGTTATGCTCGGCCCCTTTGCTATGCTCGGCTCGTCGTCGTTTCTCTCCTCGTCGTTGTCGGTGAGTCGTCTCCTTCGCCAGCTCGTTCTTCTCCACGAGCTCATTCTTCTCCGCGAGTTCGTTTTTCTCCACGAGCTCGTTCTTCTCCGCGAGCTCGTTCTTCTCCGCGAGCTCGTTCTTCTCCGCGAGCTCGTTCTTCTCCGCGAGCTCGTTCTTCTCGGTGAGCTTGTTCTTCTTTGGTTTGTTAAGCTCGGTTTGACATGCTCGGCATGTTTCCCCCCGTGGTCGTCGTTCTCCTTGTCGTCGTCGTCATGGTCGTTGTCGTCGTTGTCGTGGTCGTTGTCGTCGTTGTCATTGTTGTCATGGTCGTTGTCGTCATTGTCATTGTCGTCATGGTCGTTGTCGTCATGGTCGTCGTCGTTATGCTCGGCCAATCTTTATGCTTGGCATGTCGTTATGCTCGGCATTTCTTTGCATGTGGGTCTTCTTCTCTCCCCCTTAAATCAATCCTTCCTCTCCTTTATTTATAGTGAGTGTAACATCCCAATTTTTGGCCCAAGAAGAAAAAGCCCAAGAAAGAAAAACCCAGCAGAAAAACCCTAGTTTAATTCCCTATATAAGTGAGTCTTTAGAAGAAAGGGAAGGTATTTTTGCAAATAGAAAACCCTAGCCGTCAACCGAGACCAGAGCCCCGCCGCCGTCGAGTCTCTCCGTCGCCGCCGACCACCGCCGCCGTGAAGAGAAGCCGCCGCGAGGTTGCTCCTAGCCGTTTCCTCCTCGATTTAGTTGCTTCGAGTCACCGTTAATTCAGATCTGAGCCGTGCCATCCTTTTTCCAGAACCCTAACTTCCAGATCTCTAAGGTGAGGATTAGATCTAGGTTTCTATCTATGTTCTCTTGTCTTTTTCTGGTGTATTGAGTCTAAGTATACTCATGTATGCTACGTGCTACGAAGTACGGGCACGATTTGTTTGATCTACATCTTATAACGAATATGGATTAGGAATTCATTAGAGGAAGAACCAGCATACATGTTTGATAACCCTGTCGTATGATTAATGGATGTAAAGTAGCTAGATGGTGTGAGAGCACTATAGGTATTCGTCACAGGTGACGAGGAACCTGTGGTACGAACT
>PKML01049734.1:1079633-1110201 GCA_002933935.1 Eutrema yunnanense
TAAACATTATAAAAGACATAATGCATTATATGGCTCTATAGTCTAAGGCTTTGATTGGTAGAACATTTAAAAAACATTAAATCTTTTATTAACCAATCAACAAAGCATTTAGAAAAGTATTTAGAAGCTGCAGATGCTCTGCAAATGTTCTTCCCTCTATGCTTTCATATGAAGCTTTTGGTAGAGCATTAACCTATAAAATATCAAAAAAATTAAAATAATTTTATATAATTAATTTATTTTGTTAAATAATATCAAAAAATTATGTTTATATTAAAATGTAAATTTTATACTTTTACAACCAATATTTACCATTATTTTATTTTTTTATTAATTTTCAAATAATTGTTTAAAAAATATATAATATAATAAATATAATTGAAATATGAAAAAATAATTAGAAATTATATTATAAATATAACTATAGATATAGTACTTACGAATAAATATATTAAATAATTTTATATACTCCTCCGTTCTTAAATAAGTGATGTTTTAAGGATTTTTTTTTTGTTTTCAAATAAGTGATGTTTTCAGTTTTCAATACAAAATTAAATAGTTTTTTTATTGTTTTTGACCATTTGTATTCTGCATATTGTTTTCTTATTGGTTGAATTGTGTTTAAATATATAATAAATGATGTTTTTAGTATGGAAAAAATAAAAATTTAATGAATCCTTAATATGTGTGCAAAAATCTTAAACATCACTTATATTAGAACAGATGGAATATAATCTTTCACAGCTCTGCCAATCACTACATTAATCAGAGCATACAGCTTCAGCAACATATTGTTTCTGCTGCTTAATGCTACTGCTCTACTATCAGTTATACCAATCAAGGCCTAAGTCTGAAGGTGGTATCAAATATATGTGTGAAACCTGAAGAATGTCAAACACCATATACAACACACATACATAGAAACAAAAGAATAGAGTTTAGGATCTGTAAATTCTTGATCACATATACTTCTTTTCAAGAATCTTCTTGAGTTGTTCCATTTTGGCAATGAGCTCAGGATGCATAAGGTCCTTCGCTTCCTTCACTAAACTCCCTTCTCTGCTGAAATGATACGCCTCCAACACCGTCTTTATCAAGCTCTGCAAATGCTCAGGCGTCCTACATTGTACACACAGAGACATGCATCCTGAGGTTCCATATCTACATATATGTATATAATAAAACCGGATCTAGTTTTCTCGTCCTTACGTGTATAAGTAGTCTACATCAGTCCCTTCGAGCTCCTCCCCAGGGGTAAAAGCGTCTTGTAGAGCGCTCATCTGTTCCTCGGGATCCTCTATCGATAGTAGATACTTAAGTATTCTCACCTCTTTAGGCATAAGCCTCTGCAGATTCCCTCTTGCTGTTACATATAAATGATACAATATGTCTTTTACCTGTCAAGAACCAAGATCAGACACATTAAAGATAGATTAATAGGTTGTATGATTCCAATATTATGCAAAGAAAATGTTCTACCAAGAAAAAGATAAAAGGTTTTAGGAGTTTAGTACCTCATCTTTCATCATGTTAGATTCCTTTGCAGCAGACCAAGCTTTTGTGATCATAAGTACCAACGCAGAATCAAGCTGATTCTTCTCAGCCAAATTGTCAATCTTTCTGCAGGCAGCATCAAGGGAAGGGGAATTGATTATGTCTTGAAGCTTCAATTCCGCAGCGTTTAGTGCATCGATGCTTTCTGTTGAAGTGTCATAAGCTTGTACAGCCGCGATACACAATTTCCCAAGTGAAGCAAGAGCTTGCCAAAAAAAAAAATCATTAAACAACATCAGTATTGTTTCGTCGTCCCTTTCAATTATTTCACGACAGGCATAAGATTTACCATTTTGCTCATCCGGTTTTTCATAGTAGGATTCCGCAACAGTATGCAAATGCTCGAAAAACTCATTCGTGAAATCCTTACGGCGCCTGGCAACAAGTTCACCAATTTCAGCCGGTGGTGTCCTCTTGATGACATTCAGAAGCTCATTGTGCCTTTGAATATCTTCATCGACCTGATTAAGACCAATGTCACAATCCAAATCACATAGATAACATAGTGAAAACTCGATTCTCAGTTTCAAAGTTTTTCACCTCCTTCAGCTTTCTTGCAAGCCGATGAACCTTGTGCTTCATCTCAGGGTTATCCTCCTCGGAATCTGCTCGTTCCCGACACCTTTTGTAGAAATGCGGCCGGATACTTTCCCATTCTTTGCTGAAAGCTAACAGTCTTCTCCAATCAGATGGTGAGGGCTTATCAACCAAGAAAACCTCGATGAGCTTATCACAAACTTTGATCATTTTCTGGCTATCTACCACCGTTTCAGAATCACTATTCGTTTCGTCTTTCTTCTCTTTAGGCGCAACAACACTTTTATCATCCACAACGGCCAAGATAGCGAATCTCTGAGGCTTTTCACTCTTGAAGTTTAGGAAACAACCTGACATTTCACAAATTTTCTAACAATTACAGACCAATACAGCAACAATGTGAAATAAAAATATCTAATTTTCCCAATAATATCAGTTTGGTCTCTTGCATCGAAAATCTTCAGATTCGACGATGCAAAACAGCTAAATTTCGAATTTCGCTTGATAAATATTTCGATTTGTAAGCAACTCAATCAAGAATTAGTCTAAATTAATCCTTTATAATCAAGCACAAGCACATAGACCACTTAAAAGCTTAACCTTCTCCGATTCGAAGCGCACCGGAAGTGGCTCGTACATGATTTCCGGCGAAAAACAGAGGAGGAACAATACGAGCTCCAAGTTCTACGGAGCGAAAGCTAGAAACTGGACAAGAGCAAGAAACAGAAACCATTTTCTTTGAAAGAAACAGAGCTTCTGAGACTGAGAGATAGAGAGGGTTTTAGCTGGTGATTCTCCTGAGGAAGAGGGGAAGGGAATGAAGTCAAGCAATGATGGCATTTTTGTAATAATATTTAAAATTCATGGGTCTTTTTCGAGAATACAGTTTTGGTTTCAAACTCAGCCCATTAATATGGCCCAACTAGAAAAATCTTAGAAATGTTAAAAGATAATACCAAACATGATTATCCACTACTCTTAACCGACATTCTTCTTCAGTTTTTAATTATTTTACCTTCAGTATAAAAGGGTGATTACCCATTGTAAAGAACTGTAGATATGAGATCATTCTCTCGCTTACGCTCTCTCATTTACTCTCTCTATCACAAGTATATATATATACTCACCTCATATATATATTATTATATTATAGTTTTATAACACGTTATCAACATGATCGTCTCACGATCCGTTCATATACCAAAAAATTGTAGGATTTTAACCTATAATCCTGTGTGACACTTGTTATGATCTAGCAATCTAAGAATTTATGAACGACAAGAGAAACTGTTTTCCCGGTTCACCCGTAGGCTACGTCCGGGGGATTTTAACGCACTTCCTGCGAATTCACTATCCACTATGACCAGAAACTCCCTGGTCTTGGATTACAAGCTACGATACAGGGTCTAATCTCTTTCTCGTCTCTATTCAGGAACAACAAGAAGGACGAAGATTCAGAACCTGATCGAGAGCTATCGGAGTACTCAGAAACACGCCGGAGAAGAAAACCTGAGCTTCACGAGTTTCTTCGGAGATGGAGACTTCTCTGCGTCTACCTTTCTCTCTCTCTTCTCTGTTTTCTCTCTCTCTCTTCTGTTTCGAGTTTGTTACGTCTATTGTTGAAGACGATGACTTTTCCTTTTTATACTCCGCGTTTTGGTTTAATGAGCAATTACGATTCTCATGTTGGGCCTCGTCATTATTCTTCTGGCCCAAACTAAGCCTCGACCCAACACCCATTATTCACAATCTCCACCTTGGGTTTGGTCGTAACCCTAGCTCATTTTCAGACATCCTCCGAAAGATCCGCTTCCGACTCTTTAGCGTAGCTCTGCGGAGATTTTGCCACGCCGTCGCTTTTGCTCACCGGACTGACGATCTAAACCGATCAGAATGATCGTCGTCATCTCCTCTACCTTCGACTGAACCCTTAAGGTAAACGGCTCACTCTTTCAGCTCCTTTTAGCTTGGTGACTGTTCAACCTTACTGCTCTCTTAGTCGATCTGTAGGCTTCTGACTTTGTATCCCTTTTAGAAATCCATTACTGACCCTTTGTCTCTTCTTTTGCATGTGAGACGGTGACCATCCGAACTCGTCAACCCGTCGACTTCACACCAGATTCAAAACGTCGCTGAAGAACTCCACCTTCAGGTAAACCTCTTTATTCCTGATGCGGGTTTCTTCCTTTTGATTTTCTGTTTGATGATTCTTGACACTAGCTTCACCGCTTTGTAGGTGACTCAGCACCTGAATCTCAAACTCAGCTTATCCGAACCCAACTGCACAGGTAACTCATATGTTCTGAACTCCTCCTGATTCCTTGAACTGATTTCCCTGTAGACTGATTCAAAAAAACTTGCTTACTGTTGCTTTTAATCTTTCCTTCAGAAGACTAACTTTGTCTTCTTTTTCTTGTGTATGCGAGATGATGAGCAACAGGAACACCTCGCAACACTTTGCGTCTGCTGCTTATTTAAGGACTTTGAGCAGTACACGCCCCTGCTCAAACTTATTTCCAGGTAATCCTTTAGTTAGGAGATCCCCAGGATTCACCGATGTGTGGATCTTGTTAATTGAAACTTCACCATCTTCAACTATTTCCTTCTGAAAACACTTTAACATCATCCTGTTTAATCCTCAACTCAGTAACAAACCTTCTAAGCCATAAGGCTTCTTTAAATGCTTCTACTAAAGCCATGTATTCTGATTCGGTGGTTGAGAGAGCAACTACATGTTGGAGACCTGATCTCCAGCTTACTGTATTTCCTCCAACTTGAAACACATAGCCTGTAATTGATCTTCTACGATCTAAATCTGTAGCATAATCAGCATCTGAAAACCCAACCACTTTGAAATCTTCATTTTGAGTAAACGTCAAGCTTAAAACTGATGCACCCTTAAGATACCTCAAAATCCACTTAACTGCTTCCCAATGCTCACGGCCTGGATTACCCATGAATCTGCTTACCACCCCTACGGCATGAGCTAAATCAGGTCTAGAACCCACCATTGCATACATAAGACTCCCAACTGCACTTGCATATGGGATATCCCTCATTAGTGTAGCTTCTGATTCATGTTCTTCCTGACTTAAACTCTTTAGTCTAAACTGAGAACCAGTAGGTGTAGCTACTGCTTTAGCATCAGCCATATTGAAGGTTCTCACCACTTGCTCAATGTATCTGCTTTGAGAAAGTTTAAGAGTTCCTTTCTTCCTGTCTCTGATTATGTCCATTCCCAAAATCCTTGTTGTTGCACCCAAATCTTTCATTTCAAACTCAGTACTCAAAACCTCCTTTAACTTCTGAATTTTACCCATGTCTCTTGATGCAACCAACATATCATCCACATATAGGAGAAGATATACTCTTTCTGAAAGTTTCTCACCCTTAATGTAGACACACGGATCATGTTCACTTTGACTGAACTTCTTAGATTTCATAAAACTATCAAACCTTTTGTTCCACTGCCTTGGTGACTGCTTAAGCCCATACAGCGACTTCTTTAGAAGACAAACCTTTTCCTCCTGACCCTTCACTACATACTCTTCTGGTTGACTCATAAAAATCTCTTCATCTAGAGTCCCATGTAGAAAAGCTGTCTTAACATCCAGCTGTTCCAGCTCAAAATCTTGATTCACCACTAGAGACAACATGATTCTTATAGAGACATGTTTCACAACAGGTGAAAACACTTCATTATAGTCTATTCCCTCCACCTGAGAATAACCTTTTGCCACCAACCTAGCTTTGTATCTAGGTTCTTCTACTCCTGGAATTCCTGGTTTCCGCTTGAATACCCACTTGCATCCAATTACCTTCTTCCCTTCTGGCTTATCCACTAGGTTCCAAGTCTCATTGTTGTGTAGAGAATCCATTTCTTCATCCCCTGCAAGATTCCAAAACTTCCAATCTCTGTGCCTTTTAGCTTCTGAAAATGATCTGGGTTCATCTATTTCAATCTCTGAAGCTGCTACCAAAGCATATGCTACCATATCATAATCATCAAACTTAGATGGGCACTTTGTACTTCTTCTTGCTCTGTCTCTTGCCAACACATAGTCCTGTAAATTTTCAGCCTCTGACTCTGCTTCTTCTCTCTCACTATCTGAAATAACCACTGTCTCTTTGCTGATACTTTCTGGTTCTTCATCAGTTTCTGAAGTAGCTCCACCTGAATCAGATGAACTCGCAATTCTAGAACTTTGTGTAGGACCTTGAACCAGATTTGGACTGAATGACACCCTTTTTGATCCTTTTTGATCATGTTCTCGTTCAGTTCTGTCTTCCTTCTGAGTAGTACCCTCTGTCATATGTGAATCTTTAAAGACTTCTTCTTCATGAAACACAATATTTCTACTGATTGTACACTTTCCCTCTTCTGGTAACCAGACCCCGAACCCTTTAGTGCCCTGTGGATAGCCTACGAAGAAACCCTTAACTGCTCTAGGACTGGTCTTTGACTTAACAACGTGAACATAAGCAGCACACCCAAACCTTCTGAGATGAATGATACTTGGCTTGAACCCTGACCATAACTCTTCTGGTAACTTGTAGCCAACTGCTGAACTTGGTGACCTGTTAATTAGATACACTGCTGTTGACGCAACTTCTGCCCAAAAACTTTCACCCAATCCACTCTCAACTAGCATACACCTCACACGTTCCATTATGGTTCTGTTCATTCTTTCAGAAACCCCATTCTGTTGTGGAGTATAGGTGCACGTTCTGTGTCTGTTGACTCCTTCACTCTTACAGAAATTATCAAACTGATTATTGCAGAATTCCAAACCATTGTCTGTCCTTAAGCATTTCAACTTCTTGCCTGTCTGATTTTCAACAAGCAATTTCCATTCTTTGAACTTCTGGAAAGCTTCATCCTTAGTCCTTAAGAAAAATATCCAGACTTTTCTTGAATAGTCATCTATAAATGAGATGAAGTACTGATTCTCTGCTAAACTTGGTGTCACATTTGGTGAACCCCAGAGATCAGAATGCACATATTCAAGAATCTCCTTAGATGTATGCTTTCCTTTCTTGAAGCTTTGTTTGTGGGACTTTCCCAATACGCAGTCTTCACAGAATCCAAGCTCTTTTACATCTTGTGTCTTCAGATATCCCTCTGTCACTAGTCTTTCCATATTTTTGTGACTCATGTGTCCCAATCTATAGTGCCACTTCCTTGTTGAGTCCACAACTGCCTTAGCTGAACAAGATTCTCCTTGTGATACTGTTCCTTCTAGATAGTATAATCCATTTCTGAACTTTCCTGAGATCACTTCTTTTCCATCTTTCTTGAACTTCACAACAAAATCTTCACCTTCATACTTACAGCCTGCTTTTTCAAGACATCCGTAGGAAATCAGGTTCCTGCCCATCCTTGGCATGTACTTTACATCTGACAAGATCACAACTGACCCATCTAGCCTAATGATTCTGATCTTGCCTTTTCCTTTGATGTCACTGTAGGTATTATTGCCCATTAAAACCCTTCCACCATTGAACTCCTCTAGATCATATAGTAGATGTTTATTAGGAGTAATGTGATAGCAACTTCCTGAATCCAGAACCCATTCATCATCAATGTAGTCCTCACTAGCTGTTAGGATGACTGGTTCTGTAACTTTAACCACCACATTTGAAGAACTTCCTTGTTGTTTTTGTTTTCCTCTTTCAGGACAATCTTTCTTCCAATGTCCCTCTTTTCCACATATGAAGCAGCCTTTGTTGTGTTTGCCGTTTTTACCTTTGGACTTGGACCTATTCCTTTTGCCTTTTCCTTGATAATCATTCCTCTTTTCTGACCTGCCACGATCACCAGCATACAACCCTTCTGCTTCAACCTTTTGCTTACTTAGTAAAACTTTCTGCCTAAGCTCAATCTCTTTGGCATAAGCTCCAGTCACCACATCATCTAATGTCAGTGTGTCCTTCCCACTGCCATACTTCAGAGTATGAACTAATTGTTCAAACTTTGGTGGGAGACTGGTTAGGACCTGGATGGCTTGGTCTTCTTCTGAGACAGTTATATTCAGACTGCCAAGATCATCTATTAGTTTGAGAAAATCGTTTAGATTTTTCTCAAGGCTCTTTGACTCCACCATTCTGTAGCTTGCAAACTGCTGCGTTAGGTAAATCCTGTTTGGGAGAGATTTTGTTTGGTAATCTTTTTCGAGTGCTTTCCAAACTGCTAAAGCTGTTGGCTCCTTCATGACTTTTCTCAAGATTGAGTTTGATAAGCACATACAAATCAGATTCTTGCATCTTTTGATCTTTTCAACTTTTGATTGATCAGGCTTGACCTCTCCTCCCTCAACCCCTTTACCTTTCTCTTCTGCATCAGATGTTTCTCCTACAGAGGCTTCTTCTTTAAGAGCAAAGTCTGATCCCAGCAATTCCAATTGACTTAGGACTTTAAATTTCCACAAACCAAAATCCATCTTGCCATCAAACTTTTCTACATCCAATCGTTGTACCATTTCCATTTCTGTGTCTGCTTCTGCTTTGACTTTTGCAGAATACCCAGGCTGAAGTTGGTGAGGTACTTCCAAGTCAACCTCTTGCAACCAAGTAAAGACTTGCGGAACAAGCAACTCCTGTACCAACGCAGATGACCAGATAAGTTTGCAACCTTACCCTTACTCTTCTTGCTGGTACCTTTCTGAGCTTTCTTGACTACGGTTCTTGGTGCTGTTGATCTTTGACCGGATCTTGTGTTCCCTTAGAAAACTTCTTATCACACAGATTATGCTCAACCTTGAGCTCTGATACCACTTGTAGGATTTTAACCTATAATCCTGTGTGACACTTGTTATGATCTAGCAATCTAAGAACTTATGAACGACAAGAGAAACTATTTTCCCGGTTCACCCGTAGGCTACGTCCGGGGGATTTTAACGCACTTCCTGCGAATTCACTATCCACTATGACCAGAAACTCCCTGGTCTTGGATTACAAGCTACGATACAGGGTCTAATCTCTTTCTCGTCTCTGTTCAGGAACAACAAGAAGGACGAAGATTCTGAACCTGATCGAGAGCTATCGGAGTACTCAGAAACACGCCGGAGAAAAAAACCTGAGCTTCACGAGTTTCTTCGGAGATGGAGACTTCTCTGCGTCTACCTTTCTCTCTCTTCTCTGTTTTCTCTCTCTCTCTTCTGTTTCGAGTTTGTTACGTCTATTGTTGAAGACGATGACTTTTCCTTTTTATACTCCGCGTTTTGGTTTAATGAGCATTACGATTCTCATGTTGGGCCTCGTCATTATTCTTCTGGCCCAAACTAAGTCTCGACCCAACACCCATTATTCACAAAAGGTTAGGTTTAATTTATATTCAACCTATTTACGTTTATATATTGTTTAGGGATGATAGGCGCTGCCTTCCCCGAACCGATCGTTATGATAGGCTATGTGATACGATCATCCCAAAAACGGCACACTCTTATCGGTATTGAAACGGAATTGAAACGGGGATAATCCTTGAATGAACAAGGCGAGGAAGTGAACGGTTACGTCGAGGGCTATGGACTGCACTCGGTAAACCTGAACCAAAGGCTAACCACCTAAGAAACGTTGTGACTCTTCAGCTAACCACCTCGGAATCGGTCCGACCTTAAAGCTAACCACCTTAAGACAAAAGTGACCAATGAGCTAACCACCCAAAGATCATTTGATTTTCTTGGCTAACCACCAAAAGAATCGAAAAGTTCACAAAGGAACAAAGGAGAGAATTCTCTAAAAGATTTATAAAATTGGATGATTTAAAATGAGAGATTACAAAGAGTATTTATACGAAAAGAATGTGAAGGGGTGAAGAAGAAAGCACTAAAAACAATGCATGGGGAATTACAAAATCACATAAATGTGAAGACTAAGACCAAAGACTTTGACTAGAAAGTTTGAATGACCCCTCGGCTTCTTTGACTAGTCTTCCGCGGAAATGGAGAATCTCCCCCGGGAAAGTCCCTCGAAAAAATCCCTCGGAAAAGTCCCTCGGAAATATTCCCCCGGAAAACAACTTGCGATTGGACCAGATAATAAGTGTAAGTTGTTGTCTCGTTAAAACCTCTACTCGGAAAACCCATTGGGACAAAACCGAGCATAGAAAAAAGAGTACAACAACTTACACTCGGCCAACCTCAAGCTGAATCCGCAAATGATATAGAGGTCAAGGCGTAGTGCGTAAGTTGGTCTTCATCCTCGTTCTGGACGTCGTTAAGTAGTTTCCGAACGTCGTTAAGTAGTTTCCAATTTTGGTACTCCCGAGGTCAATAATACCATTTGAAATTTATACTGATGCATGTGGAATCGGGCTAGGAGTAGTGCTTATGCAAGAAGGCAAGGTCATAGCCTATGCGTCAAGACAGTGGATGAAGCATGAGTTGAACTATCCGACCCACGATTTGGAGCTAGCAGCAGTAGTTTTTGCTCTAAAGATTTGGCGTGCGTATTTGTACGGAGAGAAGGTGCAGTTGTACACCGACCATAAAAGTCTGAAGTATGTTTTCACTTAGAGTGATTTGAATCTAAGGCAGAGAAGGTGGGTGGAGTTGTTGGCCGATTACGATCTGGATATTGCCTACCAACCGGGAAAAGTGAATCATGTTGCAGATGCCCTGAGCAGGCGCAGAAATGATGTAGCAGAAGTGAAGGAGATCCACAAGTTGACTGCAACATTGGCTAGTCTGACGTTGTGCGTAACAGAAGTGGGAGAGGGTTACGCGGGATTAGAAGCATTGGAAAATGCAGATATTCTTTGGAGAATTTATCAGGCTCAGAAATCAGACAACGCCTTGAAGGAGTTAGTCGAGAAACAAGTGGTTGGATACCATACAACTGATAACGGGACTTATCTGTATAGAAATCGGGTATGTGTTCCTAACGACGAAAAGTTGAGAAGCGAAGTGTTAAGTCAAGCTCACCAATCTCGATTTTCAGTGCACCCAGGAAACACTAAGATGTACTACGACTTGAAAAGGTACTACCATTGGGGAGGAATGAAACGTGACATCGCTAAATGGATATCGCAGTGTGAAACGTGTCTCCAGGTGAAAGCAGAACATATGGCACCTAGCGGATTGTTACAAAGTTTACCACTACCAGAATGGAAATGGGACATGGTAACTATGGATTTTGTAACAGGTTTGCCAATGACGTTGGATAAGAAAAATGCGATTTGGGTAATCGTGGACCGCCTCACTAAGTCAGCCCATTTTGTGCCAATTAAAAAGACAGATGGAACGGAACAATTAGCGCAGAAGTATTTGGACCTAATCGTAAGGTTGCATGGAGTTCCAGTTAGCAATGTGTCAGACAAAGATGCGAAGTTTACAGCAATGTTTTGGAAAGCGTTGGGAACGAACGTTCATTTGAGTACAGCATATCATCCTCAAACGGATGGACAATCAGAAAGGACGATTAGAACTTTGGAGAATATGCTGAGAGCTTGTGTTTTAGATTGGGAAGGAAATTGGGGAAAGTATTTACCGCTGACAGAGTTTTCATACAAAAACAGTTACCACACTAGTATCAAGATGGCTCCGTACGAAGCATTGTATAGAAGACCGTGTCGTACACCCCTCTGTTGGACCGGGGTAGGTGAAATGAGGGGTATGGACCCAGAAATGGTAAAGGAAGCTGCATAGCAAGTGGAAATGCTTAAGATCAAGCTGAAAGAAGCTCACGATCGTCAGAAAAGTTATGCAGACAAGCGCCGAAAAGAATTATCGTTCGAAGTTGGAGATGAAGTGTACCTAAAGTTGAGAACGTTCAGAGGGAATAACAGGCACTGTAAACTGAAAAAGCTTAAGCCAAGATATATGAGACCGTACCCTATAGTTGAGAGAATCGGAGAAGTGGCGTATCAACTTAAGTTGCCTCAGGAATTATCAGAATGGCATGACGTATTCCACGTATCGATTTTGAGGAAAGTGGTGAGAGAGCCCAAGCTCATTCTGTCTCAGATGCCAAGTAACCTAGACAGAAATTTCTCAGTTCAGAGTAAGCCAACCGAGATCTTGGAGTTTAAGGAAATGGAGGTCAACGGAAAGAGAACAGGTTCAGTAAGAGTCATTTGGGAAGGGAATGGTATCCGCGAAGAAACGTGGGAATCTGAGCAGCAGATGAGAACGGATTACCCCGAGCTGTTTAAGGATATGATGGAAACTAAAGTCGAAAGGGAGAATTCGGGGACGAATTCCTTTCAACCAGGGGAGAATTGTAACATACCCATCCCAGAGGCCCAGCTGCAGGCCCAGGAAGGGGAGGCCCAGTTGCAGAAAACCCTACCTGCACTCTATTTAAGAGAAGGAGAAGGGTTAGAGGAGCCCCATTTGTCTCCACAGCAACCAGAGCAGTCAGAGAGAGAGAGAGAGAGAGAGAGAGAGAGAGCCGCCGCCGTCGACCCAGAGCCGCCGAACCACCGTGAGCCACCGTCGTCGCCGCCGGAGTCGCCCGCGAGCCACCGCAAGTCAAGCCGAGAGCTTCCCGAGCCGAGCCAAGCAGAACCGCCAGCCATCGTGACCGATCCGAGCAAGCCGAGACCGCCGCCAACCACCGCAGCGCCGCCGCAAGTCTTCCCGGAGCCGAGGAGGAGCCGCCGAGCACCGCCGCCTTCACGCCGTCTTCTAGATTTGTTCTCCTTCGTCATATCTGCAGGAAATCAAAGGTGAGGATTAGATCTAGGCTTCCTTCATGTTCAGTTGTTTCTTTTTAGTGTGTTGAGTCTAGATCTATTCAGGTTAGAGCGTGTTACGGAGTACAGACACGTTTTCAGTGTGCATATTGTTTGACTTGCATTTGCTGAATGAAATGGATTAAGAAAGCATTAGATGAATAACATGCACCTTGTTTTATCACCCGATTGTGTGAATAATGAATGTAGCTTAGCTAGAAATGAGGTCATCATCACTGTGAAGGAATCAGTGGTACGATTTGATTGATGGACCCGAGACTAGCAGTCTGGTAGGCTTCCAACGGGGTTAAAAGGAGCTTTCCCGAGCTTCAAGCCAGAGAGCCAAGTATGAGAAAATGCCGGAGAGCCAGATAGATTCCTTTGCTTGTAAATTGATTATGCGCTGGTAGAGCGTTATGTTTGATACGTGTGTAGATTTATTCCTGGCATATTGGAAATAAATGGTTGAATGTGTTGAGAGTATAGGTTTAGTTCTCACTGGGTAATCCAAATTACTCATCCCTCTCCCTTCTTTTCAAGTGAGTCCGATGAGGTCGCGTATGTGGAGCTGAACGAGTAGTTCCAGTGTGGTGCGCCTTTTTCGGGAATCAGATTTTATTCATTTAATTGGAACTTCAGTCCTTTATTTTTAAAAGACAATCGCTGGTTTTTATTTCGATTTTATTTAATCATTTCGAACTATGAATTATTTGTTAGACTTGACTTTAATTATTTAATAGAATAAATGAGACTTTGGAAATGTGGTAAGAAAAGTGTCAAAGCCGACACGTCGCCTTTAACCAGCGACGGGGTCGAATGTATCATGCCGGTTCGTCAGGATCCTTAAATAGGAAGGCGGAATCGGGTGTTCACAATTACTAAATGTATTAAATAGCTATATTAGAAATTTACAACTAATATTTGTGTGTCATGAAATATATATAAAATTAATTCACAATCGTTTTGACGACTTGGGATGTACATGTCGCTAGCTAGTAGCCACTATTTAATACATTGATCGTGAATACGAAGAAATATTATATTTATTATCCGTAACACATCATGAAAGTCACTTTCTTTCACGCTCTGATCTTACTATTCCAGCTTTATTAAATTAAATACGATTCGATCCTAATAGAAAATGAATTAATTACGTTGAATTGTATGAAATCTAATCTAATCGAACAAGCCAACCACGACCATCGGTTGCCTGGATTGGCTCGGTTAAGTTAACACTAATGACTAATTAATCGCAGTCATGCGAAGAAAATAAAATAAAACGGATCTGTCATTTGACGCCGAGCCGATAACAGTCAAGTGAAGCCCACATCAACAACCCTAGATAATAGAAATTAATCATAGACAAACAAGTCAGGAACCGTTTATCTTCTATAAGAGCCTTGGAAGATCACAAATATGAGAAATGCTTCATATTCTGGTTCACTACTCGAAGTTGATTTCAAACATTTTGGTTAACTATTTTTAAGTTTGTTTTCTAAACTCTCGATCAAAAGATGATATTGAATAAATTTTACATTCATTAAAAAAATAAAAATAAAGAAATACATATATAATTATGAATTTGGTTATGTATGTCATCAAACCCAGTTTCCTGCTATCATAGATCTCTTAAATCATTTCCATTTTAAATCTTGGCGACATTGGTATTTAATATATGATTGGATTGATCTAGTTTGACATAGGAAGGCTAGAACTCGATCGTTATTATTGAACAGCAACAGAAACAGAAACAGTGAACCAGAGTGATTGTAATTCACTTGGCCACCGTGGAATTACATAGCGAAGATTACTCTGGTTTTTGATATTATTAGACCACCCGTATTGGTCATCACGTTTGGGTGTCTCAAAGAATAAAATATTGAAAAAAATTAAAAAAAAGGAGAAAGATGAGGAACTTTGTCTCAAGCGAGACACACATTGTCTCAAGCGAGACACATTGTTGAGACACTTTGTTTACGTGTAGTTGTTTTATTTGTCCAAATTTTGTTCTTAATTAAATAATATTAAATTAATTAATATTTTATTTTGAAGACACCCAATGGCTGTCTCCACCATTGGGGATGCTCCTAACTCCGTTTTTTTTTTTTTTTTTAAAGGAAAAACAACAAAGGAGTGATTGTGGGATAATCATAAACCCTAATTAATTAGAGAATGTCGGTTTTAGAGAAGGACAAGATCTGGACTTCAATTTTGAGGCTATCGTTGACAAGGAAACCTTTGGATGCGTCTTTGATATCTGCAAGTGGTATAAGCTTCTCGACACCCCATCCATTTTCTTTTGCATTGGGATATCCCTTCACTATATATAGGAACAAATCAAAAGTTAAATTTAAAAACATTTGTTTCTTTCAAATAAAGCCTGATGATTAATCTAAATTAGTAGTTGAGGATGAGAAAATTAAGGAGATATCTGATATATCATGGTTTTTACCCTGTTTAGGCCATGATATAAGTCCTTTTATAGAGTCTTTTCTAGTGTTTTGTAGTATTTTAGAGTCTTTTACAGGTCTTAGCACGTTTGGAGCCTAATTGAAGATATTGGAGCTTTCTGGAGCACTTTGGAGCATTCTGGAGCATATCGAGATGCAGAGTCATGCAGAGACGATCGGAAGTTATGCCAGTTTTCGTGAAGACTGTCTAGTCTGTCGAGCAGAAGAGTCGACACGGAGATTGAGCATCGATCGACACCACTTAGGTATCGATCGATGCTGCACTGCAGACGGGGAAAAACGCGATTTTACAAGTTTAAAGACTCTGCAACTTGCCCCATAAGACTTTATTAATTACAGAAAAGGCCCAGAACGTGTTTTNTTAAGGAGATATCAAACCGAGACACTAACCTTGTTTCTCCACATTGACTGATCGTCGTGTCTGGTCAATAACTCGTAACTTGGCTTTCACATAACCATTATCATTTGACGCACTCAACAAAAAGAGTGACAACGAATTACCGTCGCAGACCCAACTCCATTTGGATACACTTTCAGTACCCTACACACATTAATTCACACATCCTGTATATTATCTCTATGCATGTAGATTATATTTTCATATATATATATATATATATATCTAGAGAGAGAGAGAGAGAAGTCACCAGCTTCTTCCTCCGGCAGAAAATGGATCAGAAGTGTAATAGGCACGATCGAGGGTAGAGAATTTGAGGAGCTTCCAATCAAAAACAGCGTCGCGAATGTTTTCTTCGTAAGAGACAACTTCCCAATTCGTGAAGGGTGGAGTAACGAAGATGTCAACGCCAAACACACTTTGTCCGCCGTCGAAAATGAATCCATATGCAGCGTTTAGGAAATACCCAATCTCAAGTAAGGTTGGCTGTCCCCACTTTTGTTTAAACACATGAAATCTCTGCGCATCAGTCTCTGCAAACCGATCAAAATTAATTAGTCTGTAGAAACTGTTGGAACTAATTTTTTATCAAATCTTGAGGGTTTGATAAAATTGTGTTAATGTGAAAAGAAATGAGTCAAGCTCATTCGAATGAAATGTTTTCATTGGCTGAGAAATGTTTTCTCGCGTATAACATGAGAGAAGAAAAGACCACACGTGCGTCGATCGCATCTTGGGCCTGATGGGCTTGTGGACTTTTAGAGGTATCGATCGATACCCCTAGGTATCGATCGATACTCATCGGGCCGACTTAAAAATCGCAGCCGCGAGAATATTCTTAGGAATATTCCATATATGTGGGGGAAAAACCCTAACCTCTCTTCTTTATATACTGGCTGATTTTCACCTTAAAAATCATCCTCTGATACACTAAAAACACATCCTAAAAGTTCTAGCAAGAGTTCTCTCAATTCCCTACTGCATAGAGTAAGTTTCTATTCGAGAGTATCGTAGTATAATGTTCGACAGATCTGATATCAAGTGTAGATGATACAGATTACTTTGGTTGTATCCTGGGACTCATGGATCTATAAAAATCCGTCGCACTATGGAAGATTCTTAGAGTTAAGGAAAGAGATTCATCTCGCCTCCTTAGATTATTTTACTGCTTTATCGTTTTATGAATCGTATGTTCCTTACTGTTTATTTATATAATCGTGATTAAATCTTATCCTGTCTATTGTGTGAAATTTTGGTCCTACAATCTTAACTCTAAGAAGATCCGATTTTGTTTTATTACTTCAATCGGATCTTTAATCACGAGTAAATAAACGTTTTCAAACGGTTTTAAAACGATTCTTCTACTGCTGATGATACTCAAACGTTATCAAAAAGCTGTTTAGCAAATTGAAACATGTAGTATAAGCAGTATTGCTTTAAACATCTTCTACAACCGTCTTTAATTGCGACTAAAGAACGGTATAATCAACGAACGCACCTTGTGGTTTTTGATAGGTTCGATTGCGATAGCGATTCTAAAACGATTTCATAATCCGGTATAATCGGTTTTAAAACTGCGGTTCAAAATCAAAAAGAAAGAGTTTCAGATTCTCATCGAATACTCTCAATGTTTAATTATTTNGATACTATGTAAAAAGTTGTATCGATCGACACTGAGGTGTATCGATCGATACTATGTAAAAAGTTGTATCGATCGACACTGAGGTGTATAGATCGATACTATGCAAAAAAGTGTATCGGTCGACACTGAGGTGTATCGATCGATACTATGCAAAAAGTTGTATCGATCGACACTGAGGTGTATCGATCGATACTATGTAAAAAGTTGTATCGATCGACACTGAGGTGTATCGATCGATATTATGCATAAAGTTGTATCGGTCGACACTAAGATGTATCGATTGATACTATGCATCGACCAGTTTGGGTCTGAATCGATCGATCATGTGTAAAATTCACTTGCA
Source organism: Eutrema yunnanense (assembly GCA_002933935.1). Taxonomy (NCBI): domain Eukaryota; kingdom Viridiplantae; phylum Streptophyta; class Magnoliopsida; order Brassicales; family Brassicaceae; genus Eutrema; species Eutrema yunnanense. Next base: position 1,097,250 of record PKML01049734.1, read on the forward strand.
TCGATCGACACCTAGGGTGCATCGATCGACACTATATGTGCATCGATCGACACCAGCTGAGCATCGATCGACACCACGGTGCATCGATCGATCCTATGCAAAACTCACGTGCATCGATCAACACCAAAGGTGTATCGATCGACACTGTGTGAGTAAGCATCGATCGACACTGAGTGTGCATCGATTGACACTGTGCAAAATTACTTTGCATCGTCCAGTTTAGGGTCTGTATCGATTGACACTGTAATGAGCATCGATCGACACTGGTAGGGCATCGATCGACATTGGTAGGGCATCGATCGACATTGTGTGTGCTTCGATAGACACCTACAGTCGCATCGATCGAGTTTGTGCAAAATTCTTTTGCATCAATCGATACTGTGTATGCATCGATCGACACCATAGGTGTGTATCGATCGACACTGTGTGCATCGATCGATACCAAGGAGTATCGATCGACACCAATGCGATTTGGTTCGATATTTAGAATTGCGATTCTTAACTATATATCGGTACAAACGTGAAGCTTGTGTACAAGCGAGTGGTTACCTTGGAACGTTTTAAAATGCTCCCGGGTTAGGGTTTGCGAACACCTAACATCAAACACGTTTAGAACGGTTTGACGAACACTCTGAGGAAGTTCGAACTTGAACGTGCGTTTGCGGTTCAAAACTTTAGAACACGCACATGCGGTTCTAGTTGTTTCGATAAGCGGATTTTAAATTAGAATTTTAATTCCGTATCGATATTAAAAGAATACATATCATAAAAGGGTGATTGTTTCTTAGTCAAAGTCACATATAATAATCATTATGATTATGAGTTTGCGGACGTTTATAAACGGTTCGACAAGTGACAACTTTGCGGTACTAATCCCGCGTCGTTTAGCATTTACGAACGTCTCATAGTGTTTCTCGTAAAATTGGCTAAAACATTTATCCAACGCGATTCAAGAAACGAATCAGCGAACGCTCTCCGGAGGCTCAGATTAGAACGCGTGATAGCGATTCTAAAACGATTTCATAATCCGGTATAATCGGTTTTAAAACTGCGGTTCAAAATCAAAAAGAAAGAGTTTCAGATTCTCATCGAATACTCTCAATGTTTAATTATTTAATTCTTAAATTGATACAACGTTGAAATCGTTAAACCATCTTTGGTTTTAAAGACGGGTTAAGTTGCAGTATGTTGCAAATAGCTCAATACTATGTTTCCAAAAATTTGCTATTTTGGAATAATTAATTGATGTTCAATTAAGTATTAGAGGCTGATTTAATCGGTTAATTAAATCATCGGGTTAAATTAGCAGGCCTCTTGCGATTCTTGATATGTTTTCAAGAAAACTAATACAATTCGATATTGTATTAAGTTTATTAAATTGCGAATTTTCTGAATTAATTCTAGAAATCGAATTTAATTTTACCCTTTAACTTGAGAGTTGGGTATTGGTTAGTATATTAATTTGGTTTGATTCTCTTGAACAAAATCAAATTTCAATATGACTAACAACACCGATGTGATCTTTGTTAGATTCGGTGGTGTAAAAGACAATGGAATGGCTGAAGCCAATATAGTCGAGATAGACATGTGTAATGTCATCCTCATAGTCAATATGGTTGAGCATAATCCACAAGAGTTGTGGTGTTATATATGCGTTGATATGGGAATGTTTCCCTCCTACCATAAATAATGACAATAATTTAATCATAGTGCTGAAGTTGACTTCTCAAAGAATCTCACTCTCACTGATGTAAAGGATGTGCTAGAGATGCATAAAAATCTTATTTAGGGCACAATGCTAATTAAGCATGTATTGACAAAGAATGTTGTCTATATTAAGGACGGACTGGTCCAAATTAACGTTGAGACAGTCGGACTTAAAATTAATGTAACCAATGTTGTTGACATTAATGAGAAAGAATCATTTGCTTATGGTACATAATCTCTTAGTATTTGATCTGAATGTTTCAGTCACAATATAGTCGAATCTATGCGTAGATTGAATGAGATCCTGAAATAAAAAATAAGCAAAGATGAGTGTGAGGTTTGCGTTCAAACCAAACTCACTAAAACACCACAATCGAGCAAACCTCTTGGTTTGACTCATACAAAAGGTGGTGAGAAATATTTCGTGACTTTCGTTGAGGATTGTACGAAATATAGTTATGTCTATTTGCTAAGAAGCAAATACGAGACCTTGGAAAACTCAAGGAGTTTAAACTCGAGGTTGAAAACCAACTCGAAAGAACTATCAACATAGTTTGAAGTGATAGAGGACATGAACATGGTAGTATCCATCAAACGATTGATCCCTACTCACCTGAATCCAATGGAGTTGCTGAAAGAAAGAACAGAACTCTCAAGGAAATGATGAATGCAATATTGCAGGAATCTGGGTTAGTCTAGAAATGTGGGGGGAAGCATTGCTTACCACAAGTTATATCCTTAACTAAATACCACACAAAGTCACTGAAAATGTTTCATGTGAACTTTGGAAAAGTAATGTGTTTTTATACATATACATGAAAGTGTGGGGGTGTCTAGCAACCACCTAAGAAAGTGACAACCGGACCAAAAACGGTGGATTGTATCTTCATATGCACACAATGTAGTGATGATTGCTTTCTGGTGTATAAATTAGATATACCAGATATCCAAGTAATCACGGTAACCAAGGAATGTGTCTTCCTTTGAATGTGAGTTTCCGTGTAAAGGATAAGCTCTAGTACCTCACGAATTGAGGTGAGCAATTGATCTCTTGGGCTCTTATGCTTTTAGAGGTATCGATCGATACACCTCGGTATCGATCGATGCTTGACGGGCATTGGGCCTTAGATCGAGCAATGCTGGTACTTCTGTAAAGAAGCAGAAGAGGCTAAAATTGAAATTAGTCGTATGCTGATTGGAATCACATCAATATGAGATCTTGTAATCCATCAAATGGATGTAAAATCTGCCTTTCTAAACGACCATTTAGAAGAGGAGATTTACATGAAACAACCCGAGGGTTATGTCACTCCTGAACAAGGAAAGAAAATAAGTAGACTTGCAAAGTCCTTATACAAGCCTAAGCAATAGCTTGGAATGTTTGACAATACAGTAATGTCAAATAGCTTCCAAATCACTGGTGATATACATCAAAAGTACTCCACATGGATACGTTTTGTTGTGTTTATAAGATGACACGTTCATCATGGAAGCAAGAAGGACATAATCCAACACACTAAGAATGTGTTTAGTGGGAAGTTTGATAGGCATAAGATTAGTGGATAATCTTGTCTCAAGACTCTAGAATGGTTTGAGAACTACTCAAACAAGTTTTGCAAAAAACTCCAATTGTGGTAAAGTTGTATCACAAGTGGTGTATGCAACAATTATCGGAAGTCTAACGTACTTAATGAATCGTACTAGATCCGATTTAGCGCATTCAGTCGCTACAAGAGTAATCCAGGTCATACTCTATGAAAAGCCATAACTAGAATTTTAAATTATCCAGCGTTATATGTTGTCTCGGTTTACATCAAAGTCCGGGGGGTTCAAGACATTATGTTCACCTCTTGGCCTAGTAAACCTGACAGATATTATAAGTGGATAATATGTTTTCTTGGTGGTGCAGCAGTATCCTGGAAATCTTCCAAACAAGCACTCTTGGCCTAATTAACCAAGGAGTCAGAGTTTATAGCTTTAGATAAAGCTGCAGAGGAAGCAGAATGGCTTCGAAACTTTATGGAAGATATCCCGATGTGGGAAAAACCAGTGCCAGCATTATGTGTACACTGTGAGAGTTAGTGAGCTATCTCTCATGCACTGAGTAAGTTATAAAATGGCAAATCTCGAGAATGATATAAGACCATTTAGACAACTGCTCTCAAAACGGCTGATAACTTAGCGGATCTGTTTCCCAAAAAGTTAGCCTCGAGATCAAGTTTGTTAAATCATCAAAAGGAATGGGTTTAAAGCCTATAGAAAAAGATGACGTTTGACAGATACCCCACCTATGTGACTGGAGATCCCAAGATCTAGGTTCAAAGGGAAACAAAATTAAACTGATTCGAATTTGAGCACTGTGAGACTATGTCTCTACCCAATTCCTAGGATGATAAAACAGTGGTACCTATGGATAGTGAGGATAAGCGTTGGCTTTTAATGATTGCATAGCTGTGTAGATAGTGGAGTGTGACAGGACACTTCTGAAAACAAGCTAATAAAAGATCACCTTGTGAAGTGTGAAATGGGGCCGTTTCTAGGAGAATGAAGGATAAGGCTATATTCTCCAAATTCACTCACGAAAAACCAGGAATGTCCAAGGCCAAAAATGAACCCAATATAGAACAAAGTTCTACGAGAAAATGTCGCTGTGCGATATCTGTTGTATCAGTTTACATGAAAATCCGGGTGGTTCAAGACATCATGTTCACCTTCTTGCCGAGTAAACGCAACAGATATTAAAATTGTTTGGTTCAAAGCTGAAAAACGCTACCATTCAGTGACAGTTACATTTTCGTATACTCTCGAAAGTCTGTCTACGTCTAGATGAGTGTAGTCAAGTATGTCTAGTAAAGTCTAGTCTGTATAATTTTCATATGTTTAGAGTCATTTCTATTCATGTGGGGGATTGTTGGAACTAATTTTTTATCAAAGCTTGAGGGCTTGATAAAATTGTGTTAGTGTGAAAAGAAATGAGTCAAGCTCATTCGAATGAAATATTTTCATTGGCTGAGAAATGTTTTCTCGCGTATAACATGAGAGAAGAAAAGACCACACGTGCATCGATCACATCTTGGGCTTGTGGACTTTTAGAGGTATCGATCGATACTCGTCGGGCCGACTTAAAAATCGCAGCTGCTAGAATTTTCTGAGGAATATTCCATATCTGTGGGGGAAAAACCCTAGCCTCTCTTATTTATATACTGGCCGATTTTCACCTTAAAAATCATCCTCTGATACACTAAAAACACGTCCTAAAAGTTCTAGCAAGAGTTCTCTCAATTCCCTACTGCATAGAGTAAGTTTCTATTCGAGAGTATCGTAGTATAATATTCGACAGATCTGATATCAAGTGTAGATGATACAGATTACTTTGGATGTATCCTGGGACTCATGGATTTATAAAATCCGTCGCACTATGGAAGATTCTTAGAGTTAAGGAAAGAGATTCATCTCGCCTCCTTAGATTATTTTATTGCTTTATCGTTTTATGAATCGTCTGTTCCTTACTGTTTATTTATATAATCGTGATTAAATCTTATCCTGTCTATTGTGCGAAATTTTGGTCCTACAATATTGTTGGAACTAATTTTTTATCAAAGCTTGAGGGCTTGATAAAATTGTGTTAGTGTGAAAAGAAATGAGTCAAGCTCATTCGAATGAAATGTTTTCATTGGCTGAGAAATGTTTTCTCGCGTATAACATGAAAGAAGAAAAGACCACACGTGCGTCGATCACATCTTGGGCCTGATGGGCTTGTGGACTTTTAGAGGTATCGATCGATACCCCTAGGTATCGATCGATACTCGTCGGGCCGACTTAAAAATCGCAGCCGCTAGAATATTTTAACGAATATTCCATATATGTGGGGGAAAAACCCGAGCCTCTCTTCTTTATATACTGGCCGATTTTCACCTTAAAAATCATCCTCTGATACACTAAAAACACTTCCTAAAAGTTCTAGCAAGAGTTCTCTCAATTCCCTACTGCATAGAGTAAGTTTCTATTCGAGAGTATCGTAGTATAATGTTCGACAGATCTGATATCAAGTGTAGATGATACAGATTACTTTGGTTGTATCATGGGACTCATGGATCTATAAAAATCCGTCACACTACGGAAGATTCTTAGAGTTAAGGAAAGAGATTCATCTCGCCTCCTTAGATTATTTTATTGCTTTATTGTTTTATGAATCGTTTGTTCCTTACTGTTTATTTATATAATCGTGATTAAATCTTATCCTGTCTATTGTGCGAAATTTTGGTCCTACAATCTTAACTCTAAGAAGATCCGATTTTGCTTTATTACTTCAATCAGATCTTTAATCACGAGTAAATAAACATTTTCAAACGGTTTTAAAACGATTCTTCTACTGCTGATGATACTGCTAAAATAGCATAAACTAATATTAAATTTTAAAATACATAAAAATACTGAAATTAGAAATAACATAAAGTAAACTTAATGCAAAAACGACTAATAATAATATGGTAAACCGCTTCCAGATCCACAAAGATCATTAAAATATTGTCCAAATGAACCAGATTGAGGTGGATTTTGTTGTTGCTCTGCCCTTTTTTGTAAAATCCGTGTTTGTTCACTCTGAACACATGCACGAAGATTCGGATCTTGTATCGAATTCAAGTCTTGAAACAAAAATTTGTTTTTTTCCTTAAATTCTTTTAAGGCGTAGTTCTTACTTTGAATATCCAAATGTTGATGTCTTTGGGCACTAGTCTTCTTTAATTTCTCCAAAAGTTGCTTGTTTCCTTCTTCTAAAGAGTTGATAACAGCCGATGTTCCATCATCAATTTTTCTTTTCATTTTGGATTTTTTTATTTCACTTGGTCGTTGAGAAGGTGATCTGCCAATTATCTCATCATCACCTATATTTGGAGAAAATGAAGACAAACCTGGAGATGCTTGTGTAGCAGAATCATGGTTAGAATTTTCCGTCTCTGAAGATGTGTATCCGAAACCACACGGGTTTGATACGTGTTTAGTAGAAGTGACACCATCTTGAAACTTTTCAAAGTTCTTTATAATATTCCAAACATGATCGAATTTCCATGACATAATGACTACATGTGTAATTTTACATAACATAATAATCGAGGATGAACGCGCTCGAGGATGAATGCGATCTCGATGCTCCAATTGAGTGATAAAGACTCTGCTTCCGCTTAAGGCACTGACAGACAAATCAGTGAGACATGTTTTGGTCATAAAGTTAGATGACCCAAAAGTTTTGGGCCAAAAACCAAGAAGACTATATATAAAGAGACTCATCACGAGTCCTTTCAAGGAAGGATGAGGACATTTGAGCAGCACATGTGAATAGAGCCATAGAGCGAATGTAGGATAGTCATTCTAAAACATTTTAAAATATAGAAAAAGGAGAGAATCAGAGATCGTACGATGACGACTGACAAGGATTGGTCGATGTTTTTTTGGAGATCAGATCATCGACTCTGTATCTAGATAGAATCGAAAAAACACCGCCAAAGTGCGATTTTTGTAAAAGCGTTTTAGAAACGTTGATTCTATATTGGAATCGTTATGATTTTTTCGATTCTACTTTTTAATCCGTTATAAAATTATAGAAGTATTGCCCAAGTGTCATGAAGACTCTACCCCAAGAAGAAGGTCTCAGCTTTGATCAAGAAGGAAAGCACGAGGAGCTCACGTGCTGTGTATACAACTCACCAAAGGTATGAGGCGTAATTAACCTCAGCCAAAAGTAATGTCACTTTGGTCTTCTTCCTCTGCGTTTGAAAACAGAAAACAGAGTACGAGAGGAGAGAAGGAGTATGGCGGTGATTATGAGGAGTATAAAAGGAAGCACATAGTTGAGACATTAGGGTTAAGAGAGCAAGTGGGAGTGCTAAGAGAGGGTTGCTGTGAGTTTACAGTGAGTTCCTTAAGGGTTTGTGTAACCAAGGCTTTCTAGTGGATTTCCGAGTAAATCTCGGCCAGACGTAGCGTTTCCGGTTTGGAACGTGAACTGGTTAAACTGTGTGTCATTTACTTTTCAAGTTCTTAAACACACGAGTGATCATCAAACGTGAGTGATAGTGAGAGATTCCGCAAAACAGAACAGTTAAAGTTCTTACCATTTCTTAACAAATTGGTATAAGAGCGACAGGTTGGAGTTTCAGGGTGAAAGAAAGATCGAAACTTTGTAAAGTTGGAAGCTTTGGTGATAAAGCAGGTCCAAACTTTATAAAGTTTGAACCTTTGGTGATAAAGCTTTGAACTTTCTCACGGTGGTTGAAGAATGTTGAAGAAAGGTCCGAACTTTATAAAGTTTGAAGCTTTAGTGGAAAAAAGTTTTGAACTTTCTCACAAATCATGACTTCTGGGCGTTCAGAAGTGGATAAGTTTGATGGAGAAGGGGATTACATTCTCTGGACAGAAAAGTTACTAGCTCATTTGGAGATGTTGGGCTTGCTAGAAGGACTTTAACAAGAACAAATCACAAATGGTGAAGATTCAACAGCAGAAACATGTACAACACCTGAAACTGAACCTTCACCTACAAAGCCAGAAGATAAAAGCCTTAAAGATAAGAGAGGAAATGCCAGATCTACCATCATCTTTAGTCTAGGTGACCATGTCTTAAGAAAGGTCATTAAAGAAAAGACAACTGCAGGTATGATCACGATATTAGATAATCTTTTCATGGCAAAGTCACTACCAAACCGTATCTATTTAAAGCAGAGACTTTATGGGTACAAGATGAGTGAAAGCATGACAGTAGAAGATAACGTGAATGATTTCTTCAAGCTAATATCTGATTTAGAGAACGTAAAGGTTTCTGTTCCAAATGAAGATCAAACCATAGTTCTGCTTATGTCATTACCTAGGCAGTTTGATCAGCTCAAGGAGACGTTGAAATACTGTAAAACAACTCTTGCTCTTGATGAGATAACATGAGCTATCAGATCTAAGATACTAGAGCTTGGAACAAACGAGAAAGTGCTCAAGAACAGCTCTGAAGCTTTGTTTGTGCAGGACAGAGGGAGCTCTGAGAAAAGAGACAAGAGTGTTGACAGGAACAAGAAAAACAATAGATCAAAGTCTAGAGAAATGAAAGTGTGCTGGATATGTGGCAAGGAAGGACACTACAAGAAGCAGTGTTATGTCTGGAAAGAGAGGAACAAGAAAGAAAACAACTCTGAGAAGGGAGAGTCTTCAAATGTCGAAGAACAAGTCACTGATGCTGCAGCCTTAACAATCAGAGAAGAGTTAAATGCAGTAAGTGGGGACAACGAAGACGAGTGGATCATGGATACATGGTGTTCATTTCATATGACACCAAGGCGGGACTGGTTTGTTGAGTTTGATGAGTCGAAGACCGGAAGGGTTAAAATGGCGAATAAGACATATTCTGAAGTAAAAGGCATTGGGAGCATAAGGGTCAAGAATGATGATCTCACAACAATTTTACTTACAAATGTGAGGTATGTTCCAGGTATGTCTAAGAATCTGATCTCTATGGGAACACTAGAAGATCAAGGCTGCTGGTTTCAATCAAAGAATGGGGTATTAAAGGTTACCAAAGGTTGCATGACATTGCTTAAAGGGAAGAAGACATGTACCTTATACATCATGCAGGGAGCTGTTGTAACAGGAACTGCAAACTCTGTTACAAGCTCCAAGGATGAAGCTAAGATGTGGCACAGCATGTTATGTCATATGAGTTAAAAGAATACAGAGATTCTGGTCAAGAAAGGATGTCTTCAAGCTGACAAGGTTAAAGGTTTTGAGTTCTGCGAAGATTGCGTCTATGGGAAGTCACACATAGTTAGTTTTGGGCCAGGAAAACATGTCACAAGAGAGAAACTTGAATACATTCACTCAGATCTTTGGGGGGCACCATCTGTGCCAAATTCGTTGGGAAACTGTCAGTACTTTATCACGTTTATTGATGACTACACAAGGAAAGTGTGGATCTATTTTCTCAAGAAGAAAGATGAAGCATTCAGAACTTTTGTTGAATGGAAGACAATGGTGGAAAATCAGTCAAACAAGAAAGTGAAGAAGCTAAGAATTGACAATGGTATAGAATTCTGCAATCAAGAGTTTGATAACTTCTGCAAACAAGATGGTGTAGTGAGACACAGAACATGTACATACACACCACAACAAAATGGAATTGCAGAGCGAATGAACAAAACAATAATGGATAAGGTAAGAAGCATGTTAAGTGAATCTGGTTTGGGAAAGATGTTTTGGGCAGAGGCAGCTGCAACAACCGTCTATATCATAAATAGATCTCCACCCTCTGAAATAGAGCATGAGATTCCAGAGAAGGCTTGGACAGGAGCGTTGCCAGATTTACGTATCTTAAGAAGCTTCGGGTGCATTGCATATGTTCATTCAGACCAAGGAAAGCTGAATCCCAGAGCAAAGAAAGGTGTGTTTCTCGGGTATCCATCTGGTGTGAAGGGATACAGAGTGTGGCTGCTAGAAGATAAGAAAGTTGTGATCAGTAAGGACATTGTTTGCAATGAAGAAGTGATGTTCAAAGACTCTGGGCCAAAGAACAAAGAAGAAGAGGAATCACAACAAGAAGTAGAAGTTTCCATCATAAACACACATGTTGGAACAAGTTCTGATGAAGTGATCGAAACAGCTCAAGATGGAGCTGCTGATCAAAATGATAAGGAACCAGATCCGACGTCTCTAGATCAAAGTCATGATCAAGACACAAAGACTAATTCTGAAGATGAGTATATCCCTCAAAGTCTTGCAGATTATCATTTGGCAAGAGATAGAGAGAGAAGACCATCAAAACCACTTAAAAGGTATGATGAACTTGGAGATTCAGGTTTTGCATACAACCTAACATAAGATGGTGGACTTCTAGAGCCAACAAGCTATAAAGAAGCAATGCAAGATGAAAATAGTGAGTATTGGAAAGCTGCAGCAGATGAGGAAATACACTTGCTTGATAAGAACCATACATGGGATCTTGTTGATAGGCCTGGAAAACAGAGAGTTATAGGCTGCAAGTGGGTATTTAAGAGAAAAATTGGAATTCCAGGAGTAGAGCAACCAAGATTCAAAGCAAGGCTAGTCGCCAAGGGTTACTCTCAAAGGGAAGGAATTGATTTTCAAGAAATTTTCTCACCTGTTGTAAAACATGTTTCAATTCGGTTAATGCTATCTGCTGTTTCTCATTTTGATTTAGAGCTGGAGCAGCTTGATGTGAAGACTGCATTTTTACATGGAAGTATTGATGAAGTAATATACATGAGCCAACCAGAAGGTTATGAAGACAAGGGATCACCTGAGAAAGTGTGTTTGCTGAAGAAGTCATTATACGGGCTGAGACAATCTCCAAGATAGTGGAATAAAAGATTTGATTCATATATGAGATCTACAGGATACTCAAGAAGCTTGCGAGATTGATGCGTGTATTTCAAGAAGACTCAAGAAGAAGAGAGAATTTTCCTGCTTTTATATGTGGATGATATGTTGATCATATCAAAGAGCAAGGAAACCATAAAGAAGCTGAAGGAAAGTCTGAGTTCTGAGTTTGAGATGAAGGATCTAGGGTCTGCAAAGAGAATTTTGGGAATGGAAATTACAAGAAACATGCCTGAGGATGTTCTAGAGCTGTCTCAGGAAAGTTATTTGCAGAAAGTTTTGAGGACGTTCAGAATGGAAGAGTGTAAGTCTGTTAAAACACCATTGGCACCACACATGAGGCTTCAAGCAGTAACAGATGATGAAGTGGATGAGCAAGCTGATTATATGAAGTCTATACCTTATGCAAATGTTGTGGGAAGCATAATGTATTCTATGATCGGGTCTAGGCCTGATTTGGCTTATCCGGTTGGTATCATTAGCAGATTTATGGGCAAGCCTTTGATAAGTCATTGGCAAGCTGTCAAGTGGGTTCTCAGATACATCAAGGGGTCATTAGACACCAAGTTGCAATACAAGAAAGATGGAAAATTTGTAGTAACGGGTTATTGCGATTCTGATTACGCTGCTGATCTTGATAGGAGAAGATCAATCACAGGCTACACATTCACTATGGGAGGTAATATTGTAAACTGGAAATCAGGCTTGCAACCGGTGGTTTCTCTTTCGACTACAGAGGCAAAGTATATAGCCTTAACAGAGGCTGCAAAATAGGTTGTTTGGCTGAGAGCTTGATGAATGAGTTGAGATTCACACAAGGACCAGTTGATATACATTGTGATTCTTAAAGTGCTATAGCTTTAGCAAAGAACGATGTTCATCATGAAAGAACCAAGCACATACATACAAGGTTTCATTACATTCGGGATGCGATTAGTGATGGAGAAGTAAAGGTGTTGAAGATATCCACGATTTACAATCCGGCGGATATTCTCACCAAAGTGTTACCGGTTAACAAGTTTCTGAGCGCATTGAAGAAGCTCATGGTAACAAATGCCTGATAAGAAGATCAGGGTCCGAGATGGAAATCAAGAACACTAGAAAGGAAAGCAAAGAAGTTGACTCTACGACGAGGTGGAGTTTTGTAGAAGTATTGCCTAAGGAAAGCACGAGGAGCTCACGTGCTATGTATACAACTCACCAAGGCTATGAGGTGTAATTAACCTCAGCCAAAAGTAATGTCAATTTTGTCTTCTTCCTCTGAGTTTGAAAACAGAAAACAGAGTACGAGAGGAGAGAAGGAGTGTGGCGGTGATTATGAGGAGTATAAAAGGAAGCATATAGCTGAGACATTAGGGTTAAGAGAGAAAGTGGGAGTGCTAAGAGAGGGCTGCTGTGAGTTTACAATGAGTTCCTTAAGGGTTTGTGTAACCAAGGCTTTCTAGTGGATTTCCGAGTAAATCTCGGCCAGACGTAGTGTTTCCGGTTTGGAACGTGAACTGGTTAAACTGTGTGTGTCATTTACTTTTCAAGTTCTTAAACACATGAGTGATCATCAAACGTGAGTGATATTGAAAGATTCCGCAAAACAGAACAGTTAAAGTTCTTACCATTTCTTAACAAAAATAAATAATTTAGAAACGTATGAATATTTTTTGTAGTTTTTAACCTTAATTAGAATATTTTTGAAACACTATAAACAGGAAAGTTTTCTAGAAAACCAAGTGAAAATTATACACTGCCCATGCACTGCTATGTAGCAGCTGCTACATAAGATCTTTGCAGCAATGTTTGATTATTTTATTTGGGAGAAATGCTAGTATTAGATATTAGGGGGAATTGTTGAAAATAACCTAAAATTTGGTTTTTT
>PKML01049734.1:1115250-1159938 GCA_002933935.1 Eutrema yunnanense
TGATATGATTCTAGATGGCACTAAGGAATATCAAGAAGATGCTATGTGTACCCGTTGGACTAGTCACGAGAGAAAATGCTAAGAGGATCAATGACGCATTTTACGGGCTGATTTATGAAGTTTTGTACAAGGAGAACATTCAAAAATCCATCCAAGATGTTATCTATCAAGTCCAGCCCATTTTGAGCATGTTGCAAGTCCAAGAAGAGCCCAAAATCATCACCTCATTTCCTTGCCAATTAAAGTGACGAAAATGAAGATCAAAAGTCCCTTCATCTACCTCTACATGCATGTGTTGCATTAATTTCACATTTCCCTAGACTATGTGCATGTAGAGTAGGTTTTATTAATTATTTAGCTTTCTTTGCAAGTTTTTAGTTTCTATTTAAACTCATGTAATCTCATTTGTGAGACTAAGATTTTAATCATTATTTTTGGAAACCTTTTAGTTTCGAATTACTTGGTGAATTCTAAGTATTTCGGAATTGGTCTTATCAAAGGAATCTCCATCTTCCTTTGTGGATACCATTCTACCGATCGTCGTCTAGGAAGTGTCCGCAAGCGAGCTGTGTGTTGGAAGGAATATTGAGAGGAGTCTCACGCCTTCGAGCCGGTTCCACATTTCCGAAGCTACGGTTTTCACCGCCTTGAACCTCCGTTCAAGGATTATCCAAATTCTTTACCGCTCCTTTGAGAGATCCCTTGGGCAAGGGCGTATTAGGTTCACTATATGCTCTCTTTTCAGTTAGTATGCAAGAAGAAATACGAGATTTGGGGTCTAGATTGTGAAGAACCAGTGAGGTTTTCATTGCTTGAGTTTGAGCATCTTACAGGACTGAACTGCGAGTACGTAGAGGATCTAACATGTCCAAAGGTTGAGGTTACTGATGAGATGTGTGAATTCTGGGAGAAAATTGGAGTGGCTATAGATGCTGGTCCAAGCACTGATAATATAATAGATGCGTGTTCGAATTGTTCAGCATGGTCTAGGGATGATAGGTTGAGATTAGGTATCTTCTCGATATCAAATACGCCACATGCACACCTCCGATTTTCCAAATCAACAAGACAATCACGTGCTCCTCCTTTGACAATGAATCTCCAAGTATCAATGCTTTCCGTTGTCATTTTGTCCGCATAATCACCACGAATAGCCAACAAATATTCAACCCCTCGAGTATGGTGTGTTGTGAGACTCAATGCATCCTCTCGCCTTTTAGAAAACCACCTTCCTAGCTTCTCTCGTACAAACTCCAATAGGAATGGTATGGGAAATCCTCGAGCTTGCTTAAGTGCGGAATTGATAGACTCTGCGATATTGCTCGTCTTAATGTTGTATCTGTCTCCGACAAAATGAACCCGGGACCATAGCTTCACGTCAGCATCCTCCAAATACGTAGCAAGGTCAGGTTTGATACTGCGTATCTCATCCATGTATCAGTTGTAATCATAAAGCGTATATGCGTAGGCAACACGTTTAACCAAGTACAAGAGATGCTTCCCTTTAAACTTTGAGACTATGTTATTCTGCAGATGATAGTAACATATCACTCGTGCTGCCCAGGGGAAAACCGTATCACAAGCCTTTATAATGGATCCATGTCTGTCAGACACTATCACCAAAGGATATTCAATTGACACACATTCCCGCAATTTTGTGAAAAACCATTCCCACGAATCATCATTTTCTGAGTCTACAATTCCGATAGCCAAAGGAAATATCTGAAAGTTACCATCCTGTGCTGTTGCCACTAGCATAACACCTTCATACTTCCCAGTCAGATGAGATCCATCAACCACAATAACCCTTCGTAGATAACGAAAACCAGTGATTGATGCTTCAAAAGCTAGGAAACAATACTTAAATCTATTTTGATCATCAAGTTGAAGAGCAGTGACAGTTCCAGGGTTGGCTTTCTTTAGTAGATGCAAATAAGTAGGCAAATTTTGATATCCATCTTCAGCTGTTCCCCTTACCATTCCTTGGGCATATATCAAAGCTCTATAAGAAGTGGAATAATCCATCTTGATACCAAACCTATGCTTCATTGAATCTTTGATATGCTTAGGAGTTATCCCATCAATTATCCCAAATTCGTTCAGAAATATCTCTGCCACATACTTCGGAGTACAATGTCTACGTTGAGCCATTCTGTATGCCACTGAACATGTATGGACTTCCAAATACTTTGTCACCCAAAACGTTCTTGCTTCACTCTTCACACCCACTCTAAGCTTCCACTTGCATCCTTTCACGCGACATATAGCCACAAACAACGTCTTCGTAGATTTATAAATGCAGAATGCAAATTTTAACATTATCGCCGTCAATCGCAACTCTGATACCAGCTTATCTTTGCTAGGAAAACTCGCCTTGACATATATATTGTCAGACCATGTCAAGACAGATTTGTCTCCCTTACCAACATGCTTCTCAATATCAAATTCATCATCATCATCCTCGTCCTCACCTTTCAATTTCCCATAGACGCTGTAGTCTTCACCGTCATAGTAGACTGCATTACCATCTCCTGCATCATGATTCACATCCGCTTCTTCATGCTTAGTTTCTTCGCCTGAATTTTCCATATCTTCTTCATCCGCATCTTCGTCTGAATCTTCCATATCTTCTTCATATGCATCTTCCATAGCATCTTCCCCAACCATATGGTCAGCTTCACAAACCATATGTTCAGCCTCGGTATCCACCCTGAATCGACTCGAGACACATAGACGTACAACATGCGTTCTACAAAGCTCCATCAAGCTCCGAACTTGTCTATCATTTGTGACATGCATATGAGGGGTATCCGGATCCATCTTTTGGAGAATTTTTTCCGGTAAAGAATAGGTTAAAACCGCAAATTCAGTCTTGTCCATATCATAATCACCTTGTGCCATCTCAACGAGTTCCTCATGCGTACAACCATCACTCAAAAAGAACATCCTTCCTCCCTTGACTTTATCAACCGCAAACTCCCACGTCGAGTCTTTAAAAATCCATTCTCCATAAACAACAGGTATGTTAACCATTTCCTGTAAGAAAAACAAGAACAAACCCCATTAGCATTCGTGATTACAAATTCAATGAAATAGTACGTAGTAGACTTCTACCGAAAGTCTTCTATTACGAGCTAAATGCCTAAACAATCAATAAATTTGATTCACCCATAATTGTCTAGTTAAAACACATAAAATTCATACAACAGCAAAAGCACTAATAAAAATACATACTAGAACAAAAAAAGCTCAAAGATTCGTTATAAATATGCTCTAAATACGTTTTTTTTTAAAACGTTATACAGTAGACTTCTATGAGAAGTTGACAGGGAAGACTTCCAAATGAAGTCTTCTATTACGAGCTAAATGCCTAACCAATCAACAAATTTGATTCACCCATAATTGTCTAGTTGAAACACATAAAATTCATACAACAGCAAAAGCACTAGTAAAAATACATACTAGAACAAAAAAAAGCTCAAAGATTCGTTATAAATATGCTCTAAATGAGTTTTTTAAAAAGCGTTATACAATAGACTTCTATGAGAAGTTGACAAAGAAGACTTCATTTGAAGTCTACATAAATTCTTAGAAGTCTGCGTGTGAAGTCTACTGTGGAACATGTTATTTTTGCATTTGACCAAACTGTTGACTTTATAAAAGTAGACTTCTTCATGAAGTCTGCTGAAAAATAGGTTAATTTTTCATTTGACCAGAATCTCATCAGTGTTTGACTTTTAAAGTAGACTTCATTTGAAGTCTACGCTGTTAAAGAAGACTTCTAATGAAGTCTACGTCGTTAGAGTAGACTTCAGTCTGAAGTCTATTGAAAATGGGTCACTTTTGCAATTCAAATACTGAAAGTAGACTTCGTTTGAAGTCTACGAAAAATAAGGTTAGTTTTGAGTTTGACCAAAAATATTCATTGCAGACTTCGTTTGAAGTCTACTTCAATTTTTGAAAAAATAGACTTCTTTTAAAGTCTACTCTAAATTTGTAGACTTCATATGAAGTATACTCTAAAAAAGTTTTTTTTTTTTTTTAAGTTTCAAATTTTTTTCAAACGCAAAACTAACTTTCATAAGAAGTCAAAATTTTGGTCATATACCAAACTGACTTAAAAGAAGACTTCTCTTGAAGACGTCTCCAGAAGACTTCACATGAAGTCTGCCATATAAAAGTCAAAGTTTGGTCAACTACAGAAGTAGCCTCTCTTTTTCGGAGACTTCATATGAAGTCTACGGGTGATTTTTTTGTTTTCAAAGGATAACTCATAGACTTCACCTGAAGTCTCCTTACAAAAACGAAAAAAATAGTCAATTGCAAAACTAACCTATGGTTGACTAGTGGACTTCAAATAAAGTCTACGATGAAGAGTAGACTTCAAATGAAGTCTACTATCGCGAAACAGATCTGAAAATTAACGAAAATCAAGTGAATAATTACCTAGATCCGGTTTGAGGCTGTTTTGAGTTTCGTCGAGTGTCCAGAACACTGTGATTAACCAATATCAAAGAAGTCCAATCCTTCTTATGCAATAGCCACCGAAACAAGCAAGATCTAAGAATTTGTAAATTTTGAAAACGAAAATTATAGAGTTTTTTGGATGAAAATGGAGAAGAAATGGAAGATTATGAGGTTATGAGCATAAAGATGAGGAGTTAGAGCCAAAGAAATTGGTTGGAGAAGCATTTAGAGCTCAAAATTGGTTGTTCATGGTGGTTGAGAAAATTGAAGAAGATGGCATTTTCGTAAATAAGTGGATATCCAAAGGTGTTTTGTGTATTTTTCAAAATGTAGCAGACTTCAAAAGACTTCAAAAGAAGTCTACTCAATGGTATTTTCGTGAATATCGCAAGCTGGAAGGGTGTAATGGACACAAAATGGTATTTGTTGAGGAGAAGGAAAAAAGAGGTTATGTTTGGGTTTGACCTCAAATTTTAGGTTATTTTTGCAAGTGCCCCTAGATATTATGCTGATTTAAACTACATACTAGCTAGTATATAGGTTGAATTGTTTATTTTAAATGATGAGGGTATGTATGGATTTATTAGTTGGCTAGATAAGTACCTGCATATATGTGGGTTTATAATTTAATATTTTATAACTCGTGAAAAAAACTAAAAAGAAAAAAAAATAGACCACAAAATTAGATCATCCGTGAAAATATATAATACATAAATTTAGAAATAAATTTTCTGATGAAATAAATATAAAAATTTGGTGAAACAGATGCAGTAAATAGCTTTGCATACATGTGAGTTAACAACTTTGAAACTGTCAGATTTATATAATAAGATTTCTTTAATCTAAACTGATATATGGTTTTTCTTTTTTTTCCTAAATTTTGGCTTTTATCACTACAAGAAAACATGGTCATTTTCAACGGAAATTCTGACGGTAATAAATCCGTCGGAAATTTTCGACGGGATTTGGACGAACGTATTATCCGTCGAAAAACAATACCTGGATTTCCGACGACAACAATCCGTCGGACATTTCCGACGAATTTCCGATAAATGATGATGTTGCCGAAATGTTGGCGACGGGTTTCCGACGATGGCTATCCGTCGGATAACTTCCGACGGATTTCTGACAAATGATGATGTTGCCGACATCGTTACCGACGGATTTCCAATGATGGCCATCCGTCGGATAATTTCCGACGGATTTCTGACAAATTCTGATGTTGCCGACATCGATAATATCTTTTGAAATCCGTCGGAAAACGCGCACAATTTCCTTATAAAAACGTATCCACCCTTTCATTTACAAACACAAAAAAACTCTCTTATCTAATTCCTTACGAAATTGTCTTCTTCATATCCTTATAATTATTTTCGATCATGGATGGACAAGCCTCATCAAATTCCAGACACGGGCCTAGTTACGGAAGAATTCAGAGAAGGTCTGCAGGAATTCATGGCATTTGCGGGTAATCATAAGAAAGCCAAAAAAACTGGTAAAATCTACTGCCCTTGTAAGAATTGTGGGAATCGTAGATTAATCGTGATAGAGGAAGTATGGTCACACGTTTATTATGTCATGGGTTTATGCCGGGTTACAAGATTTGGTATTATCAAGGAGAAAATGATACAATGGTAGATAATTATGCTAGTACTAGTGAAAAATATATTGGGGATAACGCTAGCTTAGAAGAACCCGCAATGGAAGTACAAAGTACTGTAGGTCATGTTCAGATGGTGAACGATGCATTTCGTGAAAGTATACCATCGGTTGCTGAGTATGGAGATAGAGGAGAAGAATTTAACTTAGAATCTCGGAGATTCTTTGATATGCTAGACGCTGCTAAACATCCGTTATATGATGGGTGTAGAGGTGGACATTCCCCTTTATCAACTGCAACTAGGATGATGGGTATAAAGACGGATTTCAATTTGAGTGAGGTGTGTGTGGATGCAATCGCTGATTTTGTAAAAGACATTTTGCCAGAAGATAATCTTGCACCGGCATCATACTATGAGATACAGAAACTTGTTCAAGGTCTAGGATTGCCGTATCAGAAGACAACTGTATGTTATACTGGAGAGAGGACGCAGACCATTTGTCATGCCGTTTTTTGTCGCAAACCTCGGTATAAAGAAACAGGTGGAAGAGTGCCAGTGCCATATAAACGAATGTGGTATTTGCCGTTAACAGAGAGATTTAAGATGTTATATCAGTCAGAGCGCACATCAGGAGCAATGAGATGGCATGCAGAGCATACAACGGATGGAGAAATCGCCCATCCGTCAGACGCAGGAGCATGGAAACATTTTCAATCTACGTATCCCAGCTTTGCGTATGAGGCGAGAAACGTATACCTTGGATTAT
This sequence comes from Eutrema yunnanense, assembly GCA_002933935.1. Taxonomy (NCBI): domain Eukaryota; kingdom Viridiplantae; phylum Streptophyta; class Magnoliopsida; order Brassicales; family Brassicaceae; genus Eutrema; species Eutrema yunnanense. The sequence goes on from PKML01049734.1 coordinate 1,122,085, forward strand.
GTACCGATGGTTTCAACCCTTTTGGGAAGCACAGCATGCAATATACTTTGTGGCCAGTAATTGTAACACCTTACAATTTGCCGCCATCTTTGTGCATGCGAAGGGAGTTCTTGTTCCTTAGCATTTTCGTTCCTGGACCAGAGCATCCGAAGAGATCACTCAATGTGTTTTTGCAGCCATTGATTTATGAGCTGCGAATGTTATGGGACCAAGGTGTTGAGGCGTTTGATGTTTCTTGTCACCAGAATTTCATCATGCGGTCGGTACTTATGTGGACCATTAGCGATTTTCCAGCATATGGCATGTTATCAGGATGGACAACTCACGGAAGGTTATCGTGCCCGTACTGTCAAGATAACACTGATTCGTTCCAATTGAAGCACAGACGCAAAACCTCTTGGTTTGACTATCATAGGCGATTCCTACCTAGTGATCATCCATATCGTCGTAGTACCACAATGTTTAGGAAGAACCGTAAAGTATTTGATGGTCCACCTCCTGAGTTAGATGGAGAGTATTTGTTGACTCAGTTCAGAGATTTTGGTGCAGAGAGAACCGTTGATGGTTGTGGCAACGTACATAATTGGCACAAGAGGAGTATTTTCTGGGATTTGCCTTATTGGAAGGACCATCTTTTAAGACATAATCTAGATGTAATGCACATTGAGAAGAATTTTTTCGACAACATTATGAACACCGTTCTCAATGTCAAAGAGAAGACAAAGAACAATCTGAAGTCTAGATTGGACTTGCCAAATATTTGTTATCGAAAAGCACTACATGTGATAGGGAGCGGGAAGCCTCCGGTCCCGGCTTTTCGTTTGGATGAACCTTCAAAGGCCGCATTTTTTTACTGGATTACCGAAAGTGTTAAATTCCTGGACGGATACGCATCTAACCTTCGGAACTGCGTTGATCATGGAGAAGGGAAGTATACTGGGATGAAGAGTCATGATTGCCATGTGGTGATGCAGCGCCTACTTCCATTGGCCTTTGCATGTCTTCTACCACGTAATGTCCACGAAGCAATTGCAGGTACAATCATTAAATTTATTTGTTAATACTTTACATAATATATACTTTAGTATTTATTTATTCATTTTTATCCATATTATGCAGGGATTGGTGCCTTTTTCGAGATATATGTTCGCGCTCTCTTACATCAGACGGTATCCGCAATCTTGCGGATAATATACATGTAATCCTTTACAATTTGGAGAAAATATTTCCGCATTCCTTCTTTGATGTTATGGAACATCTAACCATTCATCTCCCTCGAGAAGCAGAGTTAGGGAGCCCGGTTCAGTACCGTTGGATGTATCCTTTCGAACGGTATATGTTTCATCTAAAGAAGAAGGTAAAAAATTTGAGCAGAGTTGAAGGTTCTATTGTTGCACAGAGCATCAATGAAGAATCTTCACATTTTGCCGAGTTCTACTTTCCATCACAAGTGAAAACGAAGAGTCGTAGAGCAGCTCGACATGATGACGGAGGCGTACTACCTTTCTATCATGTCGATGTTCCTCATATATTCTTAGAGATTGGACAACTTAGTGGAAAAGGCAAGAAGCGGAGACTTTCATCACATGAGCGGGATCATTTGCATATGTATATTCTCACAAACTGCGACGGAATTAAAGAATATGAGAGGTATTATATTGAACCAAATTATTAATTACTTATTAGGTCATTGATTATATATATATATATGTTAACGTGATGATCGTTTCAATGTCACAGCTTGTATATGGCTTATCAACGTTATTCATATCCAAACAAAATAGAGGATGAGCTACTCGAGCTCGAACAGGAAGAGTTCGGACGTTGGTTAAGAGATTATGTTAGTGTTTTAATTGCCTTGTTTTAACTTTCATATATAATGAATGATTTCTTTCACTCATTTATTTTTAATTCGTGCAGGTGACGACCGAGAAGGCTAACGGTCAAAGATTTCCCACGTGGTTAGAAAAAACTCTGCGCTTTCCACTAGCAAACGTACAGTCACATGTGATGTATAGCACACGGGGGTACGCTTTTAAGATTCTTCGGGATGATAGGATTTCGAGAACTTTAGATTACGGTGTATCTACTCAGTCCGGTGATCTTGTATACTATGGTGTCGTACGTGAGATTTTCGATGTTCATTACCCTGGAATGCTCGGTTTGAGATGCGTTACATTTTTATGCGACTGGAACGACCCATTAGTAGGAAGCGGTGTGTGACACGACCAATTTGGTGCACGACCAATTTGGTGTTACATCATTACATAGCAGAAGGTGACTCCAGATATACGAGCCATTCGTACTTCCATCACAAGCATACCAGGTTTGTTTTTTTCTTTTACGTTAATTTTAAATTTAGCATTTTTGCATTCCTGTGGTTAAATTTGTACATGGTGTAGGTATGCTACATTCCCTATCCTCGGGTGACAAACAAGCAAGACCCGTGGATTACAGTGACATCGATAAACCCGAAAGGTAGGGTTCATGGGATGTATGATCATGAACCCCTCCAACAAAGCTCTGTAGGTTTGGGTTCAATCGAGCATTCCCTAGAGGTCGACCTTGTTGTTGATTTCACCATACATGTAGACGATCGGGTATTTGAGGATTCAGAAGAAGAATTAGACGAATTTGGGGAAACTTCTGATTCAGGAGAATCAGATTACTCATCATCGGATTCAGAGTAGTTTTAAACTTGGCATTGTAAAATATGTACTTGTATTTGTAATATATATTTGTTATGTGGAATGTATTAGTTAAGTGAATTGTACTTGTACTTAAACATTTTATATACTTAACTGTAATATTCCATTTCTAAAATTTTACCCTATACACTGAACTACATTTTTGAACATCCGTCGAAAATTTCCGACGGATTTATACTTCATTCGGCTAAAACTGGTTTCGGACTGTCTGCACCTTCGGCTAAAACTGAACCTTCCGACGGATTCTGTTTTAGCTGAAGGTCATGAATTTCCGAAACCAGTTTTAGTTTTAGCCGAAGGTGCAAATCCATTTCTAAAATTTCTAAACTTTTATAAAAATGCTAAGTACTAATCCGTCGAAAATCCGTCAGATTCAGTTTTAGCCGAAGGTCCAGATAGTCCGAAACCAGTTTTAGCCGAAGGAAGTATACCTCCGTGGGAATTTTCCGACAGATTTCTGACGGATGTTCAAAAATGTAGTTCAGGGTATAGGGTATAGGTTTTTTTGTTTAGAAATTGGTTATAAACAATTGTATGATGTATATACAATATTTTGAACTTCTCAGACAGTCTATATATAGAAATGTGTTATATAGAATTTATAAAATTAGATAGAATTGTTTATATAAGGTATAGTTGATTTATGTGAAATGTATAGGTTTTGATGTTGTATAAGTTATAAACTCATGCATAGTCTTTAACATTGATGAATTTCTTATTTTTTGATTGAAACATGTACATTAGGGGTCTCTAACTCATATAACCATACCCTAAACCACAAACCCTAAACCCCAAATATTCCCTAAATCCGTCGAAAATTTCCGACGGATTTTCGACGGATCTGGGACTTATGACGCGTGTCTGTTGACTGGCCAATAACAACGCATGCAGGGAATATACCGTATATTCCCATATCCGTCGGAATTCCGACGGACCTTGTTTTTTTTTAGACCGCGGGAAACTGAACCGCCTAAATGAAAAAAAAAACAAATTCCGACAGATTTCCGACGGAACTGGCCGTCGAAAATCCGAATATATCCGAGAATTGGTATGTTTCTCTTCCATTTTTTATTCTCTCTCTCTCTCTTCTTACGATTTCTCTCTTCTCTCTCTCTCTCATGTTCTTCCGAAAACCCAGCCATAAAATCTTCAATCTCTCCTCTCAATCCTCTTCTCAAGCCTCAATCCTTCAATCCCCATGGATCCCAATATGTAAGTACCTCCAATTTTCTAATTTTCATTGTTAGGTATTAATTAGAAGTGTTAGATTAATATTTAGAATTTGTTAGATTTTCGGAATGTAATATTAGGGTTTATGAGATTAGGGAATGGTATTTAGAATTTGTTAGAGTTGTTAGAATTTTTGTATAATTTCGAAAATTAGTATATATAATTTTAGGATTATATAAAAAGTTTTTATATAAATATTAGGTTGTTAGTTTTGATTTTTAGAAAAATGTTTAAAAACGTTTTTATATATTTTTAGAATTTTAAAAAACGTTTTTATATATTTTTTGAGTTTTAGAAAATTATAATTGAATTTTTCAGAATTAATACTGATTAAAAACGTTTTTGTAATTTATAATTTTAGATTTAGTAATTTATAAGTTTGTAAAAACGTTTTGGTATAAATATTATTAGAATTATATAAAAAACATTTTTATTAAAAAAGTTTGTATAATTATATAAAAAACGTTTTTAGTGGGGCAAATTTTTTGGGATAAAACAGACCTTCCTACGTGGACAAATTACATGTCCTCCATGGCTTTTTTTTTTGCAGGTACGACCCCCTGGATCAAAATGGGCCTACGGCTCAAGCAACCCAGAGTTTTGCATCGGGCCTTAAGAATATGCGGAACCAAAAGACACGGCATTGGCCACCTACCCCTGGGCTCTCCGTATCCGAAAGTGTATGCCACGTTGTTAGGTGCAAGGAGGTTAGGGACTGAGTGGCCAAGAAGAGGAGAGGTCAACCTTCCCAGCCTCGTATATATGCCAGTAATCTGGATTTCGCGAGACCTGGGAAGAATGATCCGCACAGGTTATTGGGAGTGAGATACTCGGCGACCGGAAAACTCCGACATCATGATCCCTGGTATCAAGGGATTCATGCAAGGTATGTAAATCATTTAGGCGGGAACCAACAGTAAACAATAGGAATATATTCAAATCTACGCCCATACTTCTGGCATCCTACGGATCATGCAATTCCATCTGATGGGTGAAAGCGACAACACGCTGAGCATAGGGAAGATCGACGGTATGGGAGATGACCATACCGCGCCTGATCCACTGCTTCTGAGCCGTACACTGAGAAGAGATAGCGACGCAGGCAGACTTGGTCGAGCAGTTGGCGAATGAGGCCAAGGGAAGTAGGTGTGAAATCAGACGAGTACCAAATACATGACCCATTCAACGGATCCAGGACCCGACCCGACAACCCGACGACTAAGGATCCGACCCAGTATACTAACCCGGATCAGGTAAAACTCTATAAACACTTCCCTTTTCCCAAAGGGAAAGGGGTTCACGATTTTTCTCATATTTCTTATAGCTTGCTGAGATTATCGTGATGGATACTGCTAAACACTAAGTTTTTCTTTCCTTTTGGGACTTTAAGTCTTTTTTCCAACCATTCTCCAGTCACATTCGCGGTTGCTCCTAAAGTGTGGAGTTCCCACACCCAAACTCTTTGTTTCGCCCACACCCAAACTCTTTGTTTCTTCTCTTTTACCTCAAAACCCCACTACTCAAAGCCCATTGTGGATCCATCATTTCCTTCGGACCCAATCGGCATTTTTCCTCACATTTTTCCGATTAGTCTTTCCGTTTTCCGGCGAACCACTTTGTAGTCTTTTTTATCGTTTTCTGACTTTGATGTCGAAGAGCCTTCAAAAAACACACCCCATCGCGTTTTCCAGACCGTGACGTCACTTTTCGTTTTGTAAGAAATTTACCCTAAGAAGACGAAAAATCATAAAGTATTAAGGATTCTTTTGTGGTTGTTTTCGTTTAAATAAGTTATATGATCTTGTAGTATATTCTCTATCTATCTTAAGAGGGAGAGTGAAAGGATGAGATCTAACTAAATAAAATGTCTTAAAAGATTGGAGAAGGTTTATCAATTTATGGTTTGTCAGGGATAGGCAGGAGCTCCATTTATCACAACCCTTGAAACTTTGTAATTTTAGCATCTATAAAATCGTTTTCAACAATTCTGTAGCAGTAGATAAAACATTCATGCATTTTTGATGTGTACAAATGAAATTTCTGACACTTTTGTTCATTTTGTAGACTCTTTCTTTCATCGTTACACATAATACAAATCCTTAAAGCCAACCAGGACAAATGAGCTGCCACAGAATCTCAACTACAACCATACAAAATGCTTCGATTACATATGGAAACCTCCGATGGTGGCTGCATTGGAGTTCCCATGTCTGGAATGATGGGAAAAAAGTATAACAGAGTTTAAAACCAAAGTGGTTTCAGTAGATGATCAATCTTGGTTTAAGGTTGCTTTCTGGAGAACAATACACCAATTGGACTTGTCGTAAAATCTATCAACTATCATTGCATTGCCAACTCCAGATGCCAACCTGTGAAAGATTATTACCACGGTCTTAACAAACGAAGACTTAACAATATAATCGATAGAATCTATGGTGAAGCAAATAACTCGATAAAACTCACAATACCTTTCAAGTTCGCCTTCACTGAAGACGTGGTAGTATCTGTTGTACACAACAGCTCCTTTTCTATCGTCTTTCTTTGCAAGCCCACTTGCAAGTGCAGATGCAGATGCACCACTTACTTCAGCACGGTGGTACGGTAAATGCCACGGAACAAAGTACTCTTGCTGATTCATTTTCAAAGCCTCCAATGATTCTTCAATAGATTTCTCATCCTTATGCTCTCCCATGCTGTCTTTGGTCTCCGGGATGCTCTCAGCCTTATGCTCTCTGATGCTCTCCTCGGTCTCTGGAATGCTCTCAAGACCAAAGGACGGGCTATTCTCAGCCTTTTGCTCCTTCACACTCACCTCAGTCTCCGGAATGCTCTCAAGCCCGAAGAACGGGTTATTCCTCACACGAGGGCTGTTCATTGGACTACCTGGCCCGACCCATTCCTCAACATACTTTGGAGACAAGGGTGTCCATTTAGTGAGCAACGATTTGTCTTCCTGTTCTGCAGCCCAAACCGTAATGAGAACAAACCCCCCTGGCTTAACCACCCGGACCAGTTCTTCAATGGCTTTCTTCCTTCGATTCTCCGTGCTTAAGTGATGCAAAACCGCTATGGAGATTGCCGAGTCGCCGAACCCCTCTCTGTAAGGAAGATTCACAGCGTCTGCAACCAAAACCTCTTGGCCTTTATCCGAACATATTTTGATCAGTGGGTGGCTTATATCACATCCTATGAAGAAACAACTCGGGTTTAACCCCAGATACTTCCCGTTACCGCAACCTGCATCAAGAATCACAGATCCAGAGGGCAATGATTCAAGAAAGGCAGCGACTTTAGGCCACTTAGCAAACCTTGTGGAGCTGAAATGTGGAGCAATAGCGTCGTAAACCCGATGAACATACTTCTTCTCGATCTCAGGCGTCGATTTAACGCTCAGGGACGATGATATCTCGTTTTCTCTGGTGGAAACTGATTGAAAAATCTGAACTTCTTCTTCTTCTTCATGAGCTAACCTAGAGTTAGCTTTTACTTTGACGTCTCGCATTATACTTGTTGTGGTTATCGAATTAAACCCAGAAAATGGAGGGTTTCGAGCTCTGTAAGAAATTCTTTTAGTTTTCAAAACATCCAAAATCATGAGCTTTAAGCCGCCATGAATCTGCAGAAGAAAGTGCAGCCCATGGAACAAAATAATTAGCTCAAATCATGGATTCAACTTCTAAATCTAGATTCAAGATCCCAGTGAATAGCAGCATATATCAACGGAAGCTTGAAATCGAATCTAATTTCATCGCAAAATTGTAATTTGTATATCACAAAAGTCGGATAGAATTGAGGAGAAGGAGAAGAGGAAGCTTACAGAATCAAGAAGAAACGGCGAGCAGAGGAGATGGGAGAATGGATTGGAAGTGTCGGTTCGTGATCTGAAACGGAAGGTAGATTTAGGGTTTTGCGAAGGAAACTTACTGAAAATTTGAGATCAGTGCTTCATATTTAATCAGTTGACGATATTTAACCCATTATTTACTCTTATGAATTAAAAACCCCTTGCAGCATCATGCTTAGGCGATGTTTGGCTGTTTGCGGATGTTAGCGCTCTACAAATTAAGGACCTGACTGTTTTAAACGCACGCAGCGGTGTGGTTGCGGGTAGGGATGTTAATAAGGGTTTTTAAACCCAACCCAGCCCTGCTTATTTAAAGCTCAGTCCTAAATGAACTCTAACCCTTTTTAAGCCCTATAAAATTTGTAATATAGGATTAAACCCTTTTGAGACCTTTTTGAAGTGGTAATGTTTTTTTTTACTTAAGAAACAACCTTTATAATAAAGTTTTGAGAGTAAGACACAAACCACATAACTAATAAGTCATAAAGAAAAAAAGAAATAAAGTGGATTTAAAATATTTAAAACAAAGTGGATTTAAAATATTTAAAACATATTGGTTTTCTGAAAGAAAAAAATAAAATAAGAAACAAAGTGGATTTAAAATATTTAAAACTTGGCTTCCTCATCATGTGTTAGAATCTTCAACTCCTGAGCTACTTGCCACCTTTGTAATATCATTATCTTTATCATCAAAATAATCTTCAATATCACCTAAAATTTGATGAATACAAGTTAGTTAACTCAACCTAAGACATAAGCTTATAATGTATTGAAACTTTACCTTCAAACTCTGCAAATCCACGTAACCAGTTGCGAGTACAAATCAATGCTTGAACATTTTTGGGAAGAAGCCGGTTTCTGAAAGGATTTAAGACTCGACCACCAATACTGAAAGCTGACTCTGAAGCTACTGTGGTGATTAGGATACTAAGCAAATCAGATGCCATGGAAGCTAAATCACCATACCTATGTTGGTTCTCTTTCCAAAAGCTTAGAACTTCCATATCTGTAAAAGTCTTCATCTCTAGTCTGGGATCATCCAAATAGATTTCCAAATTTGATTTGCTATTTTTTGAACTAGACTTGAGGCTACTCTCAAGCTCAAATAGATCCTGTCATATACAAATATACACAAAATCAGTTATATATGATTTAGAATGAGAAATAGTGAAAACATTCTATTGTATTTGTCATACTTACATCATTCAAATCATCTTGAAGTGGTGATTCAGTGAGAAGCTCATGTGGAGTGAGTGTTGTTGAACACTTTAACGAACTTGCAGATTTATTCTGATATTCTTCATAGAGCAAAATCAGATTCTCCCTAACAACTGCAACCTTCTGCTCTGAAGCAACGGAATCAACTTTATCATAAGCTGACTTTAGTATCTGTAACTTTAATCTTGGATCTAAAGCAGCTCCCATAGCTAGAATAACACTGTATTGATCCCAATACTTAGCAAACTTTCTTTGTATCTTCTGAACCATTGCTCTCACATCAACATCATCACAATTAGCATACTTCTTCAACAACAACTCAATTTTCCAGACTTGAATGAAATAAACATTGGCAGTAGGATATTTCACTCCCGAAAAGTATGTTGTGATGGTATTAAAAGGCTTTAGGAGATCACAAATTTTCTCACCAAGATCCCACTCTGCTTCTGAAGGCAACCAACTATAACCTCTTTCATACAAATTCAAAATAGCAAATGATTTTCTGAATTTTAAAGCTCGAGCAAGCATCTCATATGTAGAATTCCAACGAGTTTGGACATCTAAAGACAAACCAGAACCACTTGTGATCCCAACACTGTGAACACATAATGCAAATGAATCTTTCCTTGACTCACTTGATTTTATAAACTTAACATTGTCTCGAATGTTCTCCAAAAGACTATTGGCTAGTTCTAACCCTGCTTTCACTATGAGATTCAGAATATGCGCACAGCATCGCACATGCAAGAATTTTCCATCCCATAACAGCCCATTACCACTTTGAAGACGATGCCTAAGAATAGATTGCATACTATTATTAGCACTAGCATTTTCCAGTGTGATACTAAATACCTTCTTATCCAGACCCCATTCTTTCAAGCAATCATAAATTTTCTTAGCAATCTCTTCTCCACTATGTGGAGGTTTAAGATTACAGAAAGCCAAAATCTTATTGTTTAAACTCCATGTATCATCTATAAAGTGCGCAGTTACACAAATGTATCCCATGACAGTACGGGCTGACCACAAATCTGCTGTAAAACTAACCCGACCTTTGTGTTTTGCCAAAACCTCTATCAGCTTAACTCTTTCTACCTCAAATCTCTTGTAGACATCAAGTCCAGCCGTTTGTCTACAAATATGCTGAACATCTGGGTTTAAAAATCTATCTCTAGCCCTAACTTTTTCATATTCGACATACCTAAAAGGTAAATCATGAAATATGATTATCTCAGAAGTCATCTCTCGATCAGTTTTGTGATCATACTTAAGCCTATCCTCAGACTTAGGCTTATTTGGGAAAATCAGTAGATGACAATTCATTGTTGATGTGCCATATGTCTTTTCTATAATCAACTTAATACCACAATAATGACATATAGCCCTTTCTTTTCCATCAGCCTCTACTCCTACAGATGTAAAAGCTTTCCAACATTTAGCTCTTTTACGTTTGCTACGTACCGGTTGAGATGGTTGGGTGACACTTTGTGTTTGTCCTTGAGTTTCTTCTTCATCGTTCATCTCCATCTCCATGTTTTCATTTTCTGCATCTAGAACAGCAATATTTTCCAGTGACTGCTGATCCATACTGTATGACAAATAGTCCAAAATGAATTTAGAGTATTGAAACATAACATGCAAATGCAATACTAATTAGACTCTGGACGTGGAGGCACTTAATCCATATAGCATCACTAAATGTGTACACTGAGAAGTTCTTGCAACCACTAAATTCCAAAAGTTGAATATACATGAGAAAGAATTTTGCAATATCATCACAAAATTCAAAAGCCGGTCTTTTACAATTTTGCTAGCTTCAGTAGGAAGAACAACAGGATCTAATGTCCTACATAAGGAATAATCTAACAATTATCTCCACAAAGCACTTCAAATAAGTATATCACCAAAGTCACGGACACACAAATCGACCCATCCACTCCTTTAATTCGAATCCCAGAATAAAAAAAGGAACAAGATAAATAACCAAAAAAATCAAGCTTCGTTTTGGATCAATCTCCCAAAACGAACCAAGAAAATCAAATCTTAAGACTATTGAAGGAGAAACTCACCTGGAGAGTGGATTCTCCAGCACAGCAAGGATACGATCCACCGTATATTCTTCTTCTCCTTATAAATTGAATTAAAGGGTTTTTAGTAAACACAAAATTAGAACAGAACACAAAAGATTTAGGCTGCAATTGGTTGTCAACGAAAGGAATAAGTTGAATAAGTTGAATCATGATGAGTGGAATAAAAATGAGCGGAATAATACTATTGAGTTGAATAAGTTGAATGAAATGAATAAGTTGCAGAGAAATAATAGTTAACATAAATGGTAACTATTTAGAGGAATACAGAGGAATATAAATTTTAATATTAAAAATATATTTAACAATATCCTAAAAGATATATATTTTAATAATTTTCATTGCAAAGTTATATAAGAGTTTGGCCACTTAAAATCAAACGCATGAAACTAAAAATCAAACGCATGCAATGTTAGGTTGATTTTGGGTGCAATTATTCTATGCGATCCACTCAAATTTAAAAGCACACACATATAATTTAACAAAAAGAAATAACTACAAACCCAAATTTTGAAAATAAAATCTTTAGATATAAAAAATTGAGCTGATTTTGTGTAACTAAATATCTATTAATTTATTTTAAAAAATTAAAAATATTGATTGTTTTGTTTATTTCCAAGATTTTCTGAACAATATATTTTTCCTAGCTCAAGTAATATTTATTTTAATTAAAAAAATATTTTTTTAAAAAAAAGTTTATTCCTCCATTGTTACTCACCTATTTTGAGGGGTAACAAATTTCAACGTAATCAACCATTTTTCAACTGGTTCTTAGAGGAATACAAATCTTTAGAGGAATGCAAATTTGTCTCAAATGGTAAGTTCTTAGAGGAAAGCAGTGGAATCAATGATTCAACTCATTTTTATTCCTCTATTATGTCAACCAGTTGCAGCCTTAGAGATTTCTGAGATCAGAAGATGAATATTAGGGCAAGTAATCGAAAAAGATTGAAACACGATTTGGGGATTTCACAGAAGAGAAGAAGAAACTTTTTTTTTCGTTTCAATGGAAACGATAACGTTTTATTATAACAAAAAAACTTGCACAAATTAGGGCCAAATTTTAAAACCCTATAACTTTATTTACTGGGCCCGTTTTGAGCCCGCGAATTTTTGATCCAAAAAAAGGACCAGGGCTTTAATATATTAAAAAGGGTTAGGGCTAACCCATAAATATAAACCCTTATTAACATCCCTAGTTGCGGGTGCGGGGGAGTTTAAGGAAGTGGGAGGGAACAAATGCACAAAAGCCACATTTTCTGAAAAAATGTTCAGATATGCCACCTTTTTAAAAATTAATTTAGTTTTGATTTTTTTTTTAAATCAAAAACTCATCAAAATACAAGTTAGTCCCTCTTACGTTCTTTTAATTACAACACAACCACAATAATACCCACCCATTTCCCACCCATCAACCCGATACAATCTAAATCCCTAATTCCCAATTTTCCCCCTGATTTGAGCTTTCCCCCTGATTTTCATAAGTCCCCAAGAGTTAAACTCCTAAACGAAACCTGACGGAAGTTAAACGGTTTCTTCCCTAAAATCGACCTCGACCCCTAATTCCGATTGTTCTCCGGCGATCTGTCTCCTCTCATTCTTCTCAATCGTCTTCGTCTCCTTCTTCTCCATCGTTACTTCTTCCACCTCTATAGTCTCGGGATAAACCGCCGTCGTCATGGCTAGGGTTAAAGCATCTGGTACAGGACTAGTGTATGAATCCTATGAGTCGACAGAAGGCCGCGAAGATCCAGGCGGAGCAGGAGACTCACATAATCCCACAGAAGAATCTCCCAATCGAACTGCAGAGAGGACTGAAGACGAAGCCACAATAGAAGCAACCAATAGCACTGAAGAGGGGACCAAAGGTGGCTTCAATATTGAAGCAACCAATCGCACTGAGTCTTCTGCCAAGCCCAGTGATGAAGCATCCATTCACACTGATGAAGAACCCATCACTGAAGACGCAGAAGCAACCAATCGCATTGAGTCTTCTGCCAATCGCAGTGATGAAGCACCCATTCACACTGATCAAGAACCCATCACTGAAGACGCATAAGCACCCAATTGCATTGAGTCTTCTGCCAATCGCAGTGATGAAGCACCCATTCACACTGATCAAGAACCCATCACTGAAGACGCAGAAGCAACCAATCTCAGGGAAGAAGTACCCATTCAGACTGATGAAGAACCACGCACTGATGGACCCAACCGCACTGAAGTTGAAACGTGCACGGTTGTTGAAACGGAAGAGAATAAGTCAAATGATGGTGAGGAGGATGGTGATGGTGATGAAGAACAACCTACTCTTAAATGCACCATACTCTCTCTCAAACTCACTCTTAGTATAAATATGAGCGCACTCTATGAATTTCTTCGCAACTTCATCCTTGTCATTCTTCACCTTTCCTCTCACGTTTTGAGACAAATGCCAGACACAATGTCCATGCTTAGCGCTCGGGTACACCTCAATGACTGCCTTGATGATGCTTGCATGTTTGTCGCTTATAAAAACCAGTCCAGGAACATCCACTATAACGCTTTTCAGTATTTTGAAAAACCAGATCCACCTATCATCTCTCTCACGATCAATTACACCAAACGCAAGGGGGTAATGGTGATGATTAGGATCCTGAGCTGTTGGAAAAACTAACATACCACCATATACAGTCTTTAGAAAAGTTGCATCAATAACTATCACTTTCCTCATTGCCATAAACCCTTCGATGCAAGCGCCCAAAACGATAAATAGGTACTTGAACCTATTTCCTTCATCCAATTCCACACTTGTTACTGTCCCAGGATTGATCTTCTCTAACATGTGCAGATAAGAATACAACTTCTTGTAGCTTTTTTCAGGGCTCCCCCGCACATCATTAACATGTTGTTTTTTCGCTCTCGATGCGGTAGAGTAGGACAACTGCAAGCCAAGTCTTCCTGGTACAATACTCATGATGTTTTTAGGTGTCGGGGTGTCCATTAAACCTGGATAGTCTTCATGCAACATAGATGTTACTAATCGTTGTGCGCCTTTCTGTCTACTACTACTGCTTGTACTCTCAACAGCCCGAGAGCATGTATGCATCTTTCTGTGTACTCTGACAGTCCAAAAGGATGATAACTTAGTTTTCGCAGCTCGTATATACCATTGACAACCATTGGCTTCTTGTCGACATCGTAGCATAAGTCGCTCCGTATCCGACTTAACAGTTTTAACCCCATAGCAGTTCTTATTTGCAGCTCTGAGAACAAAATCTTGCACTGCCTCCCTAGAACTAAATTCTTGATTTATTTCAAGACTCGTACCATCTTCCCATCCTTCAACAAACTGACTTTCTTCCACAAGACCTGGAATCTCAACATATTCATGCCTACCATCGAAAACTTCATCAACATGGTTATCCATTGGGCTATCCACAGCTACATATTCGTTACGTGTTACATTCTCACAATCCTCATTACCAATATTTCCAGTATCAACATTCAGTATCACCTCTTCAATAATCGTCTCGTTCACTTGTTCTATTGTTCCACATGCTCTGAAAATAGTAAGGATGCCAGCATTATCTACATCATCAATTCTGCCATTTGAAACCCACTGCCCATGGTTCAAACCAAATGAACTTCCTTCCGCTCTTGAAAGTTGGTCGACCCTCTGATTTGTTTCCAAATCCTTGATTATCTCCACATGCAAAACAGGTTTAAGTCCCTCTGTATCCGATGACGTTAGATAAACAAAAACGTCCTCGTTATCTACAATATATGACTCTCTTCGAGTTTTAGATAGACTGTAACTCAACTTCAGCTTCGCCGTGGTTTCATCTATCGCAATCTTCCTGCATATCTTTTCTACTAACAACGAATAAGTGATCTCCTCCAACGATGAGGTCTTTAGTGATATAGCGTATACAGAATTTCCTGAAATCCATTCATGCTCTTCTGAATAGTACCCTCCATAATCAAAATGTACGTTTGTGTGGGTGCTCTTCATCGCCTCCTGGAAATGGAATAAAATAAAACACAATTCAAATTACACAAATTGTCACAGTAATACCATTTCTATCACTTATCATATATCTATTAGTTGTACCATGTGTACCACTTGTCATATATCTCTTAGTTGTATCATGTGTACCATTTGTCATATTTCTGGATCCAATCGAGTCGATACTTCCGATTCTCTAATCTACCTAAGATTCAACAACAACAACAACAACTCGATTCGAGACATTACCAATGTAAATAACCAATCGTGATTACCAATCCAATGAATGTGCATACCTAAACAAGTAATTTACATATCAAACCCCTAAATTTAGGAATCCCCATATCAAATCCCTACTAACAAAGAACTTACTCAATTTCACCAATGACGGAGGAGAGAGAGGGGAAGAAACCGACTGCAAGAATGACGACGCCGGAGGCGACGGCTGGCGAGAAGGGCGGTGGCGATGAACGTCGACGTCGCCGTCGGGGAAAGGAGTGTGTAGCGGCTCGTGTGTAGCTCGTCGTCGGGTTTCGGGTTGGGTTTCTTTTTTTTTTTAAATTAAATCACATATTTCATTAAGGTTAAAATCGTCTTTTCATTATATCAGTGGCAAGCTGATTAAATGATGGCATGGTTGGTTAAAATTTCTGAAGAAGTGGCATATGTGATGAGTGCTCAAGTGGGAGTTTGCAGATTTGAGCGTTATTAAACGATTTGTATGACTAATTTAGCTGTTGAAAACGGGTTTGTTAGCGGGGTATTTTTTTACTGGCTAACCAGCGGATGTTTTTTTTTTTNTTTTTTTGATGACTCAGGGGTAGATCCCATGTCCATGGAGAGGCCCAGACTATTCTCCTGGGGGAGGTGCAGCCCACGGATAGACCCTCTCTCCGAGTATTCAAATGGACCCTAAATCATGGGCCCATATCCGTGTGGGGTGTCCAGAAAATGGTGTTATAAAGATTAAACATAAAATTACCAAAATAAACACACTATATAATTATAAAAAACACCAAACACTATGTTATTGTATTATGATAAATATCAAAATCACTAGTTCAACATGATTAATAATGAAAAAACCACAAATAAAATACTGAATAATTATTCAAAAACAACAACTGAGTCATCTCGTCGGACCATTGGAGTTTATATTCGACAATTAATTGAAACATATATCCAATTTCAAAAACATACATATATAAATCATAAAAAAGAGATTCATAACTCTTACATGAGAGAAAACATATCGAAAATCAACAAAAGAAAGCAATCGATATGAGTGATACAAAGCGATTTCTATGATTGCTGTCAAACGTCACCAACTACTACCACCCGCAAACGTAGCATTTGTGAGTGGTAGCGGTTGGTGGCGTTTGATAACAATCATATAAATTATTTTATACCGTTATGTATCGTTTTGTACCACTAAAAATCAAAAGCTCTTTCGCCAAAACATGTGCGGTGGTGGACGGTAACAGGTGGGTAAAACTCATTGACATAAAAAGGAAAAAAAATAATAAAAAAAGAAACTAAAACTTTCGCTTACGTAAAAAGAAAAGAAAAAGAAATCTTATCAAACCCTAATATATGGTATCGAGTATCGACACCAATATATTTTGCCTTGGCAACTACCACGTTCTCTGTCAAACTCTAATCTCCATACAAATTGAAATCATGGCTTCGATACATATTGAAAAAATCAAGACACAAACGCAAGTACCATAATATTTTGTTTCATTCATATCGATTGTTTGTTTTTTTCAATTTGCTTTCTCTTTTTTAAGAGTTTTGAATCTATGATTTTATGGTTCACATGTATATGTTTTTGAAATTGGATATATGTTTCAACTAATTTTCGAATAGAAACTCCTATGGTCTAGCGAGATGACTCGTTTGTTGTAAGGGCACCTCCAACCCAGCTCCATTTTTTGCTCCAAATTCCATTTTTGTAATCAATTCTCCTCCAACCCAGTTCCATTTTGGAGCAAAAAATGGAGTTTTTAATAGTTGGCTTCATATTTGGAGCCAACTCCATTTTTTTTCTTTCATGGCTCCATTTTTAGCTTCAAAGTGGAGTGGCATGTTGAAACAAATTTTTTATCAAAGCTTGTGGGCTTGATAAAATTGTGTTTGTGTGAAAAGAAACGAGTTAAGCCCATTCAAATGAAATATTTTCATTGGCTATAACTATTTGTGGGAAGAGCAAAAGTCTCACATTGCTAGTTGAGAAATGTTTTCTCTTGAATATATATGGAGTGGTTGTGTCATTGGTTTAAATGACTAACAACAAGAGAGAAGAAAAGACCACACGCGTGCACCACCACCGCCGCCGCGTCTCGTCCCTCGTTGCTCGTCGCTCGTTGCAATTTTAGATGGCTCTTAGGAATCTTATAGGTATCGATCGATACCCCTTGGTATCGATCGATGTTTGACGGTCATTGGGCTTTAGATCGAGCAATTGAATTTTTGGGCCGATTTTAAGTCGTAGCCTTCTAGAATATTCTGCGGAATATTCTATACTTGTTAATCAAGTCTGCGAAAAACCCTAGCCTCTCTCCTATAGATACTGGCCGATTTTTACCAGAAAAATCATCCTCTGATACACTAAAAACACATCCGAAAATCTCTAGCAAAGTTCCTTCAATTTCCCTACTGTTTAGAGTAAGTCTTTATTCGAGAGTATCGTAGTTATAATGTTCGATAGATCTGTTATCGAGTGTTTGCGATAACATATTCATTTGGTTGTATCCTGGGACTCATGTATCTATTATAAACCGTCGCACTACGGAAGATTCTTTGAGTTAAGGAAAGAGATTCATCTCGCCTCCATTGATCTATTTATGTTTCATCGTTTTATTAATCTCATGTTTCCTTAACGTTTATTTATGTAATCGTGATTAAATCCAATCCTGTCTATTGTGCGAATTTTTGGTCCTACAATCTTAACTCAAAGAAATCCGTTTTCTGTTTTATAAACATCAAACGGATTTTAATCGCGAGTAAATAAACGTGTTTTCAAACGATTTATAAAACGATTCTTCTACTGCTGATGATACTCAAACGTTATCAAAACACTATTTTAGTAACTCTGAAACGTGTAGTAGAAGCAATTTTTGTGTTTATTTAATTTTATAAAAAGACGTTCTACTGCTAGTGATACTCGAACGTTATCAAAAACGCTATTTTAGCTACTTTGAAACGTGTAGTAGAAGCAGTATTGCTTTAAACGTCTTTTACAACCGTTATTAATTGCGATTAATAAATGGTATAAACAACGAACGCACGATGTGATTCTTGTTTGGTTCGATTGCGATCGACACCATGTGAGTATCGATCGACACCTACTATGGCATCGATCGATACTATGCAAAAATTTCACTGACATCGATTGACACCGAGCGTGGATCGATTGATTTAAGTCTCTGAAAATTTTGTATCGGTCGACACTGCGTGTGCATCGATCGATATTGTGCATCGACTGATTTGGGTATGCATCGATCGATTTAAGTCTCTCTACAACTGTGTATCGATCGACACTTGTTGTGTATCGATCGACACTTGTTGTGTATCGATCGACACTTGTTGTGTATCGATCGACACTTGTTGTGTATCGATCGATATTTGTTGTGTATCGATCGACACTTGTTGTGTATCGATCGACACTTGGTGTGCATCGATCGACACCTACAATAGCATCGATCGATACTGTGCAAAATTTACTTGCATCGATCGACACCATGTGTGCATCGATCGACACCTACAGTCGCATCGATCGATTCTGTGCAAAATTCTCTTGCATCGATCGACACCGTGTGTGCATCGATCGACACCTACAGTCGCATCGATCGATTATGTGCAAAATTCTCTTGCATCGATTGACACCGTGTGTGCATCGATCGACACTTACAGTCGCATCGATCGAGTCTGTGCAAAATTCTCTTGTATCGATCGACACCGTGTGTGCATCGATCGATTTCAGATTCTCTGAAATTTTGTATCGACCAGGTTAGGGTTTGCGAACGCCTAACATCAAACACATTGGAGAACGGTTAATCAGAACGCTCTGCGGAGGTTCAAATCAGAACGCTCTGAGGAGTTTCAAATCAGAACGCTCTGAGGAGGTGCGAATCAAAACGCTCTGAGGAGGTTCGATTCAGAACGCGCTTTTAGTGGTTCTAATTAGTTCGATAGCGGTTTCTAAATTTCGATTTAATTCCGTATCAAAACTCTTGTGATTTAATTATCTATACTATTAAAACAGGGTAACATTTTGTAAACAAACAGATTTTAGTCTAATCTCATTCCGGATATCTACTATCCCTACTTTTTAAATCCTGTTTCCAAACATATTTATTTTATAAACTCGAGAATATCCAAAATTGATTCCAAAAAGATTTGATACAATATTTAAACTTCCATTTCGATAAACATCAAAAAACTTCTCCAACACTCTTCATTCATCTATATAAAGAGACTCTTTTGGTCATTGATAGACAATTCTTTAGGTTTCTATAATGCTTTCGTTTTATTCTTTTACCTTCATATTATGAATTTTTGTTAATTATTATGCTTATTGACATGTTTTTTTCTTTCTTGCAGGACATCAATGGATTGCAAATCCTCCATATCTACTATCTTCAAAGGTAATACGATTTTATTTTAGAGTTTTGATTACTGGTTTTTTCTATGTTAGATTATAATTTTTATTTTTATCTCAGATTGCTGTCACGGCTCTAGCTCTATATTTCTTTTCAAGCTTTTTATTTTTCTTGAATGTTTTCTAACAATTTTGAAGGTTATTTGTGCATATTTACTTTCGACTTCTGAGGCTTCGTCAATATATAAATGGTTGGGTAAATAGAGATAAGTTTCTTCTGGATTTCAGATTTGGTTTTTTCACATTTGCTGAATTTTTTGTTTTTTCTTTCTGAATTATGTTTATTTGTCTTTCTAATATGTTTCTTCTTCCACATCTTTTTCTTAGATGAGGTCATTGACATGCCTTCAGAATTTCGAGCAAAAAAAAAACATAATTGAACTATTCTTTTGTATTCATTCCGGTTTAGTTTGCCTTTGAGCACAAGAAGTCTTTTTGTAAACAAAATCTTCATTTGTATGTTTATATAAAAATTGTTGTAAGATCTACTATTGTAATTTCAATTTACATTTGTCTTTTGTAATCTAAAGTTGGTGTAAAATTCATGTCTTTGCCTCAATCAAATGTTAGCAATTTCTTCAATCAAATTTCTTCATTCTTCAATTTCCAATTTGTATTCAAACTTTGTACAATGATGATCTTATACAAATATATCTTTTTGCAACGGTCTGTTCTTCGAAATATACAATTTTCTTACCTTATTTGGATTATTAGAAATATCTCATTTTGCTTAATAATTTTAATTCGTAATTTAAAAAATTCACACTATGCCAAAAATTAAATTAAATATTTAAAAATATAAAAATCGATTATTATAAATTACATATTACAAAATAATTTTTTCCAAACATATTACATATTACAACCTCATAATTTGATTTTAACCTCATAATTTGATTTATTAAGCATGATAGTTACTAATTCCTCATAATTTGTTTAACAAATTTCCTATATATTTCAGAAATAAACAATATTTTACGAAAATAATATTAGTTTTATTAGAAATTAATTTTAATAATTATTTTATCATATACAATATATAAATTGATATAAAAATAATAATACTATGGAATATTTGTTTACTCATTTTCGAATTTATATTACGCAAATATTTTAATAATGCNTCCATAATTATCAAACAATATATTTTTGCTTTTTTTCCTAATCTCCACTTTTATTTACATGACAACTTTTCTTTTGATATACATGACAACTTCTTTAGATACAATTAAATACTTTCCAAATTAATTACATATATGCTATAAATATTTTTTAAATTCGGTTTAAGAAATAGATATCCTTAAATGGATTCGGATATTCTTAAATCTAAATTTTGGTAACGCAATCGGATTTTGCTCTACATAATATCTTCCTTAAATAATAAATTTGAGAGTATCACGCAAAATATAGATATGTAATCATAATTTCCTAATTCGTTGGCATTTATTTGGTTCTATTAATTATGAAAATTTAAAAATATTTGAACAATATCGTCATAACAATAATTTGGATAAAAAATCTGTATGTAATCAATTAAAATATTGATTTTATTTTTAAATTAGATAAACCTAATTTTTCTCATATACGCTTCCATGCTTATAAATATACATTCTACCAATGTCATTCTCATATTTCTTTCTGCATATTTTCCTTATTTTTGAATATTCGGAATAACTTCCATATCCTTCTTTTTGTTCTTCTCCATTCAAGGCTCAATAAACACAATGTTAATCTTTTGTCACGGGTAAACCTTAATCTTCTTGAATCCAACCCACACAAACCAAACTATTTTTGTCCTCTCTTTCTCTGCTTCTTTTCTTTATCACAAGACGTTTATTCAGAAGTATTAATATTGTCACATGTCTTTGGAAAGTCAATGTTTTAGTATTGAAGATGCGTAGCCAATTAGCCATTTCTCTTTGTATTAGATGAACCAGCACTATGAGATTTTTGTTTTTGATTAACCTATTGTACAGTCCTTAAGTGTGTTTCATTTATTTTGTGGTAATTTGTCTCCACTTGAAGCTAAGTTTTGTCATCATTCTTGGTGTCCTAAGGTTTTTTATGATATGAATATTTGTTATCAGAAAACAAGTAAAACGACTCATCAGGGAAGTTACAGGTTTTGGTCTCTATGAGAAGAGGATCATTGATCTTTTGAAGGTCGGTACAAGAGACCTCTCAAAGTTTCGAAGAAAAAGTTGGGCTCACAAGAGATCCAAGAGAACCTTTGTCTTTGTGAAGACGAGGCTGAATACCATATTTGTGAGGTTTTAGACTCTGTTAAGAGAAAAATAGAATGCGTTTCTTTTCCTGGAAAGCCACCGAGGATTGTTGTTTGGTAGACTCCTTTTTATGAGATTCAAGTAATGTATATGCTTGAAATAACACGGTGCTAAAAAATGGTATTCTACACAGTTTGAAGAAGTCAATGCATCTTATGTTTATGGAGACATCTTAAATGTCCAATAATATCTTAGTACTACCAACGTAAACTATTTTTCAAGTTATGGCTCTTATAATTTTTAATTTTAAATGTTCCAAAAAAAAAAAGATTTTAGTTTCATAGTAACAATCACCTAAGGTTATACTTCTAAACACTTAGTCATCTATTAAGCTTTTAAAAAGAAAGAGAAATTTTAAAAATTACCACTTTGATGATATTGCTTTTCAAAAGTACAATTCTATGATATTCATTTTCAAAAATACAACATCATACATTTGTTTATAAAAATTCAAATTTATAAGGGTTTATAAAACATGTTTATAAGGGTTTATAAAACATGTATTATAGAGTTTTATAAGGTTTTATAAGGTTTATTATAAACCCTTATAAATTTGATATTTTTGAAAATGGACATCAATGAAATGTACTTTTGAAAAGTAGTATCATAAAAGTGGTATTTTTAAAATTTCCCCAAGAAAATGGTGGGATTAACAACACGATTTCGAAAATATAGATTTCTTTTATATAGGTCTTTAACTTTGTTTTTGTGGGGATTTAAAACAGTATCATAGTTTGGTAGACATGTGGAAAGATGCGATACTTTTTGTGGGGAAATAGATCGTCTTCCCATACTATTTTATATGAAATAAAAAAATAATTCACATATAGAAAACAATGATCATATTTTAAATATAAAATATTTATGATGAATTGTAGGTGTAAATGATATGATATTTATGTTGATTATATAAAATATTTATGACTATACTTTATTCGAAAATTAATAACAAAACAATGGATAAGAGCCGAATGGATAATTTAGGTATTAAAAATATATTTAAAATAAATTATTGAACAAAACGGGTCGAAAAATTTTGGTAGCTAAAATCACTAATTTTGAATCATACATTCCATACCAAAAAAATATATTTTCCATACAAAATAAAAAATATAAAAACAAAAACAAATAAAAAATTATCGCATGCCCTCATTGTGGATTAAAATTTTAGAAAACTATATAATATATTCTATATCGAAAATAAAATTATTAACACATCTCAAACTTTTACATCCAAAAAATAGAACTAAACATCAGAAAACAAAAATAAAAACTTACCCCCGTTCTAGGGCGGATTAAAAAAAGATTATGTCAACATAATGAACTCCCGTTACTTTTCATATTGAACTCCCGTTCTAGGGCGGATTATAAAAAACAAATTATATATAAACAGGAAAATATATTATATGTCTCATATGACAAAAATTAAATATACAAAAAATCATAACTAAACACAAAAATAAACACAAATTATATTACAAAATTTTATAAACAAAAAAATATTCCCGTGCGGGCGCACAGGTTAAAATCTAGGTTCAATGTGTACAATAATTTTAGTTTTGTTTCTGTTTATTTCAATTAATATTATAGGTATATAGGAATTTGGGATCATAATTATAATGAAATTCATTTGATGTTGCATAACTGGTTTTAAGTGACGAGGATAAACAAAACTATGCTCTTCAAGAAATCGAGAAGATTATGAAAAGTAACGGGAGTTCATTAAAACTATACTCAAGTATGCCGCAACCATTAGGAGGGTGTAATGAAAACGATAATGTCTTGATAGTTGATGAGACAAGCTATAACCGAGAAGAAGTGAAAGCAAACCATGATAGAGATCTTTCCAAGCGGACTGTTGAAGAAAAGATCGAAGATTTATGATGAGATCATGGGAGCTGTGTTAGAAAACAGAGGTGGAGTCTTTTTTGTTTATGGATTTGGTGGAACGGGAAAAACATTTCTCTGGAGAATACTATATGCTGCAATACGATGCCGAGGATATATTGTGCTTAATGTTGCCTCTAGCGGTATTGCTTCTCTGTTGTTACAAGGTGGTAGGACAGCACATTCCAGGTTTGGGATCCCTATTTATCCATATGACAATTCTTTTTGTAATATGAAACATGGAACAGATCGTTCTGAGTTAGTGAAGGCTGCAAATCTTATCATATGGGACGAGGCACCAATGATGAACAAGCATTGTTTCGAGTCTTTAGACAGAAGTCTAACTGATATTATTGGGAATCCGGAAAATAAGCCTTTTGCTGGAAAAGTTGTTGTTTTTTATCTAAAGATTTTAGTCTAATCCCAGGGTAACATTTTGTAAAACAGGGTAACATTTTGTAAACCCTAAACCCTATCTGCTGCAATACGATGCCGAGGAGATATTGTGCTTAATGTTGCCTCTAGCGGTATTGCTTCTCTGTTGTTACAAGGTGGCAGGACAACACATTCCAGGTTTGGGATCCCTATAAATCCAGATGACAATTCTTTTTGTAATATGAAGCATGGAACAGATCTTTCTGAGTTAGTGAAGGCTGCAAATCTTATCATATGGGACGAGGCACCAATGATGAACAAGCATTGTTTCGAGTCTTTAGACAGAAGTCTAACTGATATTATTGGGAATCCGGAAAATAAGCCTTTTGCTGGAAAAATTGTTGTTTTTGGAGGTGATTTCAGACAGGTTCTTCCTGTAATAAATGGAGGTTCTAGGGCTGACATTGTTATGGCTTCTCTAAATTCATCATATCTATGGGATCATTGCAAAGTGTTGAAACTCACTTTGAACATGCGATTACTTTCCAACAATTTGTCTGTCCAGGAGGCAAAGGATCTTAAAGATTAATTTCTCGGAATGGATATTAGACGTTGGAGATGGGAAAATTGCAGAACCTAATGATGGTGATGCTCTAATAGATATTCCTGGAGAATTTCTGATTACTGACGCCGTTGATCCAATCGAAGCAATTAGCAAAGATGTTTATGGAGATACAGCTTCTTTACAAGAGGATAAGGAACCACAGTTTTTCCAAGAAAGAGCAATTCTATGTCCTACGAACGAAGATGTGAATACTATAAATGAACATATGCTGGATAAACTCAAAGGTTGGAAATCAGTTTTTATTCATTATCTTTTACTGTTTTAAATTTGCTTCCGCACGTTTAACATGAAATATATTGAATTTTCTGTCATCAGGTGAGGAAATGATATATCTCAGTTCTGATTTGATAGATCCTTCTGATCAAAGCTCTATTAATGATAATGCTCCCAGTCCATATTTTTTGAACACTATCAAGGCCTCTGGATTACCTAATCACATATTACGATTGAAGATTGGTTGTCATGTGATGTTGTTAAGAAATATTGATCCTAAAGGAGGCTTAATGAATGGTACTAGACTTCAAATTACACAGATGACAGATTTCATGGTTGAAACTACAGTTATTACCAGAGATAAGGTTGGAGTTAAAGTGCTCATTCCCAGATTGTTGATTACACCATCTGATACAAGACTACCTTTCAAAATGCGAAGAAGACAGTTGCCACTATCTGTTGCTTTTGCGATAACAATCAACAAGAGTCAAGGTGAATCACTGTCTAAAGTTGGGATCTTCTTACCAAGGCCTGTGTTTTCACACGGACAGCTCTATGTGGCTATATCCAGGGTCACGTCTAAAAAGGGATTGAAAATTTTAATTGTAGACAAAGATGGGAAGCCAGAGAAGAAAACTATGAATGTGGTTTTCAAGCAGGTGTTTCAAAACCTTTAGTTCAGATGAAGCAGATGAAGAAATTAAGTTTTACATGGTAAAACTCTTGACTGTTTATTATTATCTTTTACATATGAATCCGTAAAATTTATAACCATAACAAATGAATATTCTGGTCTTCATTGCATGAATTTTTTTTAAAACAAAGTTTCATTGAGGGATTACGGATGAGAGTTTTTTTCCAATTCATACGATTGCTCTGGATTCTGTTATTCAAGACTACATTTGAAATAGTTCCTGTTTTTGGTTTGTTTCTTTATTTTTGTAAGATTTCTATCTACATTCACAATATTACAGATCTAGAGATTTAATAAGAAACTAAAAATCATATTGAAAGTTTGGGTAATCTATTTTGTTTTTTCAAGACGAGGCCCAAAAAACAAAAAACAATCAGTTTTGAAACACCTGCTTGAAAACCTTTAAACCCGTTACAATTTGCAAGATAGCCTCTAAACCCGTTACAATAAGTAAACAACTTACGAAAAGTAAATCAACAAAGGATTTTTTACATCAACGGGCATTGTTGTGTTTCATATTACGAAAATTATATATACAAAAACAAAGTATTGTTAAACCCAAAATCAATCGGTCTCATATTACAACCCGTCGTCCGCAACACCAATTATACTAAACACAATAAAGACAATATATATTACAAAATTTCAAAAACCAAATAAATAAAAAATCTCTGTGCGGACGCACGGGTTATAATCTAGTTCTCTAATTAAATCAGAGGTTGTGTTTATTTTGTCTTCACGAAATGACAAGCAATACCGAGAACATCACAAAAGAGATTCTTTGTGCAAAGGTTTGATTCTAAGTCGCCTGATAGACCAGTTGTAAGCTGTTTACAGTACGGTCAACACTTCAAAGAAACTTTGGGTTACCTTAGAGAAGAAGTATAAGTCTAAAGACGCATGTTGTATGAAATTCGCAATTGCAAAATTTCTACACTTTAAAATGGTGGATTCAAAACCCATCATGAAACAACCAGTTGCTTATGTTGCTGAATCTCTTACTATTTGACCCAAACGTTTCGGTCATGTTATATTCGAATCTATGAGTAGATTGAATGAGATCCCGAAATACAAAATAAGCAAAGATAAGTGTGAGGCTTGCGTTCAAACCAAACTCACTAAAACGCCATCATTGAGCGAACTTCTTGGTTTGATTCATACAAGAGGTGGTGAGAAATATTTTGTGACTTTCATTGAGGATTGTACGAAATATAGTTATGTCTAGTTGCTAAGAAGAAAATACGAGACCTAGGAAAACTCAAGGAGTATAAACTCGAGGTTGAAAACCAAATCGAGAGAACTATCAACATAGTTTGAAGTGATAGAGGACATGAACATGGTATTATCCATCAAACGATTGATTCCTATTCACTTGAATCTAATTGAGTTTCATAACGAAATACCGAATTCTTTGATGAACTCATTATTGCAGGAATCTGGGTTAGTCCAGAAATGTGGGGGGGGGGGGAAGCATTGCTTACCGCAAGTTATATCCTGAACTAAATATCGCACAAAGTCACTGGAAATGCTTCATGTGAACTTTGGAAAGGTAAAGTGTTTTGATACAAATACATGAAAGTGTGGGGGTGCCTAGCAACCACCTAAGAAGGTGACAATCAGACCAAAAACGGTGGATTGTATCCTCATTGAATATGCACACAATGTAGTGTTGATAGTCTTCTGGTGTATAAATTAGATATACCAGACATCCAAGTGAACACGGTAACCAAGGAATGTGTCTTCCTTTGAACATGTGTTTCCGTGTAAAGGATAAGCTCTAGTATCTCATAAATTGAGGCGAGCATTTATGGTAATTCTGTAAAAGAAGCAGAAGAGGCTGAAGTTGAAATTAGTCATAGCCAAAGAGATTATACAGAGAAATCTTTTGGTTTTGATTTCATGATAGTTTTTTATTTTAGAGAATAACTTCGTTTCGTATGCTGATTGGAATCACAGCGATACGAGATCTTGTAATCAATCAAATGGATGTGAAATCTGCCTTTCTAAACGACCATTTAGAAGAGGAGATTTACATGAAACAACCCGAGGGTTATGTCACTCCTGGACAAGGAAAGAAAATAAGTAGACTTGTAAAGTCTTTATACGAGCTTAAGCTAGCTCCTAAGCAATAGCTTGAAAAGTTTGACAATACAATGCTGTCAAATGGCTTATGAATCACAGAAAGTGATAAGTACATATACATCAAAAGTACTCCGCACGGATACATTTTGCTCTGTTTGTAAGTTGATGACATGCTCATTATTGGTGGCAATAAAAACATGATCAGTCAAAATAAGAACATGCTAAGTAGCAAGTTTGATATGAAAGATTGGGACTAGCGGATGTCATTCTAGGGATTAAGATCACTAGAACTTTCGAAAGAAAAATCTTGTCTCAAACTCATTATGCTGAAAAGATACTTGATAGATTCAAAATCTACTCAAGTGGGATTGCAAAAAACTCCCGTAGACTCTAGTCTTCACCTGGCGAAAAATTTAGGTGAAGCAGTGTCACAAGTGGAGTATACACGTGTAATCAGAAGTCTGATGTACTTAACGAATTGTACTAGACCCGGTTTAGCGCACGCAGTTAACGTACTGAGTCGCTACACTAGTAATCCAGGACATAAACACTGGAAAACCATAACAGGAGTATTGGACTATGTACATCATACTAAAATTTATGAGCTGCACTATGGTAAAGAACCATTAGTTTTGGAAGGATACAGTGATGCCAACTGGATTTCCGACTCCAAAAAACTCAAAATCCACGAGTGGATATGTCTTTACGCTTGGTGGTGCAGCATTTTCTTGGAAATCTTCCAAAAAAACTCTGTTCACCAGATTGACCATGGAATCTGAGTTCATAGCTTTAGATAAAGCTGCAGAGGAAGCATAATGGCTTCAGAACTTTCTGGAAGATATCCCGATGTAGGAAAAACCAGTGCCAGCCTTGCGTGTACACTGTGATAGTCAGTCGGCTATCTCTCGGGCACTGAGTAACCTATATAATGGTAAATCTCGTCACATAAGAAGATGACATAAGACCATTAGACAATTGATCTCAACTGGTGTACTTACGATAGATTACATCAAGTCGACTGATAACTTAGCGGTCCGTTCACCAAAAGTTTGCCGCGAGATCAAATTGTAAAATCATCAAAAGGAATG
The DNA here is from genome assembly GCA_002933935.1 of Eutrema yunnanense. Lineage (NCBI taxonomy): Eukaryota > Viridiplantae > Streptophyta > Magnoliopsida > Brassicales > Brassicaceae > Eutrema > Eutrema yunnanense. The sequence continues at coordinate 1,151,069 of PKML01049734.1, forward strand.
GGTTTAAAGCCTATAGACAAAGATGACGTTTGACAAATACCCCACCTATGTGACTGGAGATCCCAAGATCTATGTTCAAAGAGAAAACAAAGTTGAACTGATTCAAAATTAAGCACTGTGAGACTATATCTCTACCCAGTTCCTAGGATGATAAAACAGTGCTACCCGTGAATATTGAAGTTAAGCGTTGGCTTTTAATGATTCCATAGCTTTACACTAGTGGAGTATGACAGGATACTTCATAAAGAAAGCTGATGGCAGATCACCTTGTGAGTGTGAAATGAGGGTCGTTTCTAGGAGAATGAAAGAGAGGCTATATTCTCCAAGTTCACTCATGAAAAACCAGGAATGTTCAAGGCCAAAATGAACACAATAGAGAACTAAGTTCTACGAGAAATGAAGTTGGGTTATAGTTGTTGTCTCGGTTTATCTCAAAATCCGGGTGGTTCAAGACATCATGTTCACCTCCTGGCCGAGTAAACCCGACAGTTATTAACACTGAGTGGTTCAAAGCTGAAAAATGCTACCTTCTCACACACAGTGAATTTTCGTATACTCTCGAAAGTCTGTCTACGTCTAGTCGAGTTATAGTCTAGAGTGGTCAAGTCTTGTCTAGTTTATCGATTTTATTAAGCCATCATATGTTTAGAGTCATTTCTATTCATGTGGGGGATTGTTGGAACAAATTTTTTATCAAAGCTTGTGGGCTTGATAAAATTGCGTTTGTGTGAAAAAAAATGAGTTAAGCCCATTCAAATGAAATGTTTTCATTGGCTATAACTATTTGTGGGAAGAGCAAAAGTCCCACATTGCTAGTTGAGAAATATTTTCTCTTGAATAAATATGGAGTGGTTGTGTCATTGGTTTAAATGACTAATAACAAGAGAGAAAAAGACCACACGCGTGCACCACCACCGCTGCCGCATCTCGTGGCTCGTTGTTCGTCGCTCGTTGCAATTTTAGATGGCTCTTAGGAATCTTATAGGTACCGATCGATACCCCTTGGTATCGATCGATGCTTGACGGTCATTGGGCTTTAGATCGAGCAATTGAATTTTTGGGCCGATTTTAAGTCGCAGCCTTTTAGAATATTCTGCGGAATATTTTGTACTTGTTAATCAAGTCTGCGAAAAACCCTAGCCTCTCTCCTATATATACTGGCCAATTTTTACCAGAAAAATCATCCTCTGATACACTAAAAACACATCCGAAAATCTCTAGCAAAGTTCCTTCAATTTCCCTACTGTTTAGAGTAAGTCTTTATTCGAGAGTATCGTAGTTATAATGTTCGATAGATCTGTTATCGAGTGTTTGCGATAACAGATTCTTTTGGTTGTATCCTGGGACCCATGGATCTATTATAAACCGTCGCACTACGGAAGATCCTTTTAGTTAAGGAAGGAGATTCATCTCGCCTCCATTGATCTATTTATGTTTCATCGTTTTATTACGATAGATTACATCAAGTCGGCTGATAACTTAGCGGTCCGTTCACCAAAAGTTTGCCGCGAGATCAAATTGTAAAATCATCAAAAGGAATGGGTTTAAAGCCTATAGACAAAGATGACGTTTGACAGATACCCCACCTATGTGACAGGAGATCCCAAGATCTAGGTTCAAAGGGAAAACAAAGTTGAACTGATTCGAAATAATTGAGCACTGTGAGACTATGTCTCTGCCCAGTTTCTAGGATGATAAAACAGTGCTACCTGTGAATATTGAGATTAAGCGTTGGCTTTTAATGATTCCATAGCTGTACACTAGTGGAGTATGACAATATACTTTGTAAAGAAAGCTTATGGCAGATCACCTTGTGAGTGTGAAATGAGGACCGTTTCTAGGAGAATGAAAGAGAGGCTATATTCTCCAAGTTCACTCACGAAAAACCAGGAATGTTCAAGGCCAAAATGAACACAATAGAGAACTAAGTTCTACGAGAAATGAAGCTGGGTTATAGCTGTTGTCTCGGTTTACATCAAAATCCGGGTGGTTCAAGACATCACGTTCACCTCCTGGCCGAGTAAACCCGACAGTTATTAACAATGAGTGGTTCAAAGCTGAAAAATGCTACCTTCTCACACACAGTGAATTTTCGTATACTCTCGAAAGTCTGTCTACGTCTAGTCGAGTTATAGTCTAGAGTGGTCAAGTCTTGTCTAGTTTATCGATTTTATTAAGCCATCATATGTTTAGAGTCATTTCTATTCATGTGGGGGATTGTTGGAATAATTTTTTTATCAAAGCTTGTGGGCTTGATAAAATTGTGTTTGTGTGAAAAGAAATGAGTTAAGCCCATTCAAATGAAATGTTTTCATTGGCTATAACTATTTGTGGGAATAGCAAAAGTCCCACATTGCTAGTTGAGAAATGTTTTCTCTTGAATATATATGGAGTGGTTGTGTCATTGGTTTAAATGACTAACAACAAGAGAGAAGAAAAGACCACATGTGTGCACCACCACCGTTGCCACGTCTCGTGGCTCGTTACTCGTCGCTCGTTGCAATTTTAGATGGCTCTTAGGAATCTTATAGGTATCGATCGATCATCGATCGATGCTTGACGGTCATTGGGCTTTAGATCGAGCAATTGAATTTTTGGGCCGATTTTAAGTCGCAGCCTTCTAGAATATTCTGTACTTGTTAATCAAGTCTGCGAAAAACCCTAGCCTCTCTCCTATATATACTGGCCGATTTTTACCAGAAAAATCATCATCTGATACACTAAAAACACATCCAAAAATCTCTAGCAAAGTTCCTTCAATTTTCCTACTGTTTAGAGTAAGTCTTTATTCGAGAGTATCGTAGTTATAATGTTCAATAAATCTGTTATCGAGTGTTTGCGATAACAGATTCATTTGGTTGTATCCTAAGACCCATGGATCTATTATAAACCGTCGCACTACAGAAGATTCTTTGAGTTAAGGAAAAAGATTCATCTCGCCTCCATTATTGATCTATTTATGTTTCATCGTTTTATTAATCTCATGTTTCCTTAACGTTTATTTATGTATTCGTGATTAAATCCAATCATGTCTATTGTGCGAATTTTTGGTCCTACATGGCATTGGAGTAAAACTCAACTCCATTTTGGAGTTGCTCCATTTTGAAGCAAAAAATGGAGCAATACATTGGAGATGCTCTAAGAACTGATAATGTTGGGAAAACTAGCTCGAATTCCAAAGGCAAAAATTTGAGTGAGCAAGGAAAACAAAATGTGGTCAATATGAAACAAAATTAAGAACATGCTTGACCTTTTAAAGAAGCAATATGAAACCTATCGTAAAATCACATTTGGGTCGACTGGAAGTGAGACACCTTATCCCGGGAAAACCCTAATAAATAACTTGATTTGCATTCTACGCCAAATTGATCTCTTACACAAAACCTGAAAAGAGGAAGATGGGTGAATATTTTTGGGAATACTCAGCGAGGGTGTGCTTTTGGAACACACAAGAATCTTAGACACATCATTTGAAATAGCAATAACGAGTATACATAATATAGATATTAAACACACGCAACAACCAACCTAACATAACTACCATTACTATATAACATGGTTCTAATATTCCTAAATAAAGACAATCATTCATTCATAACAATCAACCAAGCGAGTCTACTTCAAATTCCCAAGGAACCTCCGCCTAAGGTACTCATTATCATGCCTCGGCCCATACCGGGCATTGACAAATAATAATAACGGTGCCACCACCCCATTTTGGGCTTGACAATTTGGGCTTGACAATGGCTCGTCAGCCCCTTCTCGATCACTACAACTTCACAATATTCAGTCCCTCGTTGTAGGCCGTCAACAATTTCTCGATCACTACAACTTCACAATATTCAGTTCCTCGTTGTAGGCCGTCAAACAATATTGTACACAACGGTTCAACAATAAGTACTACAATACCTAGCAAATGGATACCTAGCAACGGTTCAACAATAAGTACTTATTATGCAACATCAATCATCAATCATCAATCATCAACCATCAATCATATATAATCCCTACACTAAGCATACACATATTACTAATACAACTAACGTATCTGAGGAATCCACAAACTAGTCCTCACCTTAGCCATTTGATGATAAATAGCGAACTTTGTTCACCTTTGACAGATTTAATTTGGTACCTAATAGGAAAACAACCATAACTTTCTAATACAAACTCGGATAAGAGGCCGGAAGGTTGTTCTGGATATACGAGTCGAGGATCTTCACATCGGCATGTAGATCATCTTCTGGAGATTCCTATATCGCCGGAAAAACGCTTCACAAGTTGGCTGCTCGCAAATCTGAACTACACATTATCGGTCTCATCAAAACGGCAATAACATTTAGACCATAACTCTAAATGGAGATCCGCTTTCGGATATAGTTAGATCTAAGGGTCAGGAACACGTTCACCAAGTTTCATAATATTCGGATAATATCTTATCATCTTTTTCTCCCTCCTCCCAAAACGGGTCTGATCTGCGATGTTGGAGATTCAGCCAGAATGTACCAGACGAGAAGATACATCGATAACTTTCAACAAAAAACTCCGATCTGGAAAATCTTGATCTTTAAAGAAAGCTAAGACTTGGGGATTTTCAGAGGTATGTAGATCGTCACGTGGCTTTTTATGGTTCACCGGGAAAACTTTCTGCAAGGTGGCGGCGACGGCTAGGGTTTATGGTGGTGAAGAGCAAAACGGGCAGGGCTTCGCCGGGAATGTTGCTGATGACTCTCTCCTCTGAAACGACACCTTTTATTAATAGGAAAATCTAATAAGAAACCCTAGGTATTTGTTTATTGGATAGGAATACAAATGGGCTTGATAATGGTCTTTTGAGTTTCTAAGGGTAAGATGTTTAATGAAAAAAATTTGGCCCAAAAACATATTCTTGGGATGTCACAGGAAGTGTAGCTCATCTTCGAAGAGCAAACTTATCATGGCCTTAAGGTCTGCAACTTGCATAGAAGGTGATCTTCTATCTCGGGAGAGAGGATAAGGTTGATGGCGCTTTTGAGAGTAATTAATCGGTGCTGGTTTCGATCCAAGTAGTGCGAGCTGTGAATGCTGCGAGATTCGCGAGTGATGTGAGAGTAAAAAGCTGTAGATGGGTCGAAGTAATCATGCTCCATAAAGTGATCTCACTCCAGAGGCGAATCCATTTTTGAGAGACCTGAAATGAAGAAAAACAAAACCAAAAATTAAAATAAAAACAGTGGTCTTAGAGTCAGTCACTAACCTTATAATTAAGATCTTCAAACAGACAATAATGAATAGATTCCTCAAGAACGACGCCAAAAACTTGAAGCGGTCTCTTTAGGACGAGACGTCCATGTTATAAATTTATAAAACCCTAGGTCTGCAAGTGCACATATGTGCGTTGTTGGACTTAAGGTGTCGATCTACAGAGAATCTACGCCTGTCTGCAAAAATCTATAACGGGTTGGTGTAGAAGTCTAAAACAAAAATTGGTTTGATGAGGGTGTCACGAAAATCAGTATGCAAAGAGAAAGAAAGTAAAAACGGTGTAAACTATAATAACGAAGCGTTAGGTTTTCAAGGGATATCACATAGGTTCGTATTGATTCAAACAAGTCAACTAAGCTCCTAATCGTTTCTAGCTAAAGTTCCACAAACTCGAACACGGAATTGTGTTTAACCTACTTTCGTAGCGCTAAACACTTATTCTCTAACAACTTAACTACTCAGCTTCCGTTGGTAGCCACGCAGTAGATCACACAATACATTCAAGTTCATTAATTGATATATCATGGTTTTTACCCGTTTTAGGCCATGATATAAGTCTTTTTTATAGAGTCTTTCTAGTATTTGGAGCATTATTGGAGATATTGAAACATTTTGGAGCATTTTGGAGCCAAGCAGAGATCCTGTAGCTGAGACACCGATTTGATGCCTGAGTATCGATCGATACACTTAAGGTATCGATCGATACCCGTCGAAGAAACAGAAGGATCGCGACTTTATTGAAGATTTGAAAAACTGCAAATTGCCCCAGAAGACTTTATTATTTACAAGAAACCCCAGAACGTGTCTTAGGTTTTTCAGCCACTTTGGTTGGCGACGCTTCATACACGCTTTATTCTATTCTGGTTTTGTGAGAGAGATTTCTAAGGGAGACAAGTCTGAAACTCTGTTCGTCCGAGAGAATATTTCGAACCCCTGTTTTACTCTCTTTCTTATTATTTATTCAGTGATATATTTAAACATGTTTATTGTTTCAACTTCCATGTCTGAGTAGATCTTTTGTTAGGTTTAGGGTTCTCATAAGGGATTTCTTTGAATGCTAGGTTGATTAGTTGTTTAAGGTTCATAATCTGAATTAGTTATTCACTTTAGGTTGTTCTCAAAGCTAATTTTAGATTGATCACCTAGAACTTAGATATTAAGATAATCGATTAGGCACGACAATGCAATTGAGAAACCTGATAGAATTTAGGGTGAGCAAAATAACTATTCGCAAAGAGATTTGGTTTAGTTGTTTTGTGAACAAATCAAACTTGAACTAAAAGCTGGTTTAGACTTTAGGATTCGCAAAGAGATTTGGAATTTTAGGATTTAGACTTAGATAATTCTCGCAACGATAGTTGGTTAATTATACTTTAGTGATTTGAGTTCAAGAACCGTGCGTAACCTGAACCCTGATTAGTTAGTTTATCTGCATTCATTGATCTCCTGAGAAATACCCTGAACCAATCTTCTTTCCAATCGAATTACAACTTGTTTAATTTACGTATTTGCTTTCAATTCCATTGATCACTTAGCTTAATTCAACCCTTAAAATATATTGTGTGTTTTCTTGAGTCTCTGTGGATTCGATCCCTAAGTATTACAATCGACAAAGCTTTAGTACTTTTAGGGTATTAATTTGAGCTTATCAAATTTGGCGTCTTTGCCGGGGACTCAATTCGCCATTAGATTTTAGTTTGAGAATTTTGACTAAGTTCGACCAGTATCGATCGACACCCTAGTGGTATCGGTCGATACATCTCGTGAATTTTTTTTTGTTACTTACGTTATTGACTTTTGTGTTTCAGATGCATGCCTATTCGTGAAACTAGAAGGAACAAGAACACTACGCTAGTTAATCTGTCAAACGAGCAGCTATCACTTTTGGAACGCACAAACAGAAAAGCAAAGAAGCCAGCAGAGATGAACAACAATCCAGTGGTTTTGGTTCAAGATGGAGCTGGTGCTTACAGAGACCGAGAGGGTCAATTGTGCAATGAGAGAGGGCAACGATTGGATGGAGAGGGGAACATCATTCCACCTCCTGCTGTTGTCGAGGAGGTTGTTGCTGTGAATGCTGGGAATGCTGTAGTTGATCGTGGTAGAACAATTGGTTAGTACAAAAGGCTTGATCAGTTTTATGCCAATCGATCAGCGATTCGCCCTCCACCATTTCAGAGGAATGACTTTGAGCTGAAACCTGCATACTACACTCTTGTGGGTCAGCACCCTTTTCATGGTCTTTCCAATGAACATCCCATGGATCATATTGAGAGGTTCGAGGATTTGGTCACTAGCATCAAGAGTAATGGAGTGTCCTATAATTACCTCTTCTGCAAGCTCTTCCCATATTCTCTAGGTGGAGATGCGACTTACTGGCTGAAGCAGTTACCTCCTGGATCACTGACTACCTGGGAGGAGACTAAGACTGCTTTCCTGAATAATTTCTATGATGATGCACGATCCGAGGATCTTAGGAACAAGATCTCCTAGTTTTCTCAAGGCCCGACTAAGGCATTCAAGGCTGCTTGGACGAGATTTAAATCATATCAGAGAGATTGTCCACATCATGGGTACACTAATGTTCAGCTGATGGGTTTCTTCTTCAGAGAGATTGATTGGAGGTATCAGATGGCCTTTGATGCTACGAGCAATGGGAATTTCAATACCAGGTATCCCGATGATGCTTATGTGCTGATTGAAAACTTGGCGTCTAACAATAGCACCAAGAATGCAGACTTTGAGCGAAAGAAGCAGAGTGGGAACATGGATGGATCGCAGATTGCTGATGTTCAGGCTAAGTTAGATTCAATGCACAATCTCTTGCTGGGAAAATCGATGAAGGCAGTTCATTTTGCTGAGGAAGTCGAGAATATCAATGAGGATGAAGTAGATGATGTTAACTACATTGGTGGTTCTGGTTTTCAGGATCAGAGGAATCAATACAACAACAACTGAAACTTCAACAACAATTTTCAGCAAGGAGGATTCAAATCTGAAGCTAATCCAAGTGGTTTTGGGTTGAATCAGTTTGGCCAGAAACCTTTCCAGAACAGTGGTTATACCAGGAACTATGGGAATTCATCTTATCAGCATATACCTGCTAAAACCCCAGAGAGCAAGATTGAGTCTATGCTTGAACAGCTGGTTCAAGGACAGCAGCATATAATAGTGGATTTCAATGGGAAGATGGATGCTTGATATGCTCAATTTAATACCCTAACAGTACTAAACCAGTAGTTGCAGTCTAGCAACGCAAGGATCCACAGAAATCACTCAATAAATTATTAGAATCAAGCTAAGCTAAGCAATTCAGTTTAAACAGAAAACAGGAAACAATAAACGAGTTGTATTCAATTGGGAAAAGATAGGTTCAGGGATATTTCTCAGGAAATCAATGAATGCAAATAAACTAACTAATCAGGGTTCAGGTTAAGCACGGTTCTAGAACTCAAATCACTAATGCATAGTTAACCAACTGTCGTTGCGAAAACTATCTAAATCTAAACTTCAGAATCCCAAATTTCTTTGCAAATCCCTAAGAATAAATCAGCCTTAATTTCAAGTTTGATATGTTCACAAATCAATTAAACCAAATTTCTTTGCGAATAATCAATTTGCTCACC
>PKML01049734.1:1161874-1202433 GCA_002933935.1 Eutrema yunnanense
TATGGAGTAGCCACTCGATGGTTTACACCATACTTCTTTAGCAACCTCTCTAACATCCTGTTGATAAAGTGAGAGCCACCATCACTTATCACGATTCGAGGCACTCCAAAGCGAGGAAAGACGATGGTCTTAAACAGCTTAAGAACCACTGCAGAGTCATTCTTCTCACTTGATATCGCTTCCACCCATTTGGACTCATAGTCCACTGCAACCAGGATGTATTGTTTCTTTTGTGACGGTGGAAAAGGGCCCATAAAGTCGATGCCCCAGCAATCAAAAACTTCAACCTCAAGGATGAAATTTTGTGGCATCTCATGTCTCTTACTGATCTTCCCACTTCTCTGACAAGCATCACACTGTGAAACGAATGTGTGAGCATCCTTAAACATGGTAGGCCACCAGAAGCCTGCTTGTAGAACCTTGGATACCGTCTTGAAGTGAGCAAAGTGACCAGCATACTCAGACCCATGGCAATGAAAAAGAATAGCTTGCATTTCAGATTCTGCAACGCATCTTCTGTAGACACCATCTGAGCAATGCTTGTAGAGGTAAGGCTCATCCCAGAAGAATCTCCTTATATCGCGCATAAAATTTTTCTTGGATATTTTGTGGGATACTTTGGCTCAATCTCTATAGCAAGGTAGTTGGCGATGTCTGCGTACCATGGACGCGCAACACTGGAGTCAGCAACTAGACAGACATCATAGCAGTTCAACTGCTCGTCGGACAAAACAGGTCCAGGTCGCGACGGGTATCGATCGATACTAGGTGAGTATCGATCGATACCGAAAGTCTGAATTCGTGAAAATTGCAGATTTTCGGGATAAATGTCTTGAAAGATCGTTTCAATGAGGTAAACACCTTCCTCTGGCAGACAATCATCAATAGGGACGAACTCATCGACCTTTAGTCGCGATAAATGGTCAGCAACTCCATTCTCAACTCCTTTCTTGTCCTTGATCTCGATGTCGAAACCTTGGAGCAAAAGAACCCATCGGCGTAGACGAGGCTTGAGATCCTGTTCTTCATCAAGAATTTGAGAGCAGCATGGTCTGTGTGGACAATGACCTTGCTCCCAATCAAGTAGGACCGAAATTTCTCAAAAGAGAAAACCACTGCCAGCAACTCCTTCTATGTGGTGCTGTAATTTCGCTGAGCATCATCCAACGTCCTGCTGGCATAATAGATAGCATGGAGCTTCTTATCTTTCCTCTGACCCAACACAGCTCCAACAGCAAAATCACTGGCATCACACATGACCTCAAAAGGCAAGCTCCAATCAGGTGGTTGGACGACAGGAGCACTCACCAATGCCTTATTGATTTCCTCGAAGGCTACAAGGCTATCTGATGTGAAATCAAACTTGACTTCCTTACATAACAGGGCTGTGAGTGGACGTGCAAGCTTGGAGAAATCTTTGATGAACCTCCTGTAAAACCCAGCATGACCAAGGAAGCTTCGAATCTCAGGGACAGAACGTGGAGGTTGCAAGCTTGTCATGACTTGAATCTTAGCCTTGTCCACCTCGATTCCTGCCTTAGAAACCTTGTGCCCAAGAACAATGCCATCTTGTACCATGAAGTGGCATTTCTCCCAATTAAGAACCAAGTGCTTCTCCTCGCATCCCTGAAGCACTTTGCACAAGTTATCCAGACATCCCTTGAATGACGATCCATACACAGAAAAATCATCCATGAAGACCTCCATGAACTCCTCAGTCATATCTGTAAAAATCGACATCATGCAACGCTGAAAGGTCGCTGGAGCGTTACATAACCCAAATGGCATTCTTCTGTAGGCGAATGTGCCATAGGGACATGTAAAGGTCGTCTTTCCCTGATCCTCTGGATGTATAGGAATCTGAAAAAAACCTGAGTACCCATCGAGAAAGCAGTAGTATGGGTGACTCGCTAACCTTTCCAGCATCTGGTCAATGAATGGCAAAGGGAAGTGATCCTTCCGAGTAGCCGCATTGAGCTTCCTGTAATCAATGCACATCCTGTGACCAGTGATTGTCCTTGTAGGGATCAGCTCGTCCTTCTCGTTCTTCACCACAGTTATGCCTCCTTTCTTAGGCACAACGTGAACTAGACTAACCCAAGAACTATCCGAGATGGCATAGATAATCCCTGCTTCCAACAACTTCATCACTTCCTTCCTGACCACTTCCTCCAGGTTCGGGTTTAGCCTCCTCTGACACTCAATCGAAGACTTTGACTCATCCTCCAAGTGAATCCGATGCATGCACAAGTCTGGTGCTATACCTGAAATATCAGCAAGAGAATAGCCAAGAGCTTTGCGATACTTGCGCAGCTTGCTCAGCAGTAAAGCAACCTCTGTGGTATTCAAAGAAGCATTAACGATAACTGGGTATCTTGAATTAGGACCAAGAAAACTATACCTCAGATTCGCTGGAAGTGGTTTTAGTTCCACCTTAGGAGCTTTCTCTAAACTCCAATCTCCAAGCACAGCAGCTTGCTTAGAACCATCGACCAACTCTCTTTCTGGCCGTAGGGTATCGATCGATACCCAGGTGGTATCGATCGATACTGGTGATGTAGAATCGAGCATCTTCGAGTATCCAGCAGATTCGTCGCATGAAAGGACCTTTGAAGTGGCTGAACAGACCAATGCTCTCTCCAGTGGATCTTCAGGATGCATCTCCAGGTAGTACTCTTCAGCTATATCACTGAAGGTGTCCACATAGAATGTTTGCCCATCGATGGTTGGCCTTTTCATCAACTTTTCCATGTTAAAGGACATTACCAAGTCTCCGATGTTGAGAGCGATCTGTCCATTCTTGCAGTCAATTAAGGCTCCAGCAGTTGCAAGGAATGGTCTGCCTAGGATGAGAGGATCCTTAGGCTCAGCATCGTACTTCAAGACAATGAAGTCTGTTGGGATCAAGCACTTCCCAATCATGACTGGGATATCTTCAAGTAGTCCCTCAGGAAGCCGCACTGATCGATCAGCAAGTACCAGCGAAATCCTTGTAGATTGGAAATCTATCATCCCCATTCGCTTGGCAACTGAGTGTGGCATAAGGTTCACACTCGACCCAATATCACAGAGAGCTCGCTCAAATCTCTCTTCGTAGATAGTGCAGTCCAAAACAAAGCTCCCTGGGTCTGGTAGCTTCTTAGGAATTTTGTTGAGCAGCATTGCACTGCACTCAGCTGTGATCAACATGACACCCTCCTCTATGTTCACGTTGCTAGAGACCATCTTCTTNCGGACGTGCTAGCCTTACCCTCTTTCTTGAGTTCCTTGATTGTCTTTCCCATGCCTTTAACCGTCCTCTCCAACTTCTTGATTACTCTTGCCATCTTCTTCATGCTTTGGTCTTGCCACTTGCACCAACGTTGGAGGAGTCTCGATTGGTGGTGTGCATGGCGTAAGGCTTGGCCACACATGGTACCTTCGTATGGATCGAAGTGATACCGTTCTCCACCATAGATGGGTGTGGGGCGCGAGCTTCCGGCATCTTGATCATCGGAGTCAAGGACAAAGTCGGGGCAAGCACTAGTAGCGGTGTTGCTCTTCTTTGGTGCTCTCGTGCGGAAAGGTTCAAGCGGTGGATTTATGCTTTGGTTGTAGAAATGGTCCTTTGTCGGGTAGAAGAATATGTTTCTCGGTTCATCGAGTCTTGTGATTGCGATGTTAGGCAATAGAACTTGCGCGAGGAGCGTTTTGTTGAGTGTAAGGTTGTAGGCAAAGTTGCCATCTACCTTTCCTTTGTTGAAGTGCGTCCGCGCAAGGTAGCCCTCATCCATCAACTTCCATTTCTCATCAACCAACGTAAGCTTGATCCCTTTCGCCTTGAGGATGGGAGTGATGATCCAACCGATGGCTAATGCGGATTTCCTCGAGTTAGTCTCCCAAGCCCAATTCTTGTGAAAGAGCATTTGCCTCGCCAAGGTAGTGGCAAAGGAAGGGGTTTTCTCATTTCCCATAAACTCTCTACCATTGCTTAGCGTCTTGAGTAGGGGTTTCACGCCAAGTCCTAGTAGTTCCATTTCCTCCTTGACAACCTTGTTAAACTCCACCTTAGTGTAGAATGTGCGGGTTAGTGCCATATGCACGTATCTTAGGATAGGGTTCCGAATGCTAGAGCTTTTGCAAACGCCGGGTTGGTAGGCATCGGAAGCAATCGTCTCCCAAAAGTGTTGGAGCTCATGATCCGGATAGTGGAAATATGGTTCACCATAGGTACCTTCTTCCTTGAAACCAAAAATTTCGCAAAGCTCGTGAAAAGTGACCCGGTAGGTCTTCTTATTCACATCGAATCTGATTTCTCCAAAGCCGGTACTTGCATTTGCTCTCTTGTTTCCTATCCCATAGAACCGCACTTCAAGGGATGCAAGAAATTGACAAGTGAGGTCCTTGTGAGCCACTTCCTTCATCGTCATGAATTTCCCGAGACCCATGTTCTTAAACACACGAGCAACATCGTCATATATGCCCATCTTCTCCAAAATCACCGAGTCCACGAATACTCCTTGCTCAAACTTCAAGGTTGAGAATTTCTCATAGTATTCTTCAACCGTGGGCTCTCTTTCCGCTTCTTCCTCCGAGGTACCTTCTTCTTCCTCTCGCACAATGCTCTTCCCCTTAGCTTTAGCCTTGGATGTTGTTGCTAAAGCGAGCTTCTTTGCATTTTCCTTTGAAGTGACCGCCGCTTTCTCCTTCTCACTTGGCTTGGCACGTGCCCCTTGTCCTCCCTTTTTCTTACTTGTTGCCATGCTTGAAGTTGGAATCGAGTTGTTTGTTGTCTTCATGGCACCTACATAATCTCAAAGAGTACATAAGTTCCAAGAAATTGAAAACACTACCTTAATGTAAGATTGGGCATACAAGGGTTTCAATCTTATGAGTATTCATCATAAGATGAGCCATGTGCAACAAGATAAGGCAAGCATCAATCCACACTCTCCAATTTCGGATTTTTGAACTTTTAAGCATAAACATCAAGACAAAATTTGAGGATTTTTGCCAAAAATCTCCAAATTCACTTAAGATCCGAAATCAGCTCAAGAACTATCTATCCTAGCCATTTTCGAGCCTAAACCCAAGGTATTTATGCAAGTGAAATCATTTCCCCCAAACAAATTCATAAAATTTCCATTTATGAACAAGTTCTTGATATTTTTCAAGAAAAAATGTGAATGAAATACCTTGAGGATGCAGACCTTAAAAGAAAAGGGGGTTGGTAGATCCAGAAAGAGGATGAAAAATCCGAAATATAGCAAGTTGAATCACTATTTTTGGTTGAGAATTGAGAGAGATATGAGCTTTTGAAGTTTAAGAAAAGGAAATGGCCATTGTTGCGAATTTGGAGAAGAAGAAAGCTTACCTTAGTGGATAAGGTCAACTTACCTTGGTCAAAGGAGCCTCTTGGACCATTGGATAATAGATCCAGTCAACATAATTCAAATTTGGTCACTTTGATTTCTCCGATGGGTGTCGATCGATACCAGGGGGTATCGATCGATGCTTTTTGCTCAGATCGGGCACTTAGTCATCAGACTTCACTTTCGCTCCAGAATGCTCCATAGAACTCCAATAATTCCAATAATGCTCCAATTCGTGCTAAGACCTGTAAAAGACTCTAAAAGACTACAAAACACTAGAAAGACTCTATAAAAAGGACTTATATCATGGCCTAAACAGGGTAAAAACCATGATATATCAATGCTATGTACAAAGATCTGAGTGGAAGGATCGAAGCTCTTGGTATTCATCAGAAGAAGCTGGAAACTCAGGTAGCTCAGACTTCAGAGGCTGTGAAAAGGCAAGAAGATTTTCTTCCAGGGAAAAGAGAAAACCCAAGGGCACACATCAATGCAATCACCATGAGGAATGGAAAAGAGGTCAATACATGAGTGAAAGTTGGCCAACACTACAAGAAAAACAGGTTTTAAAGCAATTCAGGATAGCGGTTTTTATGTTTCTGCTATCGTTGACATATGCATGACTTTTGCATAGCGTTTCGGAAATAGTAAACGCTATGATATGTTAGGCGGCAAAAATAATGTTCTCGCGCTTAATTTTTGCTTATCCAGTTGTTCTATAATAGCACATGTGAATTTTAAAACGTTATCGTAGGTTAACCGGGAATAAGAAAAACTTCATTAGCCGCCTAAGTAAAATAAATGGAACCAAAAATAATTTTGGTGAAAAGATTTTTTTTTCAACCCAAAAACAAACATATGGTCGACTAACACTTAGTATTCTGGAAAATTCCCCTTTTGCTAGCTCTCTCGTTCCTTTGTCTCGATCCCTCTCTTCTCTCTTCTCTCAGTGTCGAGGATCCCAGTCTCGATCTCTCTTCTCTCTTCTTTTCACTCTCGATCCCTCTCACTTTCAGTCTCGATCTCTCTAACTCTTAGTGTCGATCTCTCTTACTCCCAGTCTCGATTCCTCTCACTCTCAGTCTCGATCCTCGATTCCTCGTCATCTTCATCGGTCTGAATCGAATTGGTGTGGTGTAATTTGACATTGAAGGTGAAATTGTGTTTGGGTTTTCGTTATTTGTATAGATTTAAGGTTTTAATTTACATGTTGGGTATTAATCCCTCGATTAATTTGTTCTTTTGTAGGGAGAGCTCGGTGAAGCGCTCGGCTGTGCGTGAAGATGAACTCTCTCTCGCCATCCGAGTCTCCAAGCTTCTCAGATCCTCTCTGATATATTGGCGGTCTTTATGTTTTTGGAAAGGTTGGATTTTGAATTATTCTTCTTCTTGCAAATAATGATCTTAGCTTTTGATTTGCATCCATTGTTTGACTCTTGTCAATCGAGAAAAGTCAACAGCTCTGATTAAGATAAATCCTTGTCTTGTGTTTGTTTTGTTGTATCAACTCTGATTTTTGACTTTCTCGATTCAGTAGATACCAATCGGTTTCCCAGCTATCGCTAAACGTGTGAGACTCTTTGTTCCCTAATCTTTTCCTGCGTTATCGCTTTTCTCTTTACGGTTTTCGTTTATCAATGGTTGGGCCTCTGAGAATTGTTAGGATCCGGGTGACTCGTTTGATGATGAATCGTCGTTTTTGGTTTTTTGGTATATGAGAATAGATGTTGTTTGCTATTTCTGCTCTCTCAGCAGGAATGTTGTTGCAATTGCAAGTTCTTATTGATCTTCTTTTGATTTATAGTCCACATCGGTGTACAAACATCACCCGATTTGAACAGAAACGAACTCTGGTGTTTTTTTTTCTGTATACTGTTCTTTAAACAACTTTATGTAACTTAACTTCTTTTTTCTTTCGAAAGCTTTGGGTGATGATAGGCGGTCCTTTAGCTATTACAAAGCTATCCCGGTCATTGAAAAGCTCCCCACTAAGATTGAAAGCGTTGATCAGCTCAAACACCTCCCTGGAATTGGAAAGTCAATGAGAGATCATGTGAGTGAAGAAATGAGTTCAATATTCTGTATTTGTTTGTGAGTGGGTGGTTGTCATAACTGCATACACTTACCCTTTAATGCTTGTGGTACGTCCAATTTTTCAACTGCTCTAGTTCTAAGCTTTTGTATCTTTGATAACTTTTGTAATTATTGGGCATTGCGCTGCATATCTTGTGAAAGGCTTCACTGTGAATTTGTTTGATAAGATTTTGGCAAGCACTAAAGTTATGTATTTCTGTGAGAACATAACTATATTTTTCTATCTGAATTTGGCAGATTCAAGAGATCGTGACAACAGGGAAGTTGTCCAAGGTGGAACAATTTGAAACAGATGAGAAGGTAATTTTGAAGTCCTCGGCTACACTTAAAGTTATTCTACCATTTTTTATTTTCAGTAAAATATTAGCTCACATTTTCTTTTCTTTCTTGTTCTTTATTCCCTTAAGAAAATACTGTGAATGACCTGGAGCTTCAGAATCGATGTCTGATACTTTTCCTTCGTTAGTTGTTTACCACTTTGAATGCTTCCTTACTTTGATTGAAGGTACGTACAATCAGTTTGTTTGGGGAGGTTTGGGGTATTGGTCCTGCAACTGCACTCAAACTATAAGAGAAAGGACATAGGACACTAGAAGACTTGAAGAACGAGGATTCACAGATTGGAACATATCAGCACACAGATTGGAACATATCAGCAACCTGAGCGTGTTAACTCTCCTTCCCTTGTTGGAAATCGTTTGGTAGTGGCAACAGCAGGAAGGCATGTCAACATTTTGCAGTGATTAGAACCAAACATTTACCCAAATTGTAATTTCAATTTATATTTTAGTTTGTAATTTCAATTTTCATTTTGGAATTATGGAATCGGAATTTAGTTTGTAATTTCAATTTTAATTTTGGAATTATGGAATTTTAATTTTGTTTTCTTTTTTAAATATATATGTCATTGCCATATAAAATAAATTAAAAATTAAAAAAATTTAAAATACACAGGACAAAATTTAAAAAACAAAATAAAACAGAAAATTCTTGAGTTTGATTTAGTGTATAGGGTTTATGGTTTGATTTAGTGTATAGGGTTTAGGATTTGATTTAGTGTATAGGGTTTAGGGTTTGAAATATAATTTCTTTGTAATTTCAAAATTAGCAATGG
The DNA here is from genome assembly GCA_002933935.1 of Eutrema yunnanense. NCBI lineage: Eukaryota > Viridiplantae > Streptophyta > Magnoliopsida > Brassicales > Brassicaceae > Eutrema > Eutrema yunnanense. The sequence continues at coordinate 1,170,434 of PKML01049734.1, forward strand.
TATATACAATAAATTATTGTCTCATACGTATAACATAATCTATTAATAAAATTATTTTAAAAAAATTAAAAGAATAAGTTTTTAATATTTGATTTACGGTTTAAGATATTTTATTCTATTAATACCAAGAGGAAAAAGAATTAAAAGACCTACTTGTAAGATTTTTTTCTATTTTTCAATCGTAAAATATTTTTTTATATTTCTTAATTAAAAAATACAACAAATTATTACAAATACAAAATTAAAAAGAAAAGTTAATGAATCTTTGAATTAGGGTTTAAGGCATACGTTTTTGATTTAAGTGTATAGGGTTAAGAGTTTGGTTTTGATTTAGGGTTTAGGGTATATGATATAATTAAAATTATAAATAGAAGAAGAATTAAGTCATGAATATTTGATTTAGGGTTTAGGGCATTGAAGTATATAGTTTAGTGTTTAGGGCGTTGGAGTATATACAATAAATTTGTTTTTTAATGTGTAAATAAAAAAAAAATTATAAATAAAAGAAGAATTAAGTCTTGAATAATTGATTTAGTGTTTAGGGATTGGATATAGGGTTTAAGATTCACACATAATGATATGTGTTGTTTGTATATTTTGGGGTTTGGGGTTTGGGGTTTGGGGTTTGAGGTATAGGTTTAAGGGTTTGAGGTTTGATATATAATTTCTTAACAATAGAAATATAATAATTTTTGATAAATTGATGAATGTTTGATTTAGGCTACAAGGATTCACACTTGTAAAAAGGAAAAGTTAGTGAGTCTTTAATTTAGTGTTTAAGACATATGATTTGGAGTTTAGGATATAAGAGTTTAGGATTTAGGGTTTGAAATATTTTTTAGGGTTTAGGGTATTGGCGTTTAGGGTTTAAGTACTATTGATTTAGGGTTTAAGTTATATTGATTTATGGTTTAGGTTATGTTGTCAATTAACAAATGAAAATGATGCCAATGATTGGAAATGTTTGCAAAATCATTGCAAAAATGATTACAAACATATATACAAACATCAAATCTAATCATTTTATTAATCCTAAATCCCAAATTCCAAAATCCTAAAATTTAACTCTCAAACCCTAAATTATAAACTCTAAACCTTAAACTTTACCCTCAAACATCAATATTTAATAAAAAAAATCTATAATACCAAATTACCACAAATTATAAAATTTACCAAAAGATAAAGGGAAGTAACAAAGTTTCTCATTGGTTAGTCCATAAAAAGGAGGATTGCACTTTGTTTTAACGTGTACCGTTGATGAGACTAAATCCAATGGACCTAAATCTTCTCCTTATTTCTCTTTGTCTCTTTAGTCTCTTCGTCTCTTCGTCTCTTTCGTCTCCTTCCTCCTCTATCGCCTCCGTCGACCTTCTCTTCTCCTCTTCGTCTTCCTCTTATCTTCTCCTCTTCGTCTCCTCTTCTCCTCTTCCTCTCCTTCTTTCTATTCGCCTCCTTCCTCCTCTACTGCCGCCGTCGAGCCACGGTACATCGACGAGGTCTGGTCTCACAAGAACCCTATCCTCCCTTCCGATCCTTACCAGAGGGCTCATGCTAGATTCTGGGTTGATTTTATCGACAAAAAGGTAATCAAAATCCCTTTTTGTTGTTTCGTAAGATTTAAATTGAAATTGAGGCTTAGGTTAGTTTTTCTGCGATTTGGGGATTTCAAATACTAGAATTTGATTTGAGTTTGCAATTGATAGGCTTAGGGAAATCATGCCCAAATTTTGATTTGAGTTTCCAATTGATAGGCTTATGGTCATCTGTAGACTCATCTTTGAGCTTTGTTAGGGTTTTGACATAGCTCGATGTGAATGGATCAGGTGTACGATGCCCAGAGGAAGATCTGGGGGGACAACGGGTAAGGAACAAGAGGCAGAGAAGGAGTTATGAATGCATCTGGTTTTGGACATTTTTTCTCTCAAAGACGGTAAATTGCAATTTCTTCTCTTTCACACCTCTTTTCATTTCTCATTAGCCATATGCTAGATACAACAAAGGTTTTCTGTTTTATATTACATCAGTTAAGCTCAGAAACCAGCTTTGAAGAGGACCATCCAGGCAAAAATTCTCTCGACCTGTCCTTGAAACAACAACCAAGGAAGAACCTGGCTGGCCATCATTTGGGCAACTCCTTACCGATCTCTGTAAACTCGCTCTTGAGTTTTTTAACCAGCCACTTAGTCCCAATCCGGTTCAGAACCAGCCCCAATTTAGGGATGTAATTGATTATTCTCTTCGTTTGATTGCTGCAGACTTACATGTTCAGATCATTTTGATGTATTTGTGGAATGCTTGTAGCAGCAAGGTGAGTCCTTTTGTCACTTACATTTTTCTTATAACTTATAGTAACTTATATGTGTTGTCACTTACAGAATTGTTCTGATGTTGATCAACAGGGAATCAAGTTAAAGATCATACTCAGCTTTGCCAATAACTACGAGAACTTTGGAGGGAAGAAGGCATATGTGGATTAATAATGCATCTGCTAGTAGCTCTTATACTTTACCATCTCTGGAGGGTTTTTTTTTTACTTTACATAGATTTTTTTTATATTACAAATTTTACTTTACCATCTGCATATGTAATAGATTATTTGTATCATGGTTTCATATAATATAATAATATATGACAATTTTTGTGTACTTCCAATAATATATTACAATTAAAAAAAAAATTCCATTTATTAATTTTTCGGTAATTATAAAATAAATTAATAACACAAATAATTTGCTATCTATGTAACTACGTTGGTGGTTCTGGATTTCAGGGTCAGCAATTTGGGTACAACAACAACCGAAACTTCAACAACAACAATCAAAATTACGAGAACTCTTCATACCAACCCATTCCTCCAAAGTCCACAGAGAATAAGATGGAATCCATGCTTGAACAGATTCTTCAAGGACAGCAAAAACTGCAAGTGGATTTCAATGGGAAGATTGACCATCTGTATACTGATCTGAATGGGAAAATTGACCATCTGAATGGGAAAATCGAGGTTCTCAATACCAATCACATGATGCTGGAAACTCAGGTTGGTGAGACAGCCGCAGCTGTGAAGAGGCATGAAAGTTTTCTTCCAGGGAAAACTGAGAACCCAAGAGCACACGTCAATGCAATCACCATAGGGAGTGCTAAAGAAGCCACTATAGGGGTAGGAAAGGGTTTTGATGCAGGAATTTTTGACGATGCTGTTGAAGATGACGATTGAGATTCTGAAATCGCCCAGGACATCGATTGATACTCCCATGTATCGATCGATACCAGTCCAGACACTTGCACGAGAGGATCCAAAATCACAAGTATCGATCGATACTCCTACAGTGTCGGTCGATGCTGAGACGCAGGTTGAGAAGAAGCCTGAGATTTTCAAGGAGAGGGTGTATATACCCAAGATACCTTATCCTATGCCTCGTATTATGACAAGGAAGGAATGGGAGGACGCCAGAGTCAAGGCTTTGCTAGATAAGCAGATTGTGGAGCTTCCTTTTGATGAAGATATATCTGCCAGGGATGATTCAAGAGCGAGAGTATCGATCGATACCCTACCTGGTGTCGATCGATACCCCTCACAGATCGAGCCAGAAATTATGAAAATACCTGAGTTGATTGAAGAAAGAGTTCGCAAGCCCAAGAAGTTGAATCCTATTCCTCAACACCTCATAGATCCCATTTCTCCAAAGCAGCTGTGTGGCTTTGAGAAGATGGTACGAAGGATCTCCCATGAATTGTCCTTTGAAGAAGCTCTAGAGTCCCGTCCTCTGCTAAGTCACTTCAAAGATTGTAGAGAAACTTTGAAAGAGATTGAAGTGCTCTTTATCGAGGCAAGACGCGAGTCACTACCGCTGAAGCAGTTGACACAGAGGGAAGACCCATGGAAATTTGCGGTTCCATGCTCTATCTCTGGAGTTTAGTTCAAAGAGTCTCTCGTTGACTCAGGAGCTAGTGTCAATGTCATGTCAAGGGCAATTGCAGAGCGGTTGGAGGCTGATATCCGATCTCCCAAGACATCTATCACATTCGCGAACGATTCCACCTCACTTCCATATGGTACAATCTCTGATTTGATGGTCAAAGTAGGAGATTGTTTGGTGCCCACTAATTTTCAGGTTGTGGAGATGAGCGAACGATCTGAGGTGCCTTTGCTCCTGGGACGACAATTTATGTCTACTGCTGGCGCAATCATAGACACGCCTAATAAGAGAATCTCTTTCTCTTACATTGACGGAGGGGTCTATTATGATGTCATTCCCCCTGGAGGTGCTCCCACACGTGTCTCTAGCATCGAGGTTGTTACAGAAAGTCGCTAGCAGTTGATCTTTTGGAAGAGCCTCCTGATGTGCCTATTGGCACAGACGTCTCGATTGAACCGCCCAACATCCCCAAGGAAGTTGTCAAGAAGGCTAAGGCAACAAAGAAGAAGGTGAAAAGCAAAAGAGTCGAGAATCCCCATGTCACTTTGAACCCTCAGAACTATGATGGAAATTCGATTAAATACAAGGTGAAGTGCAAAGGAGCCTCGAAACCATTTTCTAAGGCTAGAGTACTTCTTACTTCAGAGCTGAAGGAAAAATGGCAAGAGTTTGTGGAGGGTTTGTTGAGCAAAACTCTGAAGATAGCAATGTCAAGTTGTGGAGCCTATTTTGGTGCAAGCTCCCATTCTTATCCTGCCTGAGGGCGTTACAGTCAAGCTACTGACGTTAAACAAGCGTTTGGTGGGAGGCAACCCAATGGTGAGTCTGCTTTTGATTCTTTTTTCTTTTTATTTTTCGTTTTGTGTTTGTGTCAGGATAAACAAGGAGCAAAACTCGAAATCGCCTTAGTGTCGATCGATACCCCATTGGTATCGGTCGACACCAATCGCAAATGGAAAAGTTCATCAAGTCGATTTAAGCCTGGTATCGATCGATGTTCCAGCAAGGTAACTTCTTGTTTTTCCCAATTTTATTATGTTCTTTTGTTTTCTTTCACTGACTCTAGGCTAAATAACACTGGGGACAGTGTTGTTCAAGTCTGGGGGAGGTGTCTGCTGACATTGTGTTTGTTTTTCTTAGAGTAAGTTGTTTTATCGAGCCATTCGTTGTTTTATTGAGTCAAAACTTGTTGGAGATGATGATCCTATGCTTGAATTGTTGTTTTGATTTTGTTTTTGAGTGACCAGTGTTGCAGGATCAGTTCTAGATTGACTAATGAAAAATCCAAGGACTGACCAGTTGACCAGAAAACATCCATGTCTCCAGCAGAGTTCTTCTGAAGCCTGAGCCAAATTGTTGCACTTCATCGATGTGGTTAGTGTTTTTAGAGCTTGATTCATCATTCATATCTGATAAAGGAACCCATGTGTTTAGAGTTATGATATCTCTCTCCCCTGTTATAAGTTGATAAATAAGAGCATAAAATATTGAAATGATTTTCTTCTGAGTACAGGGTTAGGAAAATTTCCAGCGATCCCATTATTCTACTTAAGAGGGAATGATCACACAAAGGATTGGAAGCGAGGCTAGGATTTTCCTATGATGCCATTATTCGCCTACATCCTTTGATACATTGAGAGGGAAGAACCGGGGATTCAGTGGCTAACACCATCAATACTCGCGTCTCATACCTTGATGTGTATATGCAAAGCTGAAAATAAAAGAAAGAACATAATAAGAAATAAGTATGGGGGAGAGAAATTGATACAAAAGTGTGAAAATGGTGGTTCCTTGTCATGATATTGTATGGTAAAGAATCTAGAAGGTTCTTGAACATTGGCTGCAGCGACGGAACTGGTGATGAGGGCTTTATTTGAACTATGATGCGAGATAATGTGTGGAGTCTGGAAAAGCTGCGAATGTCTACGGAGAAGTACATGGTGGTTAGATCAAAAGCTGGTTAGGTGACATTTGGGTACTTGGGAAAAGGATCTCTGGGATGGTTCATGAACAGGTGAGTCTCCGTGTTTTCAAACCTCTTTCTCTGGTTTGGCTTCTATTTGCTTGAGGGCAAGCAAAGGCTTAGTCTGGGGGAGTTGATATATCATGGTTTTTACCCCTTTTAGGCCATGATATAAGTCCGTTTTATAGAGTCTTTCTAGTATTTTGTAGTCCTTTAGAGTCTTTTACAGGTTTTAGCACGTTTGGAGCATAATTGAAAATATTGGAGCTTTCTAGAGCAGTTTGGAGCAAAGCTGAAGTTCGTGTTGCTGAGTACCCGATTTCACGTCAAGCATCGATCGATACCCCCTGGTATCGATCGACACTCATCACAGCATACACGACCCGCGACTTTAATGAAGAGTTGAAGAATTGCAACTTGGTCCAGAAGATTTTAATATTTACAAGAAGACCCCATAACGTGTTTAGATTATATAATTAGGTTTTTCAGCCACTTTGTTGCCATGCTTTATTTTGTATGCTTTATTTTATATACTTTGATTCTACTTTTGGTTTTTGGAGAGACAACTCTGAACTCCTATTTTTATTGATTTCTTTGATGATCTATTCAATCATGTTGCTTTCAATCTCCATGTCTGAGTAGATCCACTTTAGATTCATGGTTCTCATAAGGGTTTACTCTGGATGCTAGGTTGATTAGTTTATAGGATTCATCATCTGAATTAGTTCTTCACCTTAGGTTGTTCTCAAAGCTAATTCTAGGTTGACGAATCTGGAACTTAGATCTTAGGATAATTGATTAGGCACGACAGTGCGATTAATTACCTTATAGAACCTTAGGTGAGCAAATTGATTATTCGCAAAGAGATTTGGTTTAATTGATTTGTGAACATATCAAACCTGATATTAAAGCTGATTTAGACTTTAGGATTCGCAAAGAGATTTGGAATTCCTAGGATTTAGATTTAGATAATTCTCGCAACGACAGTTGGTTAATTATACCTTAGTGATTTGAGTTCAAGAACTGCGCTAAATATGAATCATGTTAGTTAGTTTATCTGCATTCATTGATTTCCTGAGAAATACCCTGGGCCTATATTTCTCCAATTGAATTACAACTCTTTTAATTTATGCACTTCTTTCAATTACATCTTTTGGCTTGGCTTAATTCGATACTATATAATCTATTGTGTGATTTCTCTGAGTCCTTGTGTTCGACCCCTGATATACTGCAGCAACTGCTTTAGTACTGTTTAGGGTATTAATTTGAGCATATCATGTTTTACGAGGACGCTCTGGCGTTCAAGTCAACAAACATGAGAGATAAGGACCACAGTTTGGGCGTCGGGTCCGAAGAGAATCGGAAAACGGGTTAGAATGGCTAACAGGCTTAGGGTCTGGAAAATGGGATGGATCCACCAAGCATTTGGGATTTGTGGAGCTATTTTCGGTGAAGGAGATGAAAAATGTGAGAGATTTATGGTGATTCCGGCTAGAGAATAGCTAGAGACAGAGTGTTGGGATGGATTCAGGGATTCCCCAATAGGGTTTTTGTGTCTAGAGAGAAAAGAGAGTGTTTTTGTAAATGAGAGAAAATTAGGTCGAGTAAATGTGTGTGTGAGTGTGTGTAAATGGTTGTCCTCTCCTCGCGGGGAGCAAAAGAGACTTTTATAGGGTATACCTACCCCAGATCGTATACCAGGTCGTGTTTCCACAATTCAGGTGGAGTGGGTGGATCCTCTAAGCTGCCTCATTGTACGTTGCACTAAAGTGATTTTCATGCGTCTACACTTGTCTGCTAGCGGCTCTAATTTGCGATGAGTTGTCCTTGCTTTATGCCACGCGGGTTTGGCGCCGCGTGGTATGCTCCCATACTGCACGCCTTTCGAGGTTATGTGTCTCGTCACTTTCGTCCGTTCTAACCCTAAAGCCGCGTAGCGTGAATCTTTCGCTAAGTATTTGGGTGGGAATAGTTGGAATTACAAAGCGTTATCTATGGAGGGAAAATAATAAAAGACTCGTGTGGATTAAGCCTCTTTTACCTTCCCAATAACCTGGTAAGAGATATCAGGTTCCTCTTACCTTCCCGGGTGTTACTACCCCGTTATATGAGGGCTTACCTTCCCGGGCATTGTTGCCTGATTTATGGTGATGTAGATGGTTTATGGTGGTGTAGACGAAAAGTCAACTAGTTTCTGACCGAATCACTCATCTCACTACCGCACTCTCTAGGTAACCTGTCACGAGTTGTCGAGTTCAAGAAAATGTGACTTCGTACTTCCCGCTCCCGCTATTCGAGAACGCTTTTGGGAGAATGTGGTGTTTCGTTTCTCTGTCCTAACATGTCTTATAAATCGACCACCTAGCCTCGTTACTGTGCCCCTTCTAAGTGGCACGATTTTAGGTCTAGCGGTCGTCTAATCTATGATAACACGTCATACAACATGTCCTAACATGTCATAAGGTACGATCGCCTAACTTCGTAACTACACCCTCTCGAAGTGGTGCGTTTTTGAGGATAAATAACCGTATAGCATAATATAATACATGTCACCTTCAGGTTCGCCAATTCAGTGGTGAATTATTTATCCCCCACACAATGTATATTATTTTTGTTGGTTACTAATATTTATGAATTAAAAATCCCAAAATCACAAAACCTGAAACCAAACAAAAAGAACTATCTATATACTTATTTGTGTAGTGATTTGCTTAGGTGTCGCGCTCACAGCGAGTTTTGGCTGCGGAATGACGTTTATATCCTTTTTTGAAAATCGATGGCTTATGTGTTGTATTCTTATTCGTCTAGCTTTGATGATGTGTACGATCCACTTGAATTATACCAATTTTCGATTTTATGGTTATTATTATACAAAACCGCCAAGGTTAAGGACAGTTTATAGTATATCAAACCGTAAACGTTAGGGTTTTTAACCAATTTTTCGCAAAACAAGAAAAAAGGAAAAGTGGCTACTTTAACGTTTTTAAAAAAAAATCTAAAACCTTATATGTTTTGCTATATATATAGATCAATTTTATTAACCTAAACTCCAAACCTTCAAGGTATCTCATCTTCTCTCTTATGTTTTTTATAACCCCTAAAACAAAATATAGCATCGGATAATAAGGAATCAACTGGCGAACGTAAAGCTTTTAAAATATATCAAAAATACATACAACAAATTACCAAAACATTAATATGTAATAAAAAGGTAATTAATACATAAAAGAAATTAGGGAGAAAGATTACTCTATTTAAGATAAATATATATTTAATAAAAAAAAATTGAAAATCTAAAAAAAAATATCATGTATAAAACACATGATGAATATATATAAAAACAATTATTTGAAATAATAAGTTAATCAAGCATATTAGCCCGCGCCAGGCGCAGACCCGATCACTAGTTTTGATGTAAAAAAAAATCGATTAATGGGTCTACTGTTCTGTTCAAAAAGTTGGTCGTCGAGATGTTGATCGTTGTTGAGCCGCAGCGATTTAGACGTGATCGGTAAATTTAGGCGGTAATCCGAATTATTACTACCTGGACCGCGGAATTGAAAAAATCGGGTAGGCCCAATTTCGCTAAAGCCCATAATAGCCCATTTTCATATTGCCTAATTTCGCTAATATCTCTCCACCTAATGAACCCTAATCGCGATTCTTCTACCCCAAATCGAGACCAAATCAAGCATTTTCGAGCTCCCACCATCTACAAACTCTTAGTTTCCGTATTCGAGGTAAGAATATCTCAAATCGAGTTTTCTGAGTTTGCGTAATCCGTCTCTATTTTTCTGAGTTTCTGAGTTTGTATTGTGATCTCTGTTCTCCATTACAAAAACGGGTTGCGCCTGTTATTAGCTACTCTACCTTTTTAAGCTCTCCTCATAGGGATTTGTTTTGGTGTTTTTTCATTGCAGTGACTTGATCGAACTTCAGCTAAGGATAATCTTATCTAACAATGTCAGATTTGAAAGAATCTCAGTCTCAACAAGGTACTTATGCGCTTTCTTCTTTCTCAGTTCTGGTTTTTCTTGTTCTTCGTTGTTAGCTAAAAGAGAAAATCCATCAAGGAAACTGGATACACTGAGCAAGATTTTTTGTTTTTGTTTTTTTAATTTATCATTGCTCTGTTTTCAGTTGGCAGTTTCTTCAAGAAGCCATCAAAAGCTAAAAACATAAGGAAAAGAACGGCTGACGCAGATGAAGAAGACGGAGATTCGAAGAGCGAAAGCTCTATATTAAATAACCTAAAGAAAGTTGCTAGACCTGATAGCAAGTTGTTTTTTTCCTCTGGACCATCCAAGAGCTCTGCTACAACGAGTGAGGCTCCCGAGAAACCCGTCTTTCACTACGATTCATCCAAAGAGATCCAGGTTCAAAACGACAGTAGAGCGACAGCAACTCTAGAAACCGAGACCGACTTCAATCAAGATGCACGAGCTATCCGTGAGAGAGTTCTTAAGCGAGCAGATGAATCATTGAAAGGGAATAAAAAAAATGCTTCGGATGAGAAGCTTTATACCGGAATTCATGGATATACAGATCACAAAGCTGGGTTTAGAAGAGAGCAAACAATCTCGAGCGAGAAAGCTGGAGGTTCACACGGGCCATTAAGAGCTTCTGCTCATATCAGAGTCTCGGCTAGATTTGATTACCAGCCAGATATTTGCAAGGATTACAAAGAAACCGGATACTGTGGATATGGAGATTCATGTAAGTTCTTGCATGACCGTGGGGATTACAAACCGGGATGGCAGATAGAGAAAGAGTGGGAAGAAGCAGAGAAAGTTAGAAAGAGAAATAAAGCTATGGGAGTTGAAGATGAAGATGATGATGACGCTGATGACGACGAAGACGAAGATGCATTGCCCTTTGCTTGCTTCATTTGCAGAGAGCCTTTCGTTGATCCAGTTGTCACCAAATGCAAACATTACTTCTGTGAGCATTGTGCTTTAAAGGTATGATGATGAATTTATTAAGTCACAATTATGATTCTGTGTTTTGGTTTGTGAAACTAAGAGTTTTGTTTTATGTAATGATGCAGCATCACACGAAGAACAAGAAGTGCTTTGTGTGTAACCAACCAACTATGGGGATTTTCAATGCAGCACATGAGATCAAGAAGAGAATGGCTGAAGAACGGAATAAAGCTAGCTGAAGGATTGTGAAGTTTCTTCTGGTGCTGGATTTACTGAATTGCATGCTTGAGCTTGGTTTGTTCCTGAGTTTGAACCTGAGATCATATTAATATTCAATAATTAGTGTAAATATATAGGTGTAGTTCTACCAGAATTTGTGTGTTTACTTGTGTCCATGAAAGATTTACTCGGTTGTCAACACTGTTGTTTCTCCTATTATTTGAGTCGACAATAACAGTAACGAAACGGTTCAGGTTTCTGTTCTGGTCATAGCAATTTAACAAGCAATGCAGTTTGTGTGGAGTATGCAATGCATTGCGTTTATTTTACCCATCTGGTTGATACAAGTTATTTAGTGAAACCAAATGAGATTGAACCATCTGTGTTTAAAATAGCGTGCAAAGACGCAAGGCTTAGGAGAAAACGCCATGCTAAGGGGCACGCTATCTTGAGCGCCATTCTCATATGCCACTTTTGTTAAGAAAAAATTCTGTCATGCCATGTACTAATCTACATGCCACAAAGGATGTGTAATGCCACTTTTACCCTTAATGATATTCGTTTAAAAAAAAAAAAAAAAAACAGACCAATAACCCGCGACTCACCTCCCGACTCACCCCCGTCACCTTCTGTCACCTTCCCTCCTCCTCCCCGAGACGCCATTGTTGCTGAAACCGAGGTCATTACATCCGCCGTCCCCTCCGGCGAGTTCGTCGTTCTTGTTGTCGTCGGTTTCTTTCACTTTCTCCATCAGATTTGGTGAGTTCATTGTTAGGGGATTTGAGAATTTTTTAGATTTAGGGATTTGAAAAGAAATTTGGTTGTTTTGGTAGCACATTTGGTTCGATTTGGTTTGTAATCATGTTTAATGGTAAGAATAACTATTTCCATAGGTTATTTATCAAATTTAGCTGTTGAATGGTGGTAAATCTAGAGGAAACCCCGATTTAGAATCGATCACAAATCTGGAAATCTGCAGACGTATGACAACTGGAACAAATGGTATAACTGAGAGATAGTAGGACAACTGGTTCAATTGGTATATAACTGAGAGATATTAGGACAACTGGAACAAATGGAATAACTATGACAAATTGTGTAATTCGTAATTTGTGTTTTTTATCTTATTTCCAGGAGGCGATGAGGAAGAGGCACACAAACGTTCATTTTGACTATGGAGGGTACTATACAGAAGAGCATGAATGGGTTTCAATAAATTCCGTATACGCTATATCGTTTAAGACCACATCTATGGAAGAGATAACTTATTCTATGTTAGTAGAGAAAATATGCAGGAAGATTGCGTTAGATGAAACCCCGAGGAAGCTGAAATTGAGTTATAGCGTATCTAATGCTGCGAGAGAGTCATATATTGTAGATGACGAGGACGTTTTTGTTTATCTGATGACATCGGATGAAAAGGGACTTCGACATGTTATGCATGTGGAGTTATCGAATGATGATTTGGAAAAAAGTCAGTGGGTCGATCAAATTTCAAGAGCGGGGCGAGGAAGTTCATTTGGTAAGAATTATGGGGAGCCGGCTTCAAATGAGAGAGTTGATGATGCAGATAATGGTGGAATCCTTACTATTTTCAGAGCTGGCGAAATATCAGAATAAAATAACGAGAATATCAATGAAGAGCCGATGAATGATGATAATGAAGGTTGTGAGAATGATTCACGTAACGATTTTGAGGCTGTGGATAGCCCAGTGGATAACCATGTGGATGACAGTTTCGATGGTAGGCATGAATATGTTGAGCTGCTACCTTCTGTACAAGATAGTCAGTATGTTGAAGAATGGGAAGATGGTACGGGTCTTGAAAAGGGTCAAGAATTTTGTTCTAAGGAGGCAGTGCTAGAACTGGTTCATAGAGCTGCAAATTTGAATTGTTTTGGGATTCGTACGGTTAAGTCGGATACGGAGCGACTTATGCTACGATGTGGTCAAGCTGCACAAGGTTGCAAATGGTATTTACGAGCTGCAAGAATTCAGAAATCAGAATTTTTCAGTGTAAGAGTACATAGAAAGATGCATAGTTGCTCTCGGGCTGTTGCGAGCACAAGCAGTTGTAAACAGAAAGGCACACCAGGAATGGTAGCAGCACTTTTGCATGAACACTATCCAGGTCTATTAGACACCCCGAGTCCTAAAAATCTCATGAGTATTGTTCAAGGAAGACTCATTTTGAATTTGTCTTACTCTACGGCCTGGAGAGGAAAAAAACAACATGTAAGTGATGTACGAGGGAGTCCTGAAAAAAGCTACAAGATGTTGTATTCCTATCTGTACATGTTAGAGAAGGTGAATCCTGGATCAGTAACAGCTGTAGAATTGGATGCAGAGAAAAGGTTCAAGTACCTATTCATTGCTTTGGGAGCTAGCATTGAAGGGTTTAGGGCTATGAGGAAAGTGATAGTTGTAGATGNGTTTGTGAGTGGATAAGTATGGAGAAGATATTTGTTATTTTGTCTTTATGTGTGTGTGTGTGTGGTTGTTTATATTTGTGATTGTAATCACTTTTAAGAAATGAATGAAAAAGTTAGAGAGAGAAAACGTTTGAGAGCTTTGTTCTTATCCTCTTCTCTTTGTCCTTCTTCATTCTTCTTCTTCTTCACCACTAAAATCAACAATATGGTGGTATGTTGGTTTTCGCAACAGCTCAGGATCCCAATCATCACCATTACCCCCATTGCGTTTGGTGTAATTGATAGTGAGAAAGATGCTAGCTGGACCTGGTTTTTCAAAATGCTGAAAACAGTTATACCGGATGTTCCTGGAATGGTTTTTATAAGCGACAGACATGCAAGCATCATCAAGGCAGTCTTTGAGGTGTACCCGAGCGCACATCATGGACATTGTATATGGCATTTGTCTCAAAACGTGAGAGGAAAGGTTAAGAAACAACACAAGGATCATGTCGCGATGAAATTCAGGGATTGTGCTCATATTTATACGGAGAGTGATTTCAACCGAGAGTATGCTGATTTTAGGAGTAGGTTTCCTAAAGTCGCCGAATATCTCGATAAGAGCGTAGAGTTGGATAAATGGGCAATGTGCAAATTCCCAGGAGACAAGTACAACATAGACACCAGCAATTCCGCAGAGTCAATGAATAGTGTGTTTAGGGAAGCAAGGAAGTACTCTATATTACCTATGATTGATGCGATTCTTGAAAAATTTTCTGAATGGTTTAACAAACATAGGAAAGAAGCTGGTGCTGCATCGGACCACAAGAGAGTGGTGCCTTTTGTGGAGAACGAGCTGCACACACGATGTGCAATTGCATCGAAATTAGTGGTGACTGAGCTAAACGACTTCCAGCTTGAATACAACGTTATTGGACGCGATGGGAAGAGTTATTTGGTGGACCTGAAAATGAAAAGTTGTTCGTGCAGATGTTTTGATATAGACAAGTATCCGTGTGTCCACGCAATAGCCGCAACGAGAAACCTCATGAGGAAGGATGGGAGAACCGCGAATATCCAAATCATGAGCAACGAGAAACCTCATGAGGAAGGATGGGAGAACCGAGAACCGCGAATAGCCGCAACAAGATTTATGTCGTCCCGCATGACTCTAACTGGATGGTACCTGCTGAAATAGAAGAATTGTTCGCCTTAACGCCGCTATACACCAAAAGATCTGGAAGAAATCAGGAAACGCGGTTTCCATCTACCGGAGAAGGTAGCCGAAAGAGGAGAAACAAGTCTGTCCCTGGCATTAACTTGGAGAGGTGGTTGCAGCCCGAAAGTCCTGATGAGTAAACATATTTTCTTCTTTGTAATTCTGGAATTTAACTAAGAACATGTATGTTACTAAGTACTACTAAGAACATGTATGTTGATGTATTTCTCGGATCTTGACAACCAGGTTTAACTAAGTACAAATAAGAACATGTATGTTCAGCATTTTTCGGATTTGTACAACCAGGTTAAACTACGTACAGATAAGAACATGTTTGTTCTCGGATTTGTACAACCGGGTTCAACTAATACAACTACGAACAAATTTTATTATACAATCATAATTATTAATATAATATCCAACTAATATTAAAAATGGTAAATTAAATTGTAAAAGGATTCATAATACCTAAAGAAATGATTATTAATCAATAAAAAACGAATTAAACATTTTTCTAATACATATGCTTGTTCTCACATCAAATACTCCTTATAGTATAAGAAAAACTTTGTTAATATTCAGTTCTTACGATGGAAAAGAGTTGAAAAATTCGATTTCGTGCAAATTGTCTTATGAAAACCTCCTAAATGGTACATAACTATGGGAGGTCACGTGGACAACTACAACATAAACATATATATTAAGGTCCAACTTAAAATACGCAAATATCGCCAAATGCACAACTATGATGTTTGGTGAACAACTGTACATCTAGGGGAAAACTATGTACATTTTTTCGGAACTTCCCTCCATTTTTTTCGGAACTTCCCTCCTTTTTTCCCCAATTGGTTCAATTTGTTTTTTTTGTTTTTTAATCAATATACCGCCTTTTTGTCGACATACTCTCACTCTCATTTCTCACCATTTTCCGATTCTTCCTTTTAGAGAGAGAGAGAGGAGAGCGAGCGATTTCTAGGGTTTGAGAAAAGGGGGAAAGTTCTGAAATTTCTGGATTTGGAAGGTGGAGTTCAACAATCGACAAAGGTAAGTTTATGGTATTTCGTTTTTTGATTTCTCGATTTTGCGAGTTCGATTTCGCGATTTCGTGATTCTCGATTCTCGATTGCGAGTTTCGTTTTCGTGATTTTCGATTCTCAAATTCGCGATTTCTGGGTATATGATTGCTGGTTTCGATTTCTGGGTATATGGGATTTTGTTATATGCTCCACTGATTCGTTAATAATATGGGATTTCTGGGTGCTGGTTTCGATTTCTGGGTATATGGGATTTCTGGGTATATGATTGATGGTTTCGATTTCTGTATAACTATTTACAGTGACATATTGTTGTTTTGGGTATATGATTGTTGTTTTTCCCGTTACAGTGACAATGCCAATAAGTGCAAGAGAGACTGATTCCTCAGAAGAAAGTTACGAGGATCTCTACGCAAGAGAGGACGCTAATTTCGGTATTCCTTCAAAGTGTTGGTGCGGTAAACAAGTGAGAGTCGACGTGGGTAAAACTCTGGGGGATGAAGGAAGAAGATACTACCATTGCACAGCGAGGGGTGGTGGAGACCTTTGTTATGGTGGATACCACCTTTTTCAGTGGTGGGATCATGCAATCAAAGAGCAGTTTACAAGAGTAGAGCTCCGACTAGATGAGCAGAGAGTTTCGTCTCACAGTGCTTTCAAACTCCATTGTGAGATGCGTATGGCCGTTGCCCAAATGCGTCAAGAACTTGATGAGATCAAGGAAAGCTTAGCCAAGAAGGACCACGAGATCCATATGCTGAGGGAGAAACTTTCGGGGAGAAGGAAGTGACTTTAGTTTATGGGGCTGAAGGTCCTTTCGTATTACGAATCTCATGTTTATGTTTATGTTTCTGTGGCTTTATAAGACTTGAAAACCTTATGTTTATGTTTATGTTTAGGTTTACCTGTTTCTGTTGTTTATGTTTAAGTTGAAACTATATAAACCAATTGTTCCAAAAAACTCAATTCAGTTGAACCTATATAAACCAGTTGTTCCAAAAAAACTCAATTCAGTTGAACCTATATAAACCAGTTGTTCCAAAAAACTCAATTCAGTTGAACCTATATAAACCAGTTGTTACGAAGGAACTTAATTAAGTTGAACCTATATAAACCAGTTGTTCCAAAAACTGAAATACATAAAAACGATAAGTAGTGTGTTTCCGCCCAACCAGTTCATAACCAAAGTACTAGATGCTAAACACCAAAGAACCAAACTACTACAAACCCCTACTTCTTTCTCTGCTTCTTCTCAGGCTTCTTCCCAGTCTTCTTCCCAGTCTTCTTCTCAGGCTTCTTTTCAGGCTTCTTCTCATGCTTCTTCTCATCAACCCACGGTGGCCTTAGATTGTCAGACTCTCCCCTTCTTCTCTTCACTCCGGTCTTCCTCACTGCTGAGGTCTTCTTCTTCACTCCTCCGGTCTTATTCTTAAGTTCCTCAATCTTCTCCTCCACATCTTTGATTGTTACCTTCGGGTCCTTACCAAACAGCAAACTCCAAATCCCCCAACGCCTTATAGTTGTTGGGGTAATCGTGGCAGTCCAATCCAGTAAGGAGGGCGTGCTCTCTCAAAGAGTACCTGATAGGCACTCCGTTCACTACAAACCAACACTCTCTCTCCTTCTCCGTAGATGCTGTCCGAAGGAGAAGCATCCACATGCCTTGAAGCATGCGGTTTACCTCCTTATGCATGTGGAACAGATGCTTGAATTGAGAATGATTTCGAAACCATTCCAATTCGTCATCAAGACCATCCTCAATGTACTCCACCGTCGATTTCAGCTTACACCTACTTCCGACCTTGCAAGTCTTGGTGTACTCGCTTGGACCAAAAAACATATTCTCCGGCGGCAGTGGTTAGCTCCAAAAATCATCATCATCTTCATCAGCATCACTATCGTAGTCCTGCAAATTAAAAAAAAACACTTATTATTATCAGTTAGCCACAGTTGAACTCAGATGTTCCAGTTAGCCAAAGTTGTCCTTACATCACTGTTGAACTAAGATGTTCCAGTTAGCCAGATTTGTCCCTACATCACAGTTTCAAACCTAAAATGTTCCAGTTAGTCACAGTTGTCCTTACATCACAGTTTCAAACCTAAGATGTTCCAGTTAGCCACAGTTGTCCCCACATCACAGTTTTAAACCTAAGATGTTCCAGTTATCCAGAGTTGTCCCTATATCTCAGTTTCAAACCTAAGATGTTCCAGTTACCCAGAGTTGTCCCTACATCTCAGTTTCAAACCTAAAATATTCCAGTTAGCCAGACTTCTCCCTAAATCACAATTTCAAACCTAAGATGTTCCAGTTACCTCTTTTTCCTCTTCTTCTCCACCATTTTCTTCCTCCACAACATTGTCTTCCCCTGCGATAGCAATGTTTTCTTCAACGTTTTCAGCAACGTTTTCTTCTACGTTTTCAGGACCGTTTTCTTCCTCCTCAACATTGTCTTCCCCTGCGATAGCAATGTTTTCTTCAACGTTTTCAGCAACATTTTCTTCTACGTTTTCAGCAACGTTTTCTTCTACGTTTTCAGCAACGTTTTCTTCTACGTTTTCAGGACCGTTTTCTTCTTCCTCAACAACTGTTTCTTCCCTTTCATCCCCCTTTTCTTCCTCTACTCTCCTTCCATCCACGTTTTCAGCAACGATTTCTTCTACGTTTTCAGCAACATTTTCTTCCTCCTCAGCAACTGTTTCTTCCCTTTCATCCCCCTTTTCTTCCTCTACTCTCCTTCCATCCACGTTTTCTTCAACTGATTGCTCTTTAGTCACTTCTTCTCCTTCATTAACCATCACTTTCGGATCGGTTTCATGACAATCCATTGCTTCTCCTTCTATAATTTCTTCTAGGTAATTCCTAAAACAACCAAAACTAGATATAAGTTAGACAACACATCCACATACCATTTGTGAATAATCCAAACTAATTCGAGAACAATTTCATATCAAAACCGAAAGGAGAGAAGTTAGGCACAATGGCGCTCATCGAAAATCGAAAACTAAGGCATCAGAACTAGCTTTGATTATGTTACCTATTGCGAAGTCTGAGAGGAAGAATATGAAGAATCGCGTGGGTCTGGGGGAGGGCTCGGGATTTCTCGGCAATCGACGAAATCTGGAAATCTGCAGACGAAATCGAAGACCAGAACGCGAGGGAACCGGAGTGGCTTCGCTCTTGTCGGATTTCGTGGTGGAAGGTCGGAATGGATCGATCAGAACTTTTCTCAGGGAAGACCGATGGTCTTGTGGGGAAGCATGGGGAAGTGGGAGGTTTTTTTGGTTTTTTGTTTTTTTTCAAATTTTAATTAACTGAATTTGGGTTTGGGTCCGGATTGTTGGGTCTGGGTGGGTTTTTCATCGGATCCAAGTGGTTGGGTCTGTAATTTTCTATTTTTGAATTGGGGTTTTCGGTTTTTCCCTCAGTTTTGTTTTAAAATTAATTGTTTATTAAAAATACAAAAAGATGGCATATGGGAATAAATTTCCAGAAAGAGTGGTTTTCCAGCAATTGATCCCGCTATCTTCGCTTTTTAAGGCATGCTCATGGCGCGCAAAGGCGCTTGAGGCGAAAGCTTTGTGTTCAGAGCAGTATTAGACATTTTTTAATGGGTAATTAAGTCATTTATAGTGTTTTCAAAGCTTTAAATGAATGATAATTAATTATTGAAAAAAAAATGAATGATAATTAACTTAATTATTGACAAAAAAAATGAATGATAATTAACTTAATTAGGTTTACGATGCAAGATATTAAGTTATTTCAAGCGTCACAACCAAACTCATCTGCATCTTCTCCTATCTGCGACTCTTCTTTGAATATTAGGTATGTTCTCTCATCTTTTAATTATGTGATCATCTCTCTTCTCTTATTCTAACTATGTGATTGACTTTTCTCTTATTCACAACTTATTGTGAGGATTTGGTTTTGTTTTTCAATTGAATAAAGACAATATGTTATTTCAGATCAGAGTTCATTTGAGGAATGCATTCAAAATTGATTTTGTATGTAAAAATGTTTGACCAAAAGCTTTGTTCTGATGAGATCGATTTTAGAGTTGAGGCGCGCGCCATATTGAGCCATGGCGCAAGGCTCAGAGTTCATCGCCACGATGTGGAATGAGCTATTTCAAACCCAGGATTGAAGTTTGGGTTGAAATTTACTCTGTAATGTTTGTTGCTCATTTAACTATAGTTATTTAAGACGTGATTATGTTGTTTTGTTTTGAAAAAAAGAAGTAAAGATGGATCTTTTAAGAAAAGAAAAGTTAAACTCACTATTAATAATAGTTTTTTTTTCTTTGATAAAGAGTATTCTATTAAAATTATAGTTTAATGTTGTAACACCCCTATCCTAGCCCTCTAAAGAAACCGAGGGATTCGGGCATGTTAGGTTGGCAGACTAACCCCTATGGGTATAGTCGTCTGGTTTGGGTCCAATAGTGAGCAACACATGATCGCCAGGAAAACGCCCAGGTAACAACAACAATATAGACTTAGTCAATCCTCGCTAACCTGTATGGAACAAAGGGAAGAGGAGGGGTGAGTAATGGGAATTACTCAGTGAGGATGAACCTTGGGGAGGCTCACTGTTCACTTCCGGACAATTACGCAATATATTATGAAAGTCTAATCCTAAAATCAGCACAAACAATCTGGGTAACTTCAAAGATTGATCCTAACAGAAGGGTCCGAAGATGCCGAGAGTCCGTCCCACTCTCACGACGTTGAGAACCGATGCCAAAGTACACGACCCCACCGGTTCCATCACACAGAAAGTTCCACGTGCCAAGGTATGTACTCCACTAGTCCTATCAAGGAAATTGGTTCCAATGCCAAGGTATACGATCCACCGAACAATCACAACAGAAGGTTCCAATGCCAAGCGTACGACCCCACCAGTCCCAGCAAACAATATGGTTCCGATGCCAAGGCATACACTCCACCGAAACAATCAAAACAGAAGGTTCCGATGCCAAAGTATACACCACACCGGTTCCAACAAACGATGACTCCACACAATTCCGGTTTACAATCTCAACATTCTCATCCGCTAAGTTCGAGACTCAAAAACAGGACTCAACCAAGTTGTAACAATGGAGATCTCAATTCATATCAAACAATTCACCAGGTTATTAAGTTTCATCAATCATTAATCCGTATTCCATTATCTTATTCAGCAAGCAACAATCATCCATCAACAAACCCTAGAAGCAGATCTAGCACAACCTAATAACAGATCTAACAATAGGTGGTGGAATATAAATAATATACTCAATTGGCAATCAACTGAAAACACTAAACAAATCAAGTAGCTTGCTTAGTGGAAAGCTAGGTTTAAAAGAAGACTTGATCAAAAACAGTAAATCGAGATCTTGAATGAAAGAGAAGGACATCTAGTCCTCATCTTGGCATAGATGGAGGCGACGGGAAAGTGAAGGAGGAGAGGACATCTCGACGGCTAGGGCTTCACGGCTAGGAGAGAGAAACACATCGGAGGAGGAGGAGAGAGAGAGTCGGCCGTGAGAGAGAGAGAGAGGAGAGAAAAGAGTTTAGGGTTTTGGAAAAGAGAGAATGAAAGATTAGCTAGGTATTTATAGAGAATTTCTTTCCCGAAAAGAAAAAGGAAAAATAAAAGAAAATGAAGATTTGAACTTATCTAAAAAGGAAAAGAGATATTTTAGTTGCAAAGGGAATAAGAAAAAAATATATGCTGGAATATTCTGGAAGGATAATTAAAGCAACTTAAACCGAAATTTCGAAAGGAAATATACTGAACCGCGGGTTGGGATATTACAATCTCCCCCTGTTGCAGATTATCCGTCCCCGAATCCTAGGGAGAAGACCGTTGAACGAAGTGAAAGACAAAATTTTGGAAGAGAAGAAAATGAGTCGACCACCCAGGCTTGAAGCACCAATGCCGAATTGTTGAGGTTGAATCACCATGGTCGAATATGCCAAACTCGGAGGGAGGGTAAGGTTAGGAACGTAGAGTGGTCGGTAGACAGAAACGTATAAGAGAGAGAGAGTTTATAGGATCGTTGCCAAAAATAAGTTTGAGTTAAAACCAAAACATCTTTTATTAATGTCGAAGGAGGAGTAGAACATTATTCGAAAAGAAACCAAAGAAATAAAAATTTTAAGAAAAATCCTAGATGCAATATGAATTGGAAAACTTTTGAGTTCTACTCCTATGAAAACAATTCTCCTAATCGCTTTCAAGTCCACCGACGGATCGGCCTCGACTTCACCGCCAGATGACTTGGGAGGAGGCTCTTGACGAAGTTTGTCAGAGAACTTGACGCACTCTGTCACCTCCGTGAAATCCTCTAAGGCGGAGTCTGGCTGGAAAGTGCGAATTCCTTATGGTACTCAAGCACACTCCGGTCTCCTTGGATGACACAGCAAGGTTCCACGCTATTGCGAGATCAAACTCACCTGGCTTCCCACGGCCTGATGAACTTTGGGGACTCTTGCGATGCCTGCCCTTTGAACCCATTAGCTGCGTAGACTGAGCCGAAACCCAATCAGACACATTGAATGGCTGCTATAAAACCAAAGAGTAACTAGTCGGGAATGGCAATACACGGCGTGGTTGTTCTGGAACAATCGTCATGGTAAAGTCCGGACCACACCCGACCGACCAATCTCGCCTAGCGGCAACTTTGTTGCAACTCCAAGGGCGGAAATTAAACTACCACATGGTCAAGGGCGCAACCCTCTTCCGTGCGGTTTCTCGCGTCCTAAACCTAGTCCTCGGGTTAAAGAATAGAAATACATAAAAGAGAACTATCAGATCGGACGTCTAAATATTGTTGTTGTGTTGGGTTTGAAAAAGTTTTGAAAAAGGTTTTATGAAAACAATTTCACAAACTCGACAAAAACACGGGCGCGACTCCTCCAGGACAAGGCTGAAGGAATCTAATCCTGGGCTCTGATACCACTTGTAACACCCCTATCCCGAACCTCTAAAGAAACCGGGGGATTCGGGCATGTTAGGTTGGCAGACTAACCCATGTGGGTATAGTCGCCTGGTTCAATGGTGAGCAACACATGATCGCCATGAAAACGCCCAGGTAACAACAACAATATAGACTTAGCCGATCCTCGCTAACCTGTATGGAACAAAGGGAAGAGGAGGGGTGAGTAATGGGGATTACTCAGTGAGGATGAACCTTGGGGAGGCTCACTGTTCACTTCCAGACAATTACACGATATAATATTATGAAAGTCTAATCCTAAAACCATCACAAACAATCTGGGTAACTTCAAAGATTGATCCTAACAGAAGGGTCCGAAGACACCGAGTGTCCGTCCCACTCTCACGACGCTGAGAACCGATGCCAAAGTACACGACCCCACCGGTTCCATCACACAGAAAATTCCGCATGCCAAGGTATGTACTCCACCAGTCCCATCAAGGAAATTGTTTCCAATGCCAAGGTATACGCTCCACCGAACAATCACAACAGAAGGTTCCAATGCCAAGCGTACGACCCCACCAGTCCCAGCAAACAATATGGTTCCGATGCAAGGGCATACACTCCACCGAAACAATCACAACAGAAGGTTCCGATGCCAAAGTATACACCACACCGGTTCCAACAAACGATGACTCCACACAATTCTGGTTTACAAACTCAACATTCTCATCCGCTAAGTTCGAGACTCAAAAACAGGACTCAACCAAGTTGTAACAATGGAGATCTCAATTCATATCAAACAATTCACCAGGTTATTAAGTTTCATCAATCATTAATCCGTATTCCATTAACTTATTCAGCAAGCAACAATCATCCATCAACAAACCCTAGAAGCAGATCTAACACAACCTAATAACAGATCTAACAATAGGTGGTGGAATATAAATAATATACTCAATTGGCAATCAACNTACTCAGTGAGGATGAACCTTGGGGAGGCTCACTGTTCACTTCCAGACAATTACACGATATAATATTATGAAAGTCTAATCCTAAAACCATCACAAACAATCTGGGTAACTTCAAAGATTGATCCTAACAGAAGGGTCCGAAGACACCGAGTGTCCGTCCCACTCTCACGACGCTGAGAACCGATGCCAAAGTACACGACCCCACCGGTTCCATCACACAGAAAATTCCGCATGCCAAGGTATGTACTCCACCAGTCCCATCAAGGAAATTGGTTCCAATGCCAAGGTATACGCTCCACCGAACAATCACAACATAAGGTTCCAATGCCAAGCGTACGACCCCACCAGTCCCAGCAAACAATATGGTTCCAATGCAAGGGCATACACTCCACCGAAACAATCACAACAGAAGGTTCCGATGCCAAAGTATACACCACACCGGTTCCAACAAACGATGACTCCACACAATTCTGGTTTACAAACTCAACATTCTCATCCGCTAAGTTCGAGACTCAAAAACAGGACTCAACCAAGTTGTAACAATGGAGATCTCAATTCATATCAAACAATTCACCAGGTTATTAAGTTTCATCAATCATTAATCCGTATTCCATTAACTTATTCAGCAAGCAACAATCATCCATCAACAAACCCTAGAAGCAGATCTAACACAACCTAATAACATATCTAACAATAGGTGGTGGAATATAAATAATATACTCAATTGGCAATCAACAGAAAACACTAAACAAATCAAATAGTTTGCTTAGTGGAAAGCTAGGTTTAAAAGAATACTTGATCAAAAACAGTAAATCGAGATCTTGAATGAAAGAGAAGGGCATCTAGTCCTCACCTTGGCATAGATGGAGGCGACGGGAAAGTGAAGGAGGAGAGGACATCTCGACGGCTAGGGCTTCACGGCTAGGAGAGAGAAACGCAGCGGAGGAAGAGGGGAGAGAGAGGCGGCCGCGAGAGAGAGAGAGAGAGAGAGAGAGAGAGAGAGAGAGAGAGAGAGAGAGAGAGAGAGAGAGAGAGAGAGAGAGAGANGAGAGAGAGAGAGAGAGAGAGAGAGAGAGAGAGAAAAGAGTTTAGGGTTTGTGGAAAAGAGAGAATGAAAGATTAGCTAGGTATTTATAGAGAATTTTTTTTTCGAAAAGAAAAAATAAAAGAAAAGAAAGATTTGAATTTATCTAAAAAGGAAAAAAGATATTTTAGTTGGAAAGGGAATAAGAAAGAAATATATGCTGGAATATTCTGGAAGAATAATTAAATCAACTTAAACCGAAATTTTGAAAAGAAATATACCGAACCGCGGGTTGGGATATTACAAATGTACAATGAAAATACAGCATAAGAATAACAATGAAAATACAACATAAGAATAACACTAGCATAAACGTAGATCACAGCTCCAAGGCAATGTGATCCGGCAACTTCATAGAGAAGAACCAAAGTTACCTAATCGGCTAAAGGAGAACATTTGTAATAATTGTGCATAAATTACGGGTTTGAAAGCGTAGTTAGCGTTAATGGAATTTTAACAACAACAAAAATTAGCGTTATTGTCTTCCTGATTTCTTAGGTCTTTAGGTTTGTATTTCTATTTGATTTTTGTTTTATTGTTCTTTTCTGACAAGACATTTTCTGACTTAGTACAATTTTTTTTTTAAGGTGAGTTAGGTGTATATGAACGAAAGATGATGAAATTAGTTTAGTAACAATGAATACTTTGTTTTTAGTTCTCTCTCCTCAGCCCCAGATTGTGTGACTCTTTTGCATCTACGTTGATACGTTGATGACGTCGGCGAGTGTGTTACATAAATTATGAAACAAAAAGTTGCATTAAAGGCCTCGACAACTGAAAAAATTGCATTAAATACAAAGATAGCTCAAGATTTTCTCTTGGATAATAGTGTGGGCCCCTTTAATGCAGATTTCTTAAGATATTGTTTTTATTATTTTAATTGACCGTTCAAACATGTTAACTGCTGAGTCTACATTAACTTGAAGGTAGCTTATACTTGTTGGGGTAGTGAATATATTGCATCACTAACTTTGTTTACAGACTATGGTTATCATTTTGCTTTCGATTTAATGTTAGCAGATATTTAGCAAAGTTAGCAAAGTTAACAAAGTTAGCATAGTATAGTTAACATATATAGTTAGGCAGATAATGCGTTAACCTGGTTATCTGGTTAGTACTATCATTTTCTATAAAATATATAATTCATTAGGTCTCAGACCTTTGATTCTTCGATGTGTTCATTGTCATGACGGTCTTGTGATAACGATGAAAGTTAGCAGTTACAAATGTTAACGAGGAAACAATTTAACAACTATTAGAAAGATAACACAATTAGCATGTGTGTGTGTTACCAAAATAACATATTCTTAGCCATATTACTACAAACTTTTCTTAAAAAAGAATACAATTAGCTTTTCGACCAAAAAAAATAAAATAATACAGTTAGAATTAGTTGTTAACCAAGTTAGCATAGTTTGGTTAACACATTTTGTTAACATAAATACTCTGGCATCTGAGTTAACAAACCAATTGTTAACTTTTAAACAAGATAATGATTTAACCCATCCAATCAATATATTCGTTTGGGTGTCCTCTTCAGTTCTAACTTTTCAACCATCATTTGTTGGCGTTTATTGGCCGGCAAGGACTCTTCCAGATCATGTGGATGCAAGGTTGTATCTTCCTCATCATCACTCCATGAGAGGTCTTCTTCTTCAGGGTTTAATTCTACTTCGGGATGTATGATCGTTTCAACCTGAACCTGCGAAATGGATATGTTAGAGACCCCGAGAATTCAATAAGACAATGATTGCTAGCTTGGTTGGTGCGTTGTTAACTCAAATATCAATTTGAGTTGAAAACAAGATTATCCAAATTCTGCAAAGCTAAACCAATTATCGAATTCCATGTTAACAGTATTACCCGCGAATCTATCAAAACTTATCGCACTACAAGAAAACAGGTATTTCGCGACTACAGTATTAGTCGCTATACAATCGCAATTTACTTAATTGCGACTGTGTTGCGACTAAAATACGTGGTCGCAAAAGACCTCGTCGCTAAATCAATTAGTCGCCATGCAGTCGCTAATTAGCTACTCTTTTGCGACTGTTTTCTTTTAGTCGCGGTCAAGTCGCAATGTGGTCGCTACTTTAGCAGCGGTGTTGTGACCGTTGTGGCGACGAAGTTGTAACTGATTCAACGACTAGCTTTGCGACTGGTTTTGCGACATGATTTGCGACTTCTCCCGACCGGTTTTGCGACTTGTTTGCGACGTTGTATGCGACTGGTTCTGCGACTGGTTTTGCGACGTCATTTGCGACTGGTTTTGGCGACTAAGTTAGAATGTTTTGCGACTGGTTTTGAGACTGGATAGCGACTACGATGTTTATCAGTTTAGCATATTGGTATTCCTATTTTGGTAGATTTTGATTTGTTATTAAATGGTTTAGCCGAATTTGAAAGATGCAAATGAGCTTTAACAAAGAAACATAAGAACTAATAACATAAACATTCAAGATTTACAAACCAAAAACCTAAAGCATAGAAGTTCAAACTCCAAATCTAAGGAGTTAACAAAAGCATAACAAACACAAGTTCAAACTCCAAAACACAAGTTCAAGTCATTCAAGTTCAGAGTCAAAGAGAGTTGAGAAGTTAGGAACCTAGAGTGGAGGATTAGAGGGATCTTCTTCATCATCGAGGAATGCAAAAAATTATGGGTCTTTGATGCTGAGGTACTTTTTGACTACTCCTAAGCCCTTGACCTCTGCTTGTAGAGCTGATGTAACACGGAGATGCTCTGCTTCGCGATGTGCTTGTAGGGCTGTTATTTCCTCGATCTTTCGGTTAGCGTCCTCGAGATGTTGGTTCACGGTTGTGATAGAAGAGCAACTGCCTGGATACTTCCGCTTCCCGTTGATGTATGTCCCTAGGCTTCCAAGTCCATACATTTGGCCTCTGTCATTTGTGACAGAAGACTGCAATAATCAAAACACAGAGTATTAGATATCAAAGATTTGGAAAACTCAAAAATCTGACAAACTCAAGCTTAGAGAAGTATTTTACCTTGTAGAAGACTTCGTTATCCTCCTCTACAGAAAGCTGTGATCGAAGAGAAGTACCATCTGCAGACTCGTCATTCTCATGCTCAAGCTCAGCCAACTTAGCTTCCTTCTTCTACTTATAAAGATCAAACACTTCCTACGCTCTCTGATCGACAAAGCTCCCATCTTTCTTTGTATGAGTCTTTACAAAGACTTCAGCAACAGTCGGAGGTCTTCCCAATGTCACTTCCTGAAATGTTAAACAAGAACAGGTGAATAGCAAGACATGTAAATTATCAAGACATGTAACTCAGAGACTAATAGCAAGACAGAGGAACTTACCAATTCTTGTTCCATTTGTAAGAAAGATTTCTGGCCCGAGACATGCTTGTGAATACCTTGACCATTACGGTCAGACATTCGAGCTGCTGATGTAGTGTCATGCTTTGCTTTGGCTTCTTCTGTGATCCAATAGTCACACATTTTTCCCTACAACGTATTGCCAATCCACTTCGGTTGCTTTCTTTTCGTCCCCGCCTTAGAAACCATGTCCTTGAGTCTCACTTGGCAAATCTTCTCGAACTTTGTTTGGACAAGACCAGTGTGTATGGGATGCCATGTGTGTTCTTTCTACACAACAAGATAATAGCAAAGTGTTAGTGATCAAAGAAAACAAACAAACAAAAAATTATGAACAGATTAAGAGGTTAAGAAGATTACCGCGAATTCAAGAAAGTATTTTTCTCTTTTAGGAAATGGGACACAACCCCAGTTGTAGTAAGGCTGATCGAACTTGTTTGTAAATATCCTTGTGATCTTGCGAGTCAATGCGGACTTGTCCTTACCTATAAACCTACAAACAGATAAACAAAAATGTTAAGTCTCATATACAATCAGTGGGATAAACAGATAAAAGAAATTATATCAGAGCAAAAGGACTAAACCAGCATTCACAAATCCATAATACTCTAAAACATTACTCTAACATTACTCTAAAAAATTACTCTAAACCATCAGTCACAGAAACAACAAACTAAGCTAAGCTATCCCTACCCAAAACTCGAAAACAAAACAAAAACAAAACAAGACAAACACAGCTTACCAGACGGTTCCAGGCTCCAATGTGGGAGAGAGGAGCGTTGTGTATTGGTCACGGCCTGGCTGGATAAGCAAGTTGGTCAAAGCGGCGAGCACGTCTTCCGCGAGTTGTGGTTGCAATCCTTCGTCACCGTCAAAATCAACCTCCTCGTAGTCTTCATCATACTCCTCTTCGTCTTCTTCCAGGTGATCGTTTTGACCCTCAGAACTCTGAGCTTGTGGTGACGCAGCGGGTGGAGCTTCAGGAGAAGGAGCGGATCGAGCTTGAGTCGCAGCAGGTGGGGGTTGAAGAGAAGCTGAGGGTCGAGGTTGAAGAGAAGGAGAGGTTCGAGGTTGAAGAGAAGGAGAGGGTCGAGCTTCAGAGGGTCTTGGAGAAGCAGAGGCTCGAGGATCGGTTCCTGAGTTTCCAGATCCTGCTTGGCCCCTACTGGTCAAAAGCTGCGGCGGAGGAGGGAAATCTTTGACACCTTCGGAAAATACTGGGACACGGCTACGAGGAGTCACGGAGGTTGAAGCGTCCGCCGGCGTGAATGCATACTGAGGCGGAAGCGGCGAGGCGGATTTTTTTGATTTTCCCTTACGATGCGAGATCCTTGTCTCACCGGGAGAAATGGCTCTTCGATTCGCGGCTGTTGTCGCAGTGCGTCGTGCTCCTCGTCCTGTAGGCGAAACTTTTCCACGGCCAGACATCGGAATAAACAAAAGGTGAAGAGAAGTTGAAGAGAAGATCGGGGGGCTAGGGTTTGAGAGAAAACAGAAGGTGAAGAGAAGGTGAAAAGCATCGGCTAAGTTTCGCGGTTTGAAACATTTGGGTTAGAGGGAAATGTTCCCTCTTGTTTAATTTGGCAAAAATTTGGGCCCAAATTGTATTTTTTTTTTAATTTTTGTTAACCTAAAACATTAATTTTTGCTTAATTTTTGTATTATGGTTTAATTTTTGCTTTAATATTATGGTTTAATTTTTGCTTAATTTTTGT
This sequence comes from Eutrema yunnanense, assembly GCA_002933935.1. NCBI lineage: Eukaryota > Viridiplantae > Streptophyta > Magnoliopsida > Brassicales > Brassicaceae > Eutrema > Eutrema yunnanense. Next base: position 1,200,159 of record PKML01049734.1, read on the forward strand.
GGTTTTAAACTTATTCTTAAGTTTTAATATTATGGTTTAATTTTTGCTTAAGTTTTAATATTATGGTTTCACATACAAAACCCAACTAAATAAAATAAACCATTAATAAACTTCATTATCAAATATAACTACCTTATGCATTAGAATATTATTTAGTAAGGTTCTTCATCAACTTCAACTTCGTCTTAATGAATTACATTGGAATTTGTCGTTTTCTTCCGCATCTCCGACATCGTAATCGAGATTTATTGGGTTCTCTCCTTGTACCAGATTCTCGTCTCGCACTACGAGATCTTCAATTGTAGTCAGCACTACATGATCATCATTTTCTTGTTGCAAAAGAGTCGGTTCTGTGTAGTCATATCCTCCTGAAATATGTCCTCGCGGGTTGACTTTAACAACATTTAGCCACAATTGCTTCGGTTTCTTCTTGTATGGGTATGAGATATAACAAATTTGATCCGCTTGAGAGGCTGTGCATGCAAAGTCATTATAAAGAACTTATGAATACATTATCTATCAAGAAAGTAATATATATATATATATAGGGATATACGTACCTAGAATAAAAAGTTCGTATTTATTGAACCATTTCGATGAAAGAACGTCTACAATGCCAGCATTGCTCCTCCGAGTGCCTCTGCCGATAATAGGGTCGTACCACTTACACTTGAAAAGTGTGATTCTTAAATTAGCCATCCCCTCATACTCCAGTTGTATTATATCAGTTAAGATCCCGTGGAAATCAGCTTGATCAGATGCGTCACTGTAATTTTGTCCTTTGACACATACACCATAGTTACATGTCTTTCGTCCTTGGTTGTGGTTTTGCGTATGAAACAAACATCCTCTTGTAAAGTAGATAGGCCATGTTTTGGCATTGTTTTTCGGTCCTTCCACTATCTCTCGAACCCAAATAGGAAATTGATGTGTGGCTTTCCAGTAATTAATCTGCGTTTAGTTAGAGAAAATCAAATATATAGAAGTATATATACATAGTTAAGAATATTATTCATACTTACATAATCTTTCACCCATAAATGATATTCGTCAGCTCTTTTCGCGGAGAGTTCTTTTTTAGAAAGATGTGGATATTTTTGAGAAATAGATAGTTCAAACATGCTGTTTAAGATCAACACAAATATGAGACCAATTAATACAATTTGGGTCATGTTAAAACTTATGTAAACACACGGTAGAATATACCTCTCAATTTCCTGAAAATATTCACAATTTCGCAATACATATGCATGTGCACATCGATAGTCTTTCGCTGAAAGCCAAATTTCCTGCATTTCTCCACTTGGACGACCAACATGAGTGAATATATCAGGTACGTCAGGGACATGATATACGGGGACTCCACTTTCATTGAATCTTGTTAACCTGACCAAATTAGTTAATTTCAAGAAATTTAGAATAGATAGCATGTGTCTCCATATATATGTGAATTATTATAGCGTTTACCTTGAATTCGTGTCTATATCGGAGGCAAAATAATGCTCTGTGAAATAAGAAACCTCTTGTTTCAGATAAGCTTTAACAATCGATCATGGTGCATATCGTTTGTTTTTTGCTTTCCCTTTCAACTTTTTGAAAAACCTTTCAAAAGGGTACATCCACCTATATTGCACGGGGCCTCCTAATTCAGCTTCGTAGGGGAGATGTATAGGCAGGTGCTCCATCACGTCGAAAAATGATGGTGGAAAGATCTTTTCCAAATTGCATATGACTAACACAATATTTTGTTTTAGAATTTGGACGCGACTTTGCTGCAAAGTTCTTGAACATAAGTCACGGAAAAATACTCCGATCCCTACAATATATATATTTGAACTCCAATGGTTAATAAAAAAAACTATGTAATCATATTTACGTGTCGCATGCATATTCATATAACTATAATGTGAGACTACCTGATAACGCGATGTGGATGTTCCTGTCTAGGAGGTCTGTACAGATAAATGGAAGTAGCCGCTCCATAAAAACATGGCAGTCATGACTCTTCATCCCAGAAAAATTTGCCTTATCGATATCAGCACAACTACCTAAGTTTGAAGCATAACTATCTGGGAATTTGACCGAATGTTTCACACATTCCAATAAACTTGTTCTGGCTTCGTCTGTCAATGAGTAGGCGGGGAAAGGAGCTCTACCCTCATCATCAATATGTTAGTGTGGCCGCAAACAAAATGCTTGTATATCCAATCTTGAAGGGATGGTGTCTTTTGATTTTCCCTTCACACGCATAAGAGTATTCATGATGTTGTCAAAA
>PKML01049734.1:1211617-1223021 GCA_002933935.1 Eutrema yunnanense
TTGGGTATGATATTAGAGAAGGTCGGAGATCTTGAGGATAGGATGAAGACAGTTGAAGAGTATGTGAAGGCTCTGAAGGGTAATGTGTTTGTGCAGAAGGAGAAGAATGTTTCATTTAAGTAGGCTTTTGAACAAAGTTTTCATATTTCTACTTTATCTATGAAAGTTCATGTTTTGTGTGCGATTCCGCGTCTAGTGAAATTCAAGTGTGCGATTCTGCGTCCAGTGATGTACTAAACCCTTGCAGATTTAAATGTTTAATACAAAGCTATGAATTGTAATTCTTACTACATAAATGAGGTCATGTTAAAACATAATGTCATGATTTTTCATCTGCCTAATCTTCTAAGTTTGAATGTTTCTATCTACATACCTCGCTATTTTACGATTATATTACTTTCTATGATTATTATCGATGATATCTAAGCAATGTTTGCTTAATTTTCGTACGAAAAGAAAGAATTTCAAAAGTCAACTAATACCAATAATGCATAGTTATACCAGTATTACACAGAAATCATAACATAGTACAAATTAAGCGAAAACAAGTTTTACATAACAAAAGCATATAACAACCATGGTAGTGTCCTTCCCCACTTATACCTGCACATTTTCAGTGTCGGAATGGCCTCCAACGCCAAAATCTACTTGAGCTTGGCTATCTCTTCGGCATGGGTTTGAATCTCTTTTCGCATTTCTTCAATCGTCTTGCTCTGCTCTTCAACCTTCCGAAGTAGCTTCGAAATCTCTTCTTCGACACCGACAACCCATGGCTGACGAAAGTGGAGTCCATCATCCTATAAACAAAAAACAGCCACATCTGTTATAGTTTTACCTAGTATTACCAGTTATACATCCGAAGAACATCCAAGTAGTTTTACCTAGTTTACTAGTATTACCCAGAAAAAACCGAGAAACTCAATTAGATTTTACCTTAAATTTGGTGGAGGTGAAGTACCTACTTCCTGGTAAAGTATCTCGATCAGGTTTAAACTTTGGAGTTGGAGAGACATCGTGTTTGATGTCTCCACCACATGGGCATTTTGTGGGAATCCCGTATTCGGCGGCGGCGACGAATTCGAGCATGTCGTGATGCTCCTTCAGCTTCTTCATTTCCTTGTCGCGCCTCTTCTCCTCCTCGTAAGGTTCAACACCGAAATTGCCAGTCCAGTGGTAGCTAGAATCCATGGATCTCGTGAAGAAATCGTCGAAAGTGGTAGAGAGAGAGAAGTGGTAGAGAGAGAGATCGAAATCTTTGGGAGATCTAAAAACTTAAAATTAAATTTTCAAATTTTGAATTTTCGGAAATTTTGAATTCGGCGCCCAAAATTTCATTTTCCCGCCGAGTTTTTGGACTAAGTAAGCAGTCCAAATGCGTCTTTGACTCTGGGCCTGTTTTAAAAAAATGCACATAGTTATACCAGGTTGTTAGTTTTACAAAATCTTGAAAATTTTGATTTCCAATTAAATTAGTATTACACCAACAAAAACGTATATTTTCTAGTATTACAGTAGATTTTATTGGTTTTCCATATGACTCTCAGTGTTTTATGCAATAATAACTTTGAATATGGTATTTTTGTATCTTTCACTTAACAACTTGGAAATACATTAGAATGTGTTTCTTTAAGTATAAGGGAATGTTGGTCATTTTATTGGTTTTCCATATGAATATATTTCTACTTTGTATTGTTTGTTCATTCTTACGTTTGTATAACATAGAAGATGTATTTCTAACAAAATTAGCTGATTTCATCTGGTGATTAGGTTTTCAAATAACAAAACATAATTAATTTCAAAAGTCAACTAATACCAATAATGCATAGTTGTACCAGTATTACCCAGAAATCATAACATAGTATAAATTAAGCGAAAACAAGTTTTACATAACAAAAACATAAAAGTTCTACATGGGGGCATAGTCTTCTCGATATACAACCATGGTAGTGTCCTTCCCCGCTTGGTTTTGTTCTGCGTCCTTCCCTTTCGGCGCCTTTCTCCAGTTGATGGAAATCTTTTTTCTTTCCGCCGACCTTTCTTTATGACGGGATCCAGAGGTATTATCTGCTTCTCCATGATGTAATCTGGGACAATCCACGCAGACATATCGGGCACTACATAGATCGACCTGGTATAAGCCAATGTCCACATCTCCGTCAAATAGTATTTCGAACACAACTCATGAAGTACTATGCGGATATCACTCCTTCCATTTTTTTTGAAGGAGATGAAAGCGGATAGTGCGTGGAGGCAATGATACATATGAATATCATAGAACCTGCAAGTGCAAGTTTTGTTTGCCAAGCTCACCAAATATAGCTTTCCGTCTTTTGAAATTACCTCGTATTCAAGCTCATAACCGTTTACTTCCCTCACAAATAATTTCTCAGCATCACGACAAATGTTGTGCAAGAAGTTCTCAACCAAAGGAACCAGTTTGTTCGCACTCGTTCCTGACACGGACTCGTTCCTATGCTCGTTAAACCAATCAGAAAACTTTCGAACTATCGTATCAATCATGGGTATTAAGGAGTACTTCCTGGCATCCATAAAAGTTTTGTTTAGAGATTCCACGGAGTTGCTAGTGTCGAGGTTGTATCTAGCGGCCGGAGATAAACATCTAGCCCATTTTTCTGGTACGGTGGTTTCCTCCACATACTTCGCCGCTGAAGGAAATCTCTGCTTAAACGCCTCGTAAAGATTGAACTCAGCCACCGTGTGAGCCTTACCGCACTCTTGGAATTTTTCGGCGACAACGGCTCTGCTTGCGCTTGGAGCATTACCTTTAACTTTTTGAGACAAATGCCATAAGCAAAACCCATGATGAGCTTGTGGATAGACGTTAGCTATGGCGTTGATGAGGCTTACATTTCTGTCACTCACAAATACCAACTCGGAAGAGTCGTCTACAACAGTTTGCAGCTTCTCAAAAAACCAGGCCCAACTAGCATTATTCTCGCCGTCGAGTACACCGAATGCTATGGGATAAATGTGATAATTGGGATCCTGAGCTACAGCGAAAACTAGTACACCACCAAATCCGGCCTTCAGAAAAGTTGCATCCACAATAATCACTTTCCTCATGAACTGAAACCCATCAATGCAAGCTCCCAAAGCTATGAATAGGTACTTGAATTTTCCCACCTCATCCAGTTCCACAGCCGTTTTCGTACCCTGATTCAGCTCCTCTAACACGTACAAATAACTATACAACATCATGTAGTTATCTTCCGGGCTTCCACGCAAATCGCAAATTACTTAATTTTTCCCTCTCAAAGCCGTGGAGTACGATACCTCTACACCAACTCTGTCCTTCACAAGTTCCATGATGACTCTAGGAGTTGGAGTCTCTAGTTTCCCGGGATATGCCTCACTCACAATAGATGCGACTAGATGTACTGTTCCTTTCCTCTTCACGCTGCCTTCTTCACTCTGACTAGCGCGGTTGCATGTGTGCATCTTCGTGTACGTTCTAATCGAGAAACCATCCAATTTTGGGATCTTCGCTGCTCGTACACTCCATTTACAAATTCGTTGAGCACATTTGGCCACCCATCGCACGGTATCCGATTTCTTTATAACATACCCAAAAGAGTTAATAAATGCGCCTCTATGAACCAACTCTACAACGGCTTTCTTACTAGGAAATTCTTGACGAATACTCAAATCCAAACCGTCATCCCATGGCTCTAAACTCTGACTACATTCAACAACATGTGGTTCCTCAACATAATAATCACGCATATACGATGAATCCACACCGTTACCCTCACATTCATCATCTTCATCATCATCATCGTCATCCTCTTCTTCTTGATTTCCTTCTCCGTTGTTAACATACAACGTAATGGCATTGAGTCCTATTTCTCCACTTCCATCATCATTGCGCTGCGAATCTATATAGTTCATACCATAAGAGCTTTTCCCCGCTCTCGACTGTTGCTCGGGCAGTTCCGATGTACTCAACAACTCCACATTCAAAACACTTCTACGGTTCTCATTAACTAAATGCGTTATATACACCAACAGATCCTCATCATCACAAATAAATGACTTTTCCTCACATCCAACCAACCTAGCAATGTAACTCAATTGCAATTTAACCTTACTTTCGTCTAACCCAAGTTTCTTGTATAACCTAGCTTCTACCATGGACATTGTTATCTCCTCAACTGATGTTTTGAACACTAGACCATTAATGCGACCTTCGCATTTATAATATATGTTGACGTCGCTGCTCATTTTATCCTACCAAACCAATACCAAAAAACTTATTATACTGTTTTTTGTTCACACTTATACCCTAGTTTTTCCCAGTTATACACTATTTATTCCCAATTATTTACTAGTTTTACTAGTTATACATCATCTCGCAGTATTACTTGTTTTACTAGTTGTAATATCATCCCCAACCCAGATCGAACTCACCCAGATCGCAGTATTACTAGTTTTACTAGTTGTACTATCATCCCCAACTCAACTCAGATCGAACTCGAACTCTCTCCACCCAGATCCAGTCCGTTTTCAGATTTCAAAAATTTACAATTCACTACGATTCAACCAATGTAATGTATTTGTTAGCCAATATAGAGTCATATTCAACCCAGAAACATTCGTTAAACACCCAAATTTCCCCAAATTTCCCTAAATTTCCCTAAATACCTAATTTCCCTAAAATCCCCAAAATTTACATCCATGATTCAATGCAACCAAACCTCAATTTTAGAACACAATGCAGCTCCGGCGGTGCAACGGCGGCGAATGTGACGTCGCCGGAGGTGGTCGTCGACGGTGGCGAATGTGACGTCGCCGGAGGTGGAGGTGGAGGAGGGAGTGTCGAACGTGAGAACGTCGTTCTTTTGTTTTTTATTATTTAATAAAAACAATTTAAGAGATTAGAAGAGATGAGAGGAGAAGAGATCTAACCAATTTCTCTCCAATTTCTCTTCATTAAAGGTTATAGAGATTTAAAGGGGACAATGTTGCCCAATTGTTTTTCATAAAGGATATATAAGACGTTGACCCGTAAATTTAGAGCAAAAAATGGAAACTATTTTCTTCTTAGTACTTATTTGAATTTTGCCACTTTTAGACTAAAATACCCTTTATTAAATATAAAAATGTCAAATAAATATTTATACTTACTTTAAAAATTCTGAAAATTCATATAAAGTAAGTAATATATATTGTGTAATTTATCTTAGGAAAAACAAAATTTTTTAAAAATATTTATTTTCATGTTCTACTAATTGTAGAATTTGGTTTCTAGTATTTGCTCTAAAATCTACCAAGTAGAATGCAAAACAAATAGTAAAAATAAAAACAAACATATTTATTGAGGAAAAACAAAGTTCCTCATCAGTTATCATCTTACATAAAGATCGACCCTTGAATAAGGGGAAAAAAAAACACATTATAAAAAGGTAAAATTTGCATCATGTTCCGGTGAGATATAAACGTGGCAATTTGCATCTTGTTGGTGCCTTGAAAAGACATTGGAATGTCTCCTAAAGACTCCCACCAAAATCGCATAAGTGAACATGACGTCTTCGACCATTGATGTTCCTTGTCATCTTGTTATACCCATAAATCAAAGTTATACCCATTATAAATAGTAACAGTTGCTAACTTCCCTTTGTAGTTTATCAAAGTTGAAGTAGAGTTCCATTGTATGTCCTCCGTTGAAGGTATGTTGATAAAACTTAGCCTCTCTGATCTAACCTCAAAACACACTATCACTATATTCATATATGGTGTTTGAGTCAAAGCGCCATAATACACAACAAAACCATTGATGCAGATTCCCTTTGTTAAAGGGTAGTAATTCGTGGTTGTGCCTTCAATGTGCCTCCACGAAGATTTTTTATCACCTCCAATTGTTAAAACCATGTGCTCTTGATCTTCTCTAGAATTTGAAATCTTCTTACACAATGCTTTTGTATTGATCATCTACCGGATCGTACCCCCAATGCTTTGTATGTGAAAGGGAGATAAAACCATTGGCGGAAGCACACTGAGTGTAGAAATAAGCGTCCATAAAGCCATTGTCATGTCAAGATCTGCAACCAAAGAAGAAGATTGATCATCCTCCCCTTGTGAAGAGGTAAAGAATAACAAAAGCTTTTGAGCATTCTTATTGGTTAATTGACCGTTTCTGAAAGAGATTACAAGTCGTGATTATGATGGCACCGAGGAAGACATAGAGACGGAAGAATTGATGAAGCCTTTGCTTCGGATGATGTAACACCATGTCTTTGAAACATATTGGAACTTCAGAAGTCATTTTACGGGTAATCTTGTTCGAATCTCCACCGTTAGATCAAGAGGGATCGGATCTATTTGACTTGGAATGTTGTCAGAATCTTCCTTGTTTTGTTCTTTTTTTTTTTTTTTAAGAATTTGCGTTATAATTTAAAGAAAGAGAAAAAATTAACCCAATCTATTATATTATTTGTGAAGTGATTTGAGCTGTAGTTCAAAGCTCACTTTTTGGTGTCGTTTTGATTAATGAAAATAACTTAATCTGATTGGTATGTTTTATTTAATTAATTTGGAGTTTTAAAAAGAAAGATTTAAACGATCAAAAAGCGGAAATATTACATAATTTGATTCGTTCTAATCCAAACAGTTGTGAATAAACAATTACTTTGTTCGAAATCTCAGGTTATGTGGAGGTGGTGAACTCCTTTGACAGAATACTAACGAGGTATGCTATTTGTAACATCCCTATCCAAGGTCTCCGGAGATAACCGAGAATCGGACATGTTAGGTCGACCAGTGGCCAGCAACACATGATCGCCAGGAAAACGCTCGGTAACAACAACAACAACACAACGACACGATCCCAACTAACCTGAAAGAAAACAAGGGGAGAGGGTTGAGTAATAAAGATTACCAAGTGAGGATGAGCCTTTAGAGACTCACTTAGCCCTTCCGACATTACACGAAATAATAAACAACATCCTAGACCTAAAACGAGCTCAAACAAAGTTTCACGCAATATTCATTTTAGTACTCTTTCTCCTTTTATCACGTAATCTCTTTTCTCAGTACTCAACTTTTCTCAGTACTCATCTTTTCTCAATACTCAACTTTTCTCAGTACTCATCTTTGTAACCGGTTCTCAAACAATGCACTCTACCAGTGCTTAGCCCTGGGCATCAGTACTCGTTACCCACCCGACCCGTCCCGTACTCGGCCCGTAAAACAGGGTACCCGACTCGTCCAAGCCAAGTATCAAGTCGAGTTAACAAATTACTTGCAAGTAACGGGACAAGTCCAAGCCGAAATTTTTTTTTGAGTACTTGTCCTGTTACCCGGCTTGTTCGTGTTACCCGGCTTGTTCCCCGTTACCCGTTACCCGGTTTGTTACTTGTACCCGTTATATGAACTTATGTCAGTTATGTGTCATTTTTAATTTTTTATGGGCCATTTTTAAACTTAAATTTTTCTCTTCTAAACTTTAAGCCCACTGGCAGTGCTCACGCAATCTAACACGGTGGGAATTTCCAGGCTCACTGGCCGTTTCTCGTAATCAGGCTCACTGGCCGTAGAGCGCGGGAGAGTTCCTTTTAACCCCGTTGGAAGCCTATCAGCCCCGCTGAAGTCGGGTCCATCAATCAAATCGAACAACTGATCCCTCACAGTGTCGAGGACCTAACGATTACTAATATCTCAAGCAATGCCGGTTTATCCTAACACGCAACGTTCATCGATCTAGGTGCAAGACTCTCAAGCCGGACAACGCAACAAGCAAACCAGACAGTTCAATATGGTATCATCAATCAATCCTAACTCAAATACTCTAACCTTCTACCCATTACCCATTACCCAACGCGACATATAAAAAGGCAGCAACGGTTTAAGAACAGGCTATTGACATCAAATCGAATAGTGGAAAAAGGGGAAAATGTAACACGTCCTCACCTGACTACATGCTGCGGAGAAGGAGGAGGAGACGGTGAAGGTGACGTGACCAGCTCGCTTCTGATCTCGTCAGAAGAACTCGTTGATGGAGGTGGAGAAGAATCAGACCCGACGCCGTGTACCGGAACAGTCATATCTTCTGACTCGGATCTCAGATTCGGATGATCTCGGGCTTCACGAAAAGAAGACACTCGGGGCTTCAGTTGGATAGTTAATACGTCTCCTGGTTTGCGGCGGTTCGTCGGGAAAAGAGCCCGCAAGGTGACGACGGCGGTTAGGGTTTTCTGGTGAACGGCAGATCCGACACTCGTCACTGGAATGGCGATATCTGTGGACTAATTTCTTCGTTTCGGTCAAACTCGGTTTTAATGGAACGATAAGATCCGGGGCTTCGATGTGATAGTTTATGTGTCCTGTGGTTCTTCGCGGTTTGTCGGAAAAAGCCTCTGCAAGGTGGCTGACGGTTCCTGAGCGGAAGAGAGACAAGGAGGAGGCTGTTCTCGACGGTGAGGAGGAGAGAGGCGGCGCNGGAACAGTCATATCTTCTGACTCGGATCTCAGATTCGGATGATCTCGGGCTTCACGAAAAGAATACACTTGGGGCTTCAGTTGGATAGTTACTACGTCTCCTGGTTTGCGGCGGTTCGTCGGGAAAAGAGCCCGCAAGGTGACGACCGCGGTTAGGGTTTTCTGGTGAACGGCAGATCCGACACTCGTCACTGGAATGGCGATATCTGTGGACTAAGGTCTTCGTTTCGGTCAAACTCGGTTTTAATGGAACGATAAGATCCGGGGCTTCGATGTGATAGTTTATGTGTCCTGTGGTTCTTCGCGGTTTGTCGGAAAAAGCCTCTGCAAGGTGGCTGACGGTTCCTGAGCGGAAGAGAGACAAGGAGGAGGCTGTTCTCGACGGTGAGGAGGAGAGAGGCGGCGCCGGTAGAGGAGAGAAGTCAGGCAGGGAGAGAGAGAGAGAGGAGTCGCGGTGAGAGAGAGAAAGAGAGAGGGGGGCCGCGGGTGAGAGAAGAGAAAGAGAGAGGAGAGAGAACAAAAAAAGGGAGACTAGGGTTTATTTCCCTTGCTTTCGGTTTATGTACGGGCCTTGGTCCAGTTTGAAAAAAATTAAAAATCGGACCGGTTTGGGTTATCACATTCTCCCACCCTTGAAGAGGATTCGTCATCGAATCCAAGGAAAGAAGTCCGTGAAGGAACGAAACGGAAAAGAAACGTTTCGGAATGAAACAAAAAAGGTCACAGGTAAGTAAGAAATAGAATGGCAAAAGAAGAACGAAAACGCGGAAAGGCAAGTACGGTGGAACGGAAATGCACATAAAAGAGACGGTTGCTAGAACGGCTGACGGAAACACAAATGAGAGGGAGAACCAGGAGGAATCGTTATTAAAACCAAAATGCTTTTCTTATTAATATAAGGAGTAGAACATTTTTTTGCAAAACACTAAATCGGAAAAGAAACAAAAACTAACACGAAAACTAACTAAATCCTAAGAAGAAAAAAACGCACCAAAGAATGAAAATGGATAAGAAAAATAAAACTAAATTCTACTCCTATAAAAACAGCACCAAAGAATGAAAATGGAAAAAAAAAATAAAACTAAGTTCTACTCCTATAAAAACAAATTTTTTCCTAGCCACTAAAGGAATCTTCCGATGGGTCCTGGCAAAGGGGTTGTGGCTGAAACAGAACAAACAAAAAAGCAACACTATTAGATCGCGGTCCATGTTGTTGTTGTTCTCGGTTTGAAATCGTACATAATAAAATCATAACTTAAGGAAAATATTTATATATTTTTTTTTGTAAAACGATTTTCAAACTTTGGGCGCGGCCACTCTAGGACAGCGCTAGAGTGATCTAATCCTGGGCTCTGATACCACTTTGTAACATCCCTATCACAGGTCTCCGGAGATAACCGAGAATCGGGCATGTTAGGTCGACCAGTGGCCAGCAACACAAGATCGCCCGAAAAACGCCCGGTAACAACAACAATACAACGACACGATCCCAACTAACCTGAAAGAAAACAAGGGGAGAGGGTTGAGTAATCAAGATTACCCTGTGAGGATGAGCCTTTAGAGACTCACTTAGCCCTTCCGACATTACACGAAAAAATAAACAACAGCCTAGACCTAAAACGAGCTCAAACAAGGTTTCACGCAATATTCATTTTAGTATTCTTTCTCCTTTTATCACGTAATCTCTTTTCTCAGTACTCAACTTTTCTCAGTACTCATCTTTTCTCAGTACTCAACTTTTCTCAGTACTCATCTCTGTAACCGGTTCTCAAACAATGCACTCTACCAGTGCTCACACAATCTAACACGGTGGGAATTTCCAGGCTCACTGACCGTTTCCCGTAATTAGGCTCACTGGCGTAGAGCGCGGGAGAGCTCCTTTTAACCCCGTTGGAAGCCTATCAGCCCTGCTGAAGTCGGGTCCATCAATCAAATCGAACCATTGATCCATCACAGTGTCGAGGACCTAACGATTACTAATATCTCAAGCAATGCCGGTTTATCCTAACATGCAACGTTCATCTAGGTGCAAGACTCTCAAGCCGGACAACGCAACAAGCAAACCAGACAGTTCAATCTGGTATCATCAATCAATCCTAACTCAAATACTCTAACCTTCTACCCATTACCCATTACCCAACGCGACATATAAAAAGGCAGCAACGGTTTAAGAACAGGCTATTGACATCAAATCGAATAATGGAAAAAGAGGAAAATGTAACACGTCCTCACCTGACTACATGCTGCGGAGAAAGAGGAGGAGACGGTGAAGGTGACGTGACCAGCTCGCCTCTGATCTCGTCAGAAGAACTCGTTGATGGAGGTGGAGAAGAATCAAACCCGACGCCGGATACTGGAACAGTCATATCTTCTGACTCGGATCTCGGATTCGGATGATCTCGGGCTTCACGGAAAGAGGACACTCGGGGCTTCAGTTTGATAGTTAAAATGTCTCCTGGTTCGCGGCGGTTCGTCGGGAAAAGATCCCGCGAGGTAGGGATGTTGTCATGGGTAAACCCACCCCATTTAGACCCACCCCATTTAGACCCATACCCGTTTAAACTCATTTAGTTTTTGGGTCTAATAGGGTTACACATTTAAACCCATCATAGTTGTTCTTACCCATTTAGACTCATTTAAACCCATTTAGACCCCATTGAAACATATTTATAACTATACGTGTGTTTTTCATTATACATTTCTAAATACTTTTGTTGTTAATGATATATAGTTTTAATTATCTTGTTCAACCAATGAAAAAAACATATTTTCAACTTTAATTTTCGGTTTAATTATTTTTGTTATAAACAATATGTTATATATGTTTATAATTTAAATAGAAGTTAGATTAAAACAAATTGTAATAACATTTAAAAATACACTAATAAAAAAATTTACTTTTTTAGCAGTGAAAACATGAAATAACGCTTTTGATTGGAAAATAAGAGAA
>PKML01049734.1:1223523-1262643 GCA_002933935.1 Eutrema yunnanense
ATCCTGTGGTTCTTCGCGGTTCGTCGGAAAAAGCCTCTGCAATGTGGCTGACGATTCCTGAGCTGAAGAGAGACAAGGAGGAGGTTGTTCTCGACGGTGAGGAGGAGAGAGGCTGCGCCGGTGGAGGAGAGAAGTCACGCAGGGAGAGAGAGAGAGGAGTCGCGGTGAGAGAGAGAAAGAGAGAGAGGGGCCGCGGGTGAGAGAAGAGAAAGAGAGAGGAGAGAAAAAAAAAAAAAAAAAAAGGGAGACTAGGGTTTATTTCCCTTGCTTTCGGTTTATGTACGGGCCTTGGTCCAGTTTGGCGAAAATTTAAAATCGGGCCGGTTTGGGTTATCACATTCTCCCACCCTTTAAGAGGATTCGTCCTCGAATCCAAGGAAAGAAGTCCGTGAAGTAACAAAACGGAAAAGAAACGTTTCGGAATGACACTAAAAAGGTCACATGTAAGTAAGAAAAAGAATGGCAAGAGAAGAACGAAAACGCGGAAAGGCAAGTACGGTGGAACGGAAATGCACATAAAAGAGACGGTTGCTAGAAACGGCTGACGGAAACACAAACGAGAGGGAGAACCAAGAGGAATCGTTATTAAAACCAAAATGCTTTTCTTATTAATATAAAAGAGGAGTAGAACATTTTTTTGCAAAACACTAAATCGGAAAAGAAACAAAAACCAACACGAAAACTAACTAAATCCTAAGAAAGAAAAACAGCACCAAAGAATGAAAATGGAAAAGAAAAATAAAACTAAGTTCTACTCCTATAAAAACAAAAATTTTCCCTAGCCACTAAAGGAATCTTCCGATGGGTCCTGGCAAAGGGGTTGCGGCTGAAACCGAACAAACAAAAAAGCAACACTATTAGATCGCGGTCCATGTTGTTGTTGTTCTCAGTTTGAAATCGTACATAATAAAATCATAACTTAAGGAAAATATTTATATATTTTTTTTTGTAAAACGATTTTCAAACTTTGGGCGCGGCCATTCTAGGGCAGCGCTAGAGTGATCTAATCCTGGGCTCTGATACCACTTTGTAACATCCCTATCCCAGGTCTCCGGAGATAACCGAGAATCGGGCATGTTAGGTCGACCAGTGGCCAGCAACACAAGATCGCCAGGAAAACGCCCGGTAACAACAACAACACAACGACACGATCCCAACTAACCTGAAAGAAAACAAGGGGAGAGGGTTGAGTAATCAAGATTACCCAGTGAGGATGAGCCTTTAGAGACTCACTTAGCCCTTCCGACATTACACGAAATAATAAACAACAACCTAGACCTAAAACGAGCTCAAACAAGGTTTCACACAATATTCATTTTAGTACTCTTTCTCCTTTTATCACGTAATCTCTTTTCTCAGTACTAACTTTTCGCAGTACTCATCTTTTCTCAGTACTCAACTTTTCTCAGTACTGATCTTTGTAACCGGTTCTCAAACAATGCACTCTACCAGTGCACGCAATCTAACACGGTGGAAATTTCCAGGCTCACTAGCCGTTTCTCGTAATCAGGCTCACTGGCCGTAGAGCGCGGGAGAGCTCCTTTTAACCCCGTTGGAAGCCTATCAGCCCCGCTGAAGTCGGGTCCATCAATCAAATCGAACCACTGATCACTCACAGTGTCGAGGACCTAACGATTACTAATATCTCAAGCAATGCCGGTTTATCCTAACACGCAACGTTCATCTAGGTGCAAGACTCCTAAGCCGGACAACGCAACAAGCAAACCAGACAGTTCAATCTGGTATCATCAATCAATCCTAACTCAAATACTCTAACCTTCTACCCATTACCCATTACCCAACGCGACATAAAAAAGGTAACAACGGTTTAAGAACAGGCTATTGACATCAAATCGAATAATGGAAAAAGAGGAAAATGTAACACGTCCTCACCTGAATACATGCTGCGGAGAAGGAGGAGGAGACGGTGAAGGTGACGTGACCAGCTCGCTTCTGATCTCGTCAGAAGAACTCGTTGATGGAGGTGGAGAAGAATCAGACCCGACGCCGTGTACTGGAACAGTCATATCTTCTGACTCGGATCTCGGATTCGGATGATCTAGGGCTTCACGGAAAGAGGACACTCGTGGCTTCAGTTTGATAGGTATGATGTCTCCTTTTTCACGGCGGTTCGTCGGAAAAAGAGCCTGCAAGGTGACGGCGGCGGTTACAGTTTTCTGGTGAACGGCAGATCCGACACTCGTCACTGGAATGGCGATATCTGTGGACTCAGGTCTACGTTTCGGTCAAACTCGGTCTTCATGGAACGATAAGATCCGGGACTTCGATTTGATAGGTTCAGCGTCCTGTGGTTCTTCGCGGTTCATCGGGAAAAGCCTCTGCAAGGTGGCTGCCGGTTCCTGAGCGGAAGAGAGACAAGGAGGAGGCTGTTCTCGATGGTGAGGAGGAGAGAGGCGGCGCCGGTGGAGGAGAGAAGTCATGCAGGGAGAGAGAGAAAGAGGAGTCACGGTGAGAGAGAGAGGGGCCGCGGGAGAGAGAAGAGAAAAAGAGAGGAGAGAAAAAAAAAAGGAAGACTAGGGTTTATTTCCCTTGCTTTCGGTTTATGTACGGGCCTAGGTCCAGTTTGGCAAAAATTAAAAATCAGGTCGGTTTGGGTTATCACACTATTAAAGAAAGAGAATCATTGCTATGAAATTTGTTAACTTATGGACATAGATTCTTCTCAGAGATGTTCTGTTGCCTGTCTAAATATTTCATATTTGTAGCTTTTTGTCATCTCCAAAGAGTTGTTCATCAAGATCTAAAACCAGAGGTGATACCAACTTCCTTCGTTTTATATGCCCTTTGTTTTTTTGTTTAGTTTCTGTTTTGTACTTTTGCTTTATATATGTTTAATTTCTATTATTGTTCTAAATTTTTGTGCGAACAATCTCTATTAATGTGCGTGATTGTTTTCTTTTAAATGTTTTTGTTCTTTTGATAATTATGGAGAAGAAAATCGGAAGATAGTGTAGACGAAGTATAAGAAGGTGAAGATGAGGAATAAAAATTTAAATAAGGCAAAGAATATTAAGAAGAAGAGGAGGAGTAAAAATTGGAAGAAAAAAAAAGATGAAGAAGTTGGTGAATTAGAGTATGGTGAAATAGAAGGCAAAAAGACGATGAAAAAGAAAAAAGAAAATATGAGGAAAAAGAACAACTGGAAGATAAAGAAGAGGAAGCATATATAAAGATGAAGTGGAAGAGGAAGAAGACGTAGACGAGGTAAGTAAGAATAAGAAAAAGAAGATGAAGAAAGACAAAAAAAAAAGTCGAAGAAGACAATGAGGATAAAGAAGAAGAAGTAGAAATCGAAGACGATGAAGAGGATGATGAGAAAAAATGAAAGATAAAGAAGAGAAGGAATAAGAAGAAGAAGACGAAGTTGATGAAGAAGAATTCGGAAAACACGTGGACAAAAAAGTTGAAGATGAAGAAGGAGAAAGGAAGAAGAAGATGAAGAAGAAGGCTAAGAAAAACCAGAAGAATAAGAAGACAAAGAAGAATAATACGCTGAATTAGAAATAAGATGGATATAACGAAATAACGAAAAAGATAAGGATAAGAACATGAGGAAGTTGAAGGAGAAGAAGAAAACAAAAAAAAATGAAGAAAAAGAAATAGATGGAGAAGAAAATCGGAAGATGATGTAGACGAAGTAGAAGAATATGAAGATGATGAATAAGAATTCAAATAAGACAAATAATATAAAGAAGAACAGGAGGAGTAAAAATTAGAAAAAAAAAATTGGGGAATATGAGAATAGTGACGATGAAAAAGAAGAAGGAAAATACGAGTTGTAAATGTGGATTAGTGTTTACTTTATTTGGAGATTGCGACATTTAGTTTTTCTTAATTTATTATATCGTATCGAAGGTTGCAAACTTTGATATCGTCTAAAATTGTGAGTGGGTTAAAAAAATGTGTTATATTTATTAGAAATATACGGGTATACAATCAAGAATAATATACATAGTCATTTAGTTTTATCATTTTCGTAATTCCATATTCATTTAAAAGAAATATACAATTTGTTATAATGATAATTTTGGATCGTTCGTAAGAAAATTTAGAAAACTCGAATGCATCGCACATGGGAAACTTGCAACTGAGATAAAATAAAAATGCATAGGATTCGATGGTCCGTCTGTTGTATCCGTCTTAACCGACTGGTGTGTTAGAAAGAACGGTGGTATGTGATTTAAATTTACATATTTTTTTTTATTGTATATTAGCTTATTATTCCAATATTTTGTGAATCTAATTATAAATATTTTTAGAGGAAGTGACTATCCAAGATCATGAAGGAGGAGGTCTTTCTCGTTTTATGACTACTCCACTAATGGATGAAGTTTCAAATTTTCGGGCAAAGTAAGCAAATTATTTAAGTTTATGAGCTAATTTTTGATTTGAAATCACTTCTAACAAGACTAATGTATATATTTTTCTTTTTAATCAAAATTTTAGGATTTGGGAGAAGATAAGGAACGAGGACACACGTGCAACAACTTCTCAAGTAAGAGATGCATAATAGTGATGTCGCCTTATTTTTATTTATGTTATGACTAATGTTGTCGTTATTGTTTTGGAATATATTTTTCGGATTTGTAGATAGTTTTATCTACTTATTATTCTAAAATTATTGTATATTTATGAAGGAAATGATTTATTTTTGTTACTTATTACATATTCATGAAAGATTCATTTTTGTCATTATAATCTAAAATTACATATAAGTTAAGAGAATGGTGTTATATTTATGCATAATCAACATTGATATACACAATTATTCGGTTTTATCGTTTTTATAGCGCTATATTTAGTTAGAAAAATTAGACAATTGATTATAATATCAAATTTGGATAATACACTAGAATCGTTTTCGTTATTAAATTTTTAAAACAACATGTCCGCGCTTGGCGCGGACCACCACCTAGTAAATAAGTAGAAGCCCACAAATTGAAATTAAACAAAAGAACTCAATTAAGAACCAGATTAATAAAAAGAGAAAGTAACGTTAGGGATGTCAATCGGGCTAGTCCGGTCCGGTCCGAAACCCGTAAAGTCTGCATATATTTGAGCCCGGCCCGGCCTGGCCCGAAAAAAAATCGGGCCTATATTCCAAAGCCCGGCCCGGTCCGGACAGGGCTCTATGGCTTTTCGGGCTTTTTCGGGCTTTTTCGTTTTTTTCTTTACAACACACAAAAATTCACAATTCTCATATGAATAATTAAAACAAAATATTTATCAAAATAAATCTAAATTGAAATGTATTATATCAAATCCAATTAAAATTAAAACCAAAAGTTTGACCAAAAAAAACAAATAAAATTCAAATAAATTGTATTACCAAATAAAACATAAAATCAAAACACTTCAAATCTAGGTAGTAGAGTTTAGATTAGAATCTCATTCATCGTCTTCTAAATCCTCATCACCATCAAGAGGTACATATATAAAAAAAAAATATTAAGTTTTGAAATGTGTAAATTATATAGAATTGTCATTGAAAGTCTATAGATAATGATTTAAAAAATATGATAAATATGGATGAATGATAATGGTACATGGATCACGAAATGTATAGAAAAGATGTCAAATTATTATTTTTAGAAAGATAAATGTTTAAATAAAATCTCTAACTAATTAAAATGTAAAGTTTCGGGCTTTTCGGGCTAGCCCGAGCCCGGTCGGGCTAAACCCGAAAAACACTAGCCCGAAAGGCCCGGTTTTTTTCGGGCTTATATTTCTAGGCCCAAGCCCGCTGTTTTTCAGGGTCGGGTCGGACCGGGCCGGCCCTCGGGCTTTGGCCCTAATTGACACCCCTATGTAACGTGAAGCGACAAAGTCGAGGAATGAGACTTTGCCATACCATATGAGAAGTTTGTGATGCTGACGGAGAACAAGCAGATTGTGATGCTAACATAGATCAGTAATGGCAGTCAAAGATCGAAAAACATGAGTAGCCAACGAGATGGCGGAGCAGAGAATCATCTCAAGGTCGAAGGAGCCAAGGAAATCCATAGATTAAGTCCACACACGAAATATCATGATCCAGCAGTTGAGAGCCACAATTGGAGCATACTTGAGGTAATATTGGGGCTTGATTCACGATAACTTGAGATTCGGTTCCGGATCGTTGAATCAATTAGAGAAAGGAGAGAATCAATAGATCTGAAATTCTGCCAATGAAGGCGATGGCTCTCTGTCCAGAGGGTGTAGATCGAACACTGCCAAACAAGCAAAGCCAGTTTTGTTCTTGCTTTGTTTCTGGATCCTTGTTTTGTTCTTGCTCTTTGCCTTTCATGGCTGACAAAGAGCAGGCCCGGTTTATGGGGTGTGCTCACACAGCAAATGCACATAGTCCAACACAATTTTCAACAATTTCTTTTAAATTTTAGGGCCTTTATTTTTTAATTTTTAAAGATTTTAGGGGCCATTGTTTTTGAAAAAATTTCAAAACATAGTCCAATTATTGTAATTTTTAAATTTATAAAATAAAATTTTAAAAAGATTTTGGGCTAGCAGAGGACCATGATTTCCTATGAGCCGGACCTGATAAAGAGTTGTGTATAAAGTTCCAAATAGGGTTTTTTAACTAGGGAAATTGCAGTGTATAACTATAAAAAAAATTACAATTCACTAAATAACCAAAAAAAAAGTTGAACATGATATTTTCTATATATTATATAATAATACAATTTTACCCTTCTTAACTTTTTATCTTTTTAATTTTCTCTTCTCTCTCTCCCGTCTTCTCTTAATCCTTCATCCTAACAATATCTCTTCCCCTGTGATCTCTCACCCAAATCCACCGACATATCCCCTCGATCTCCTCCTCCCACGCCGTACGGATCGCTCCGATCTAATTTCTTGTTGGTTTTGTGTGTATCAACCGTGGGGTGATTCTAGTGAGATCTAGCTTTGACCCCTGCAGCGTTGGTGGTAAGATTAGCGGTCACCAATTCGTGGAGGAGAGGTTCCGTTCAGCTCCGAATCCTCTAGAATTCATGAAATCGAAGCTCGTTTTCCCATGAGCTATCGCTCTCAGGTGCTGATTTGATATGGGTTCTCCGTAAAATCATATATTTTTTTTGCTGAGGTGATGATGAATTTGTGTGACATAGGTGGACCTTTGTTGTTAATGGAATTGGCGTTTTGTTAAGAGGAGTTGGTGCTGAGGTTGTTTGGATCACTATTCAGAAACCACTAGAAGCAGATGAGGTCCTCTCTTCATTTCATCAAAAGGTGAGCTTTTATATATTCTCGTTCTTCTAAGATTATATACTATGCAACTCTACCCATTATGTATCAGTCTTGATTCCTTAATTGATTGTTACTTAATGAGAAGAGAAGAAGGTTTACGATGCTGTTTTTAATGGTGAAGCTGCAAAATTGCGTTTACCCTCTTGAAATTAGGATGAATTTAAGATCAGTTTGTAATAAAAATTAGGATGAATTTAAGAAATTGCGTTTACTCTATATAGAACACATAGACTGTCTGTATTTTATTGATTTACAAAAATAGAAGCTCTNATAAACCTATGGACCTTGGTTTCCAAGGCAAATAAGTAGAAATGGATATGAGCAAAAAATAGACGTGGTATGTTATTGCTAGATTTGCGATGTATTTGATTTTTTAAAAATAGACTTACTATCATATTCATCATTCTCCTCATATTGAACTCTTCTCCTCTCCGTCGATCTATTTTACTTATCAAATCTATACCATTTTTACAAAATTGTTATTGTAATCAATGTAAAGATTTGTAATTTTAAATGTACAAATTATTCAAATCATGATATGTTATGTAGTAGAAAATATTAATCTATATAGAATCCATTATATTCATTCTCCTCCCCATATTGTACTCCTCTCATCTCTCCGTCTATTCTACTTATCAAGTCTATACCATTATACAAACTTGTTATTCTAATCAATGTAAAGATTTGTAATTTTCAATTCAAACTCTGATATGTAATGTAGTTAAAAAGCGCCGGTCTATATATAATACATAGACTGTCTATTTGGCTTTTGTTAATTCGATTGTTGGTTTTATTACTTTGCAACACTATCCAGTACTGCGCCGTTGGAGAAAGACGGTGACTTTGATGTCGTGGGCGAGAGACGCTCGGAAATTAATGGAGACTAATTTTTATGTGTGTATAGAACGTCTATTTTTTTTGCAATTTTGGAAATTATTGATGAGACACTTGAGAGATGAAATGTCTGGAAAAATAGACGTTTGTAGATTTGTTATGTCTTTGATTTAAAAAACTAGCCTTGCTATGTTATTTATAAAAAATAGACTTCTTACGTTATAGGTGTCGCTATTAACGTATGAACAAAATTTTGGGTTTGTTTTTCAAAATTCAAATCATGTTAGACTTGAAATAAATTCAGTGTTTTTTTGGTACTACTACAAAGTTGAACCAGTTACCAGTATGTGAATTATGCCAAAAAAAAATCATTGGGGTAAACATATGTGCTGTCAAATAGATAATATCAAAATAGTATAGACTGTCTACACCTACACCGAGTTCGGAGGAGGGCAAAATCGACCAGAAAAAAATTATTTGGTTACTTGCTTAATTTTGGTTTATTCATGGCTATTTTTTTAAGAGTTTATTGAAATTTGGTTATTCACCCAATTGTCCCTTTTAACTATATGATATTTAGTCTAAGATATTTAATATGATTGGGCATTTGGTTCGGTTCGGTTTTCGGATTTTGGATAGTTCGGATATAGAAATTTAGAAACCATATTGAAACCAATGGAAAATCGGTTGGGTTCTAATATTTTGTGTTTTGGATCGGTTCGGAAACTAATTAAGTTGGTGTATTTGCAAGTCGGTTTTATAAAACATAAGTTTCTTAATTTTCCTTTTCCCAAACAGAAGTTGTTTTAGTTTTTGTTATCAATTAAAACATCGAATGCATTAAGATTAATTAGGAAAAAAAATAAATAATTAAAACTATCGAATAACAGAAAACAGACGTTGTTTGGTAACATTTACCACAAAAAAAATGTCGATAAGAGTAATACTCAGTTTAGTTTTTTCATACATGAGTATTATTTCTTGGAACACAAGCTAAACCTCTGTGATATCAACCCAACACCTTCCGAAGCGCATCAACCAGCTCTTCTCTTCTTGAAGTCTCTACCTGCATCATACATATTCACTTAGGCCTCCAAAATACGAGAAACAGAATACTCAGTTTTCTCTTAGGGTTTCATTTTACACCTTGTTTAGAAGATTAGCAAGTCCTTGTGGCAGAGCCTGCAGATCCGACGAATTTCCAATCTCTGCAAGTTGATTCAACAGTTTCTGCGCTCTCAGCTCGATCAGTTCCAACTCGTAGTTACTAACATTATCCTTCCATGCGAAGAACACTTGGTCGTCTGTCCAAGCTTCATCTTTCCCCTTTGCAATATCGGATTTGCAGAACCAATCCCGAATCAAACTAATTGCAGATTTGTATGATAACTTGTCTCCGGAAGCTTCTCTTACGTTTTTCACCAGTGAGCTCTCAGCTATTCTTCGGTTGAGCTTCTTATAGAAGAAGAACCGCGAGCAGCTCCATTCCACAACACTTTTGATCACTCCTTTTGCAAACATTCTCATTGAAGTGTCATGAAGTTCCGCAAATTTGGTGGCGATTTGGGTATAAACTGGTAAAAGCTGCTTCTTTCGGGCTTTAATCTGTTGCTGGAGAAGCTCGATGTTTGCATAAGCTTTGATTTGCTTGGCATCTTGCAGTTGTGCTTTGAGACTGATTAGCTTCTGGTCTAACCTTCCCATGCACTCTAACATCTCTTTTGTTCTAAATTTTATCTCTATCATCCCTTCTGGCTCAAGCACATTTCCACGAGCAGTTTCATCAGCATACATTTCAACATAATCCGAATTTATCTGGCTATCAACAACAACCCACGCTCCACCACGTAACTCTCCCATCTTCGGGATGTACACAAACACTGGCTGCCGATATGTTCTCAGATTTTCTACTATAGTTGAACCAGCCTGAAGTATTCCTTCGAAAAGATCTCTCTGCCCACCGGAAAACCCTCTCCAGTTCGCTAGGATAAACAATGGAAGCTCTTCCCGGTTGAAATCCATGAGCGCTTGAGCTGTCTTGGCCGCTGAATCAGGAAACCAGACTTGCCCTGCTTGTGGAACCACTCTTTCATGAGAGTCGAGCTGTCCTGGATCTGCTGGGATGATCTGCATTACAGTCTGTGTCTCAACTGCAACAACTCCAACGGGTATTCCCCCGAGCTTAGCTCTACCAGTCACTACCGTCCTTGCCCAGCCTTCAAGAGTCTCAATAAAGCTATTTTTATCAAAGATACCGCCAAGCCACTTACCGGTATTGTCATTAACCCCAGCTATAGCAGCTCGTGGGTCGCAAGAGTTCTCTGGGTCGTACTCAACAGTTCTCTCCGGTGGATCTAAAGGGGCAAGAACAGGAAGAGGACCACCCACATAAGCAGGAATGTAACTCAGCCAGTTGAGAATCGCTGATACACCTTCGAGATCATCTGAGACTGTAAGATGAACAACACCATTTGTACCCATGATTTTCGGGCCACCAAGTTGCATGTGAGAGCTATAGACCTCACGCCCAAGTAACTTGTTGAGCGTAGAAAAGCCAGTCAAGATGATCGGCTGGTCTAATCTCTGTATGCACCGCATACCTAGGCGGGCAAGGTAAGCACCAATCCCTACCGTTCTTCCACTAACAAAGGTTAGAGTAAAAGTTTCGTTGTACGCCCTTGAGTAAGCACCCGCTATTGCCCCGCTCCCTGTTAAGTTCTCTACGCCAATACCATCTTCCTTACCAACAATCGTATCAATCACCCACCTTGTTTCGCCACTAGTGAGCTTTATTTCGTGCGAAATGACAGATGATCCAATCCTTGCATGGTCTTCAGGGCTTAGGTATATATACTGAAAACCATTCTCGGGGGAAACTTCATCCGACCATCCAACTTTAAAGCAGGCTTTGACTTCTTCGGCAACCCCGAGTCGGGCACCAGAATTTGCTGCCAAGTAAATCAAGGGAAGCTTCTTCGCACAAGCAAGTTCAGTCACTGCAAGGAAAAACGCGTCCTCTCTAGGACCAAAAGAACCAGCTTTGAAGGTGACATCATTGGAGACTATGAGAAGTTTCCGTCCCATAGGAAACTCAGGAGTTGACACTTCTAGGCACCAGGCCACCATTCCAAACTCATTGAAACCCGGTGGTCTTTCAACAAGACTAAGAGATGTACAAGAACTTTCGGGACTGGAGAATACAAGCTCGTTAACATTGATAAGAGTATTCTTACAAGGTTTCTTAACTCCCGGGTGTTGCGATGCCCACAACTGCTCCAAGGCTGTCTCAAATGCCTGAAAAGGAAAGAAATAACATAAGAGGGGTTGGAAGTAGCCAAAAGAGTAACCTATATGTGTGAATCTTCTGAATTCAGTAACTAACCAACGGGAAGTCATAGCAATAAGTAGTGTTACTCCTCCTTGCGGCTAGACGTTGCCTGTCGAGATATCCCAATGGCTTATATTGATCATTGATTGGGATTCCATGCAGAGGTCCCTTCTTGGTTATTGAGTGGTACATTAAACTTTTTCTCCCAGTAGTTTCAACTTCTCGGTATATCTGAAACATCGAATCACAGCAGGTTAAGTAATCGAGATGTGTGCTCTTACTATCTGTATGGTTTGTACAACCAAATATATGTAAGTTGAACTTACATGGACAGTGCATGTACGGCCTGTCACGTTTGCAACCACAACCCTCCAAGCGCCACTTGCTGGTCCAGAGGACACCAACCACAGCCGCACTTCCCACTCGCACACACCCAACCTATGCATTCTCACTCCGACTGACCTGTGTATCTCTCGTGCTGCTTCGTATAAGGACATCTCGACTGTCATTTCTTCATCCTCTGCATTCAATTTAAGCCTCCTGGGAGAAACACGTTAAATATTATTACCAGAAGGTCTGACATATTACAAACAATAACTTGTCAAGGACATAGCCATAGCAACCTAGGGTAAGGCACAAGATCATCTATCTGCTGCTCGCGTAGTATGCAAAGGAACATATGTGCGTGCTCTGGTTTCAAGGCAGCATTATGGGCATTCAGTTCCAGTTCCTCCATGGCATCCATCAAAGACCTAAGAACGCATTTCGACAGAAATGGCATGGAAAACAGTGTTTGGCTAAGTTGCTTATCCTGCCCTTGCTGCAACATAAAGCCATCATTCATTGTAGCCTGTCGAACAAGAGATCTCAGGAACATCCTCTTGACTGGCACTGGCTTGTCTGTAACAGTATACATATGCCATTGACGATCTCGTGAAGGCGTATACTGTATAGTTGAGTATCCTTTTAGCTTATCCTGCGTCAGTCAAACAGTAAACAATCTTTAAAAAGAATGCGAGATGCTGTAAAACAAGAATTTACATTTCATGGTCACAATCATACCAACTCAAGGTATATGGACAGAGGAGGCTCAAGATGACGTAGCAACGGCTCTTCTGCATAATAGTGATTCTCCATCGACCAATGGAAAGAATGTCTCAAGGGTGTTCGTCCTTCATCTCGCTGAATTATACAGCTTATCACACCGACACCTGCAGAACAGAGGCTCAAACTTACTTCTTTCTCTTTAAGAATGTTGGCCAGCTTGTTTACTCTTTCCTGAGCTTGGTCCTCGTCCCCACTGAGGTAAACAAACCAGCAATGTCAACAGATTGGGTAAAAAATATAGCACTTAAGCAGCTAGTTTAAAATGCTCAGGCTGTGTCAACTGTCAAGTACCTGTCCTGAAGCGGACTCATATTATTGTTGTTGTCAACAATAGCAATGTGCAAAATATTGCCAGATAAAGGAGCTCCGGCAGATTCATAGTCGTTGTGGTTTGTTTCTGTCAATGCTGCACTTATTATACTCGGCAGAAACTGCAGCGATTTGATTATAACCATAGCCCCCCATTTTCTCCTACTATGCTTCTCAACCAATCCTTTTTCAGATGTCTCGTGCTCGTCTGAGCCAATGATTTTTCTCTCCATATGCTCCTCTAGGAACTCCCAGGAAGCAATAAGACCAGACCGATGCCACTGAATCTTCACGCTTTCTCTAACGACATAGGGCTGATAACAAGAACAGAGTTAAATTGAAGTCAAAATAGAATTTTGAATAATAAGAATGTAAAAGAATGAACTCTGACCTGGTATAATCTGCGAATATAAGTCTCAACAACCCGTCTTTGAAGTGTGTGATCGCTGTGGTCAAATAGTCCCACGAGAGCATCTTCAACATCTAACGATGCGCTCACAAGATCTTCCATCCTTTCATCAATGGCACTCTTTCTCTTGGGAGTATCCATATTTTCTCCATCCTCTGTCAACATTTCTAACTCTGACAAGCTTCTAGCAATGTTTGAACGAAGTTCACTTAGTTTGGTCCGTTCGAGCAATTGACTCGCCTTGAGCGCCAACTACACACACAAACTGATCATCAGTTGACCTAAATAATTTTTTTTATAAAACATAAAAGAGCCAAACGCACCTCAGAGTAATTAGTATGATTAAGTGTTGAGAATCGGATAAGTTTATCTCTGTACGCAGAAGGATTAGGGTAAACAAGCTGCTCCATGAGCCGAAGAACGAGTTTGTTTTTGTTTTTTATGCCCTGAAATGAAGAACACATGAGCATACCATGTCAATGACAGTGATGAAGACAAGAGAAACCTGGTGTGAGAAGGATGATAACAGACCTGGTGTGAGAGCACTATATCCACAATCTTCAACAGATCTTTCTTGTATTGCTGACGCATGCATTCAATAACATCAGCCTATTCAAGAAAAATAAAATGCTTATTAAGACTCCTCAGACATAGCTAGTAACCACAAAGCCGTTTATTAGCTATTGAACCATATATTACCAGCATGTTATCATTGAATAATTCTTCTACTGATAGATATTCTTCAAGGAGGGAATGAACAATAACACGGGTATGGCTTTCTCTACCACCTTCATACGACTTCGAAAGACTCATCAATGGTTCAATGAGCCTTTCCAGGGCACCTCTCTCTTTCTCATCACAAGATAATAAATGCGCCTGTTGCAAGAAGTGGACGAAGAGTTCAGAGAGTAAAAAAACAGGATGGTACGTCTCGAATGGAAGAAATAATAGGCAATCACCTCAAGAATGCCTTTTAAAAGTTTGGCAGGGAAATCTGCGGTCAGGGAGTTTCTGGAGATGCTCTCGAATTCCCCATACTTTGATTCTAGCTGATAAAGAATTTTACAAAAAAAGTATTAAAAGTCTTGAAACTCGTAACAAATAACACAGGAAAGGAATAAATATTATGATTAGTACATAGGTGTTTACCTTGTTCCTAAGATCTTTAGGTAGACGTGTCGCCAGAACTGCAAAGCACTCTTGCCACTGAAGGAATGGGAGGTCAGGGCTATCAAGGCAATGAAGCAAGTCTTGAACGACCTGCAAGATATGAGCAGTCTCATAGTCAAATAATCTTTAATAAAAGCTGCGTTTGATCAATTAGGAGATCAAATTGCGTTTACCTCATCTACTTTATGCTCATATCCGGCAAGAATCATGCGAGCAGCATTTAATGTTGCAGCACATTTCTGATGAACTTTACCAGAAATTGCTGTTGGAAGTCCTAAACTTGGGAAACTTTCGTGGAAGGGTTCAGCCTTTCTTACAGAAGAAGGATCATCAAGATCAAGCTTGGCTATAAGTTCACCAGCCTGTCAATCAAATAATGGACGGGTTAATCAATTTCTACAAAATTGTAGGAAATCAACTTTGTTTTACGAACCGGGCTTGGTTCTTTACCTGTATGGCTTGTCCTTCAGACATTTTGAAATGTATAACTCCTGACGCAGGTGAAATAAGTGGCATGCACATTTTCATGACCTCAACTTCCGCATAGGGCATATCAGCACCAATACTGCTATTATTTGAAACCAGATACCTCAGCAGCTTGCACGGTGTTTCAGCCATCAACTTCGAAGGATCATGATCATTCTGAATAAGCCAGAAATGACAGATACCTTAATGCTAAAATGACTTCAGAAAAATGTGAAATGGTATGGTAACACAGAAAGAAAACAAAATTCATCTGAAACCTGTAGTAAACAAGTTCTTCCGTCAATGAGAAGGCGGGTTCCTGCTGCTTCTTCCTCTGCATATATCACATGGCTTTTACCATCCAACTGCAATGAGAGTGAAAATCAACCAAGGAGGTGAGATTATCAAACTGCGGGACACATGTAAGTTTCTGTTTTGTAGTATGAAACAAAGGCTGAAAACTTGCCTGCATCAACAGACCTCCATCACGTAGAGTGTGTATTTCTGCTACAACTTCTGAGTTGTTCATTCTAAGCCTGTAGCTTCCTGATCCGCCCCGGACCACATCAATCTAGAAACAGTTATGTTCAGTTTAGTGAGCCTCGGTAACTTCATGTTCACTATAAAAAAAAATATCGCAGAGGAGAAGAAAAAATGCAGAGAAGTAGAATATTGACACTACGCATACCGTATATTTAATTCCTTCAATGTTCAGAGACACTTGAGAATGCACAAGAGATATATGCTGAAATTTAAGATATAAAAAGTAAGCTACAATATCATTACGAGGGAAAAAAAGATAGAGTTGATATTGGAATACCTTTGGGGGAATTTGCCCCTTCTCAAGATAACCAACGTAATCCGAGACCACGGCAGAACTGGTCGCTGATGCTTTCTGGACAAATAAAACATCTGGTCACCAGATAGAACATTTCAATATAAATAGATCTCTGAGTAAGAGGCACTTACATAGAGAGCCCCACCGACAACAGAGAGATACCATGGAGGCCTCTCTGCTCTGACTCGCATAGCAATTCTACTATCCAACCAACCAGTGTGAATTTTGTTTTCTCGGTAATCAGAAGCCTGATCAACAATTAAAATGATCTTGTCAGGGTACGTTGCAAACACAGGGTGTAACTTTTGTGTGTAGAAAGAAGAAAGGGTACATGTAGAAGGTCAATCGTGTAGTCAACGTTAGTCCTAATTTCTCCACGAATTTGAATTTCTTTAAGCCCAAGAACCATATTTGCTATTGCCCGAGCTCTGGTTTCCCCAAATGCAAAAACATGTCCTGAATAGAAGATTAAAGAAGTTTCAATGTGTAAAAACTCAAGAGAAGAACTGATCTCTCAGCCCAGATATTTCATTTAACTTACCAAACTGGGAATCTGAGAACTCATGGATGCCTCCACCAGACTGTAAAAGGGAAAAAAAAAGTAGTCGTAATTTAAGACATAGCCAAATGCACATAATATAGCAGAGTATCTACAGATATTTCTACCTTGGCAGAAAAGTACGCCCACACATTTGGCTTGCTCTTAAAACTCAATTCCTGTTACAAGTTCATACAAGTGTTACACTCCCACATAGTTATCAGTTAATAGACTTTTACCTTTGCATCCCACAGCTATCATATTACCTGTATTTTACCGCTGGTGGGTTTAAACCCGTCATCAGGATCCTCACTTGTCACACGTACAGCCACACAATGACCTTTTGGCCTTACAGATTCCGCTTTATCAAAATCAAAAGGGGAGGCTACGGCAGATGTCTTTCTCCAAGAATCATAACCTCCACCATGTTCTATACCATAGAACCGTCTTATCTCTAACAAATCAAAGCGAAACAGACAGTACATGACATATGCGTTTCGACTAGAAAAAGGAACAGCTGCCTTTGGAAAATAAAGATGCAGGCCATACCAGGGATTTGCCAGAGAGGAATTCCCATCCCCACGGCAACTTGGGCAGCCGGTAGATTTATCCCGGCAATCCACTCAGTTACAGGGTGCTCAACCTGACCTCAAACATCAAGTCTTCAACTTTCAAGACCGAACCTTTCGATAGAATCCAAAACAAAATGTAACCTTTTAAAATAGTATGAAACCAACCTGTAACCGAGGGTTAAGTTCTAAGAAGTAGTACTCCCCAGTGTCCATGCTGTAGAGATACTCAACAGTAGCAGCTCCAACATAGTTAACACTCTTAGCCAATCTTCTAGCTGCCTGCTCGAGCTTCTTGACGGTTTCTCGCGGAGCCACGGTGATTGGACCCTCCTCTATGATCTGTGATACAAACCATAAAGTAAGAACTCATGCAATCATTTGCATCTACCAATAGGGAGTATAACTCAGCTGGAGGATAAGATTGATATATATATATATATGTTAGGATCTGATATGATCATGGACAGCAAGGAAGCTGAGGAAGCAGAAGCAGATAAGGAGTTGGAACCAGAGCTTGAACCAGTTGGAGTGATCACTCGATCCAGAGCTAAGAAGATGGCAAGTGAAGCTCACTCACTCCTACTTCACTCATCACTCGATCTGCCATCAATCCAAGTCTTCAACATCTCCATTTTGAAGACTACACTCGGTCCTGAAGACTAAGTAACTTAGGTGAGAATTCTGTACTCTTTTCCCTTGTTGAGTTTTGTCCCACTGGGTTTTCTCAACAGGGTTTTTAACGAGGCAGATGAATCACTACGTCGAGTTACTTAGGAATCTCGGCCAATGAGTAATAATGTACAAGTCACATAGGCTATGTACTTAGTTGTTTTAGAGGTGCACCTATTAGGAACCTTATGGTTGGGACGCCTCGCTGTTTTATTTAAACTTTAGACGCTTTGTTGTTTTAATTCAAACGTGCTGTAGTTTAGGGTTGTCGAAATTGGGTTGATTTATAAAACCTAATTCTCGCCTCCTTTGTTCTTTAGCGAAGAATTTTAGATGCAATTTGCACAAACACAGAGTTTCTTCTCTCAACCTGATTCCTTGATTATCTTCATCGAATTCGAGTTTTCTTACACTTGTGATTCAGAAAACTCTTCTATCTTGTTCTCGACCATCTAATCATCTAATCCCTTGCGTATAACCATCTGTTACTCATCCATTACACGATCACCATCATCGCAATACATCACCGAGACCACTTCATCATCGCAATCCCTCTCTCTCTCCCCGTCGTCGCGAATCCACCTTGCCGTGGCACCTTCCATCTTCAGCCTTCCTCCAGAGTGATCTATTAGGGACGCATCAGGATCGAAGCAATGGCGATGGGATTTTTGGGAGATTCATGTTTTCACATATGTTGAAAATCTCGATATATGGATCGATTGTGTGGAAAATTAGTTTAGTACGGAGTGATTTCTCGGATTTTCAGAAACTGAATCCTGCACATAGCTTCATTGAAGGCGAAGCGGAATCTTGGTTTCATCAGAGACCGAAGATGATGAATACAGAAATGCAGCAAACAATAACACTATCAATTATCTCTTGTTGAAGATGACCTAAATCCGAAGAAACAAGTTCGAAACTTTTACCCAAAACATCCCATCGCTAAAATCTAGAAAATCAAAAACGAATCCTCTTCGAAAACCCACTCGATACCTGAGCTGTGTTGCGTATGAGGATCTCGATTCACGTTCTTACGGACGCAATTTCCATAGATTGCGAGTTTATTTTTGTCAAAATCATTCTTCCCAGTGCGTCCGAAACATCCCATCGCTAAAATCTGAAACGATTTATGTCTTGCTCTTCTCCTTCAATATAATCACTTCTTCTCTCTCGGAAAAAATCAACACAGAGAGTTAGAGGAAAACGGAAAAAATCAGATTTTGAAGAAGGATGAGGAAGACGAAGGCAAAGTGAGAGAGATGCTTTAATTTTGAACTTCTGTTTTTTTTGAAAGGATGAGTGTAAATAATCGTCTACGGGACGGTCCACCAAAGACGTGGACAGGTGTCAATGACAAGTGGATTTGCACACCAACTGTTTGATAAATTGCTTCAAAGAGTATGAGAGTTTCAAGAATTGGAGTTTTGTTGTGATACTCACTAGTAAAATGCAGATTCTGCAAGAGAAAGTTTTGCAAGAACTGGTGGTTTAAAAGTTCAAACAAGGTCAAGTGAATCGCGAAAACAACAGAAGAGTTTCACGACTATATAAAAGATAAAGGGATTTTTGCATGATCTTGTCTTGAATATGAGATTAATAGAAGTGAATTTGCAAGAGGATCAAACTCAATACATTTCAAGCTTGAGTCTTATCTTCGAGAACATGACGATGAGTAAGTACCCTAAGTCTTGGATGTTAAAGAGAGAAAACTCATCAACCAGAAACTATACTCATCAAAGTTGTGCAGCACCTAACTCCTTTTTGTTGAAGTTGAGAACTAAAGGAATGTGACTGAAAAGCAAGTAGATGAAATGTGGTTTGTTGCGACAAAAAGGATTCAACATTCTGTATGTGTTGAGAAAATTGCCAAGTCTTTTTCAAGTTTCTTATACTTCAGCCCAGACAACAGACAAAGAGACAAAGAATATGTGGACAGGTTCTAGAAAGGAAATGCAGGATTTTCTTCATGAGCATATCAATGATGGGTATGTTGTGCAAAAGGGTGACATGAATTGGTTGCAAAAGCAGAGATCTGCTTTTCTTTTTGCATATTGAGATGCTGAGATTGATTCATGTCAGCTTGAGGACAAGCTGAGTCTCACAAGAGAGGTATTGATAGATTGGAAAAAGGGTCTTTGACCATTAGTTTGGGAAGCCTTTGGCTTATGGAGAGAGTAGAGACTCTATAGCAAACCGTAATTGTTCTTGTTCTTGATTGTTAGTTTAGAGATAGGATATGTGACCTTTATCAATTTAAACTACTAACAAACCTTTTGGTGTCTTCTCTGGACGCTACAATCGCGGCTATGCAATGCTGAAACGTTTCCATATTGGTCACAGAGCAGCTGGACCTCTAAATGCCGACTCTACACAAATATAAAGAAAGAAAGAAAAAACAATGCATTACTAAGTTAATCTCTCTAGATAAGTGCCTAAGCAGCTATGTTTAGATCAAGAGATAAAGCTAAGTAGCTAATAATACCTGTGAAGCAACCTTCATTACGAATATCGGTGAGCCTGGGACCTCACCCTGAACTTGCTTGAATAGAGCCCTTACCTCATCATCATTATGAACCTAAGAAATGAAACCAGAATAAGTGCACACTTATATAGGAATTGGCTTAGTGAAAGTCCAAAGGCATATCTACACAAGCTGATACCTTCCTAATGCCTTTACCGCCACCACCCCATGATGCTTTGATCATCGCTGGGTAACCGACAACTTGACAACTAGAAACCGCTTCTTCAGTTGTGTAGACACAAGCTTGCCTGTAGATCTCCTCGGGGATCGTCACCAAGCTGCTACCCGGAGGAACTTTAACCTGAAAACATAAGGATTCAGCATTTTGAACAGATCAACAATTCTCTGGTAAACAAGTTTACTTACATGGGAACCACTCCATGGCAGAGTAGGTACATCAGCAGCTTGTGCAATCAACGACGAACCAATCTTATCTCCTAATGCTACCATTGAAGCTGCTGTAGGACCAAGAAATATGATTCCTTTTCCCTTTAAAGCATCAGGTAACTCAGGGTTTTCAGAAGCATGACCCCAACCAGGCCAAACTGCATCCACACGCGTTGCCTCGGCCATCTGCACATAACATTTAAACAAAGATGAATGAAGAATAACTCCAAAGGACCACAACTAAAGCATTAGCGGTTCCCCAAAAGTTGCATTCACCTCTACAACAAGATGAACATTAGCATAATTGTTATTGTTTGTTCCTCCCGGAACCTCCACAAACTGATCAGCGATTCTTATATGCTCCGCATTGATACGCATGTCTTCAGGAGTTGCCATCCCCACCAATGAAATGGCTTTTTCCGAGCCAAATGTTTCGTAAGACCATGCTCTGACACTACGTATAAACTTCACAGCTGCCATTCCATTTGTAGCGACCAAAATGCTATGGATTGGTTTTTTCCCTCCAAGAGCTTTACAGAACTCATCTACTTCAGACACTGTCGCAGCGCTTTGAACACCGTTAATGGAGCCAGGCATTGTAACTGTCTGTTGAGCTTCAGATATATGTAAAACAAGCCATAAGCAGACATAATCACTTTACATGGAAACTATGGACAGCAACATTGTCTCAAGAACTGTAGTTTTAGCCAGAGAAACAGGCTCTTGAAAAGAAATTGAACATCAACAAAATAAAAAAATCCATTAGTTATACCAAAAATGACTTGGAAGGACATAAACAGATTTCGTATTGGTAATCACGGACTTCCGACTCAAAACCAATTGGCAATGAGTGGCCTATGAGTCTAATATACTAGTGTAAAATAACTCAATTGCCAATGTGGGATATTATACGATTCAATTATGTCCCATGGACAACACACAATCATCTCGGAAATACCACAACAAAATGTGAAAAACATTTTTTGTGGGAAAGCGTTTGTTTGTTGGTTAATCTCACCCAAAAAAAAAGATGCATCAATGCTTTGCGTATTCATATGAAGCAAAATGCAATTTTATAGGCAAAGAAAGAAAGCAAACCATTGTCCCGAAACGAGGTCGGATCAAAGCTGCTCGAGTCGTTCCTTCCTAAGAAAGACAGAGGAAGAAACTGTTTGTTCAGAGACAAATCTGTTCTTCCTCTTCTTCTGCTTTTGTTTTTGTAAACCGAAACTCCTTTAAAGATTCTCATACTACTTCCCAGCTTCACTGTGGTTGGAAAATCTCTGTCAATGGTACGTGCAACACCAATTGATGTGATCCATGGAGAAACATTTTTGAGGCTAATCCGATCAGAACCTCCATTTCCGGCAGAACACGAAACCAGAGCTCTCATCTCCATTGCTACAAAACTTTGTGGTCAAGCCAAAGCTGTCCCGAGAGATTAGTAATAGTGTAAAAACTGTCCTCGGTTTTTTATTGGGCTTATAATAATACAAAACTTTGTGATCAAGCCAAAGCTGTCCCGAAACATTACACTTGACATTAACAGGTCAAAATTTTGGACCAGTCAACATTTTTTTTAATTACCACCATAAAAAGATCAAAAAATATCTTCTTTTTTTAGAATAAGCAGGATTTTTGGAATTAGGAGATTGTGTGGGGTTAAAATCTCGATCCAGTAAATTGGGTCAAGTAAACTTATGATAAAAAGGTCTAATGAAATCAAAGAAATCAAGCGAGGTCAAAGGAGTACTTGAGGTGACGGGCCGAGCTGAAAGGTTCATCGGAGTGAACATATACGATCAAAAGGGATTAAATGTAGAACTGTTAGTCAACTCACGAAGACTAAAGACTTGTTCAAACCGGTGAGTTAAGTCGCCTAAACATAACAGCTGGAGCCTCGGACTTAAAGATCATTCATGGCGAATCAGGCGGAGGAAACGAAGACGTTAAACACGATTTCGGAGTATAAAACAAGGACAAGGGCAATGAGCACAGACCATATTCCAACTCTCGACACCACTCTCAACTACAATTTAGCTCTAGACTCAAAGATTTGTTTTTTCTTTGTTCTTGTTCTTGTAAATCTCTTCTGAGAATCGAAATACTATTCCAGTTTACTTCCCAAAAATCTTGTCCAAAACGCTTTTGAATCATGTATGTTCTCATCGAGCAACAAACTCTCTGTTTATTGTTTGATAGTGCATCGGTTCTTCTTTTCTTAAAGATAAGCCAAAGATTCCTCTATTTTCACTACTTACAAATTTTGACTGTTGTTTTCCAGGTACAACAGAGATATAAAATTAAAAAAAAAAAAAATTTATAAATATTGATTATGTGTTAATGTCAAGTGTAATGTTTCAACCCCCATTGTTCGAGGAGTATTTTGATGGTAATACGTTAAAAAAAAAATAGTGATATTGAAATCCGCTAAATCTAATACCGTCTTTCAGTATGTGAGCTCTGCTTTCGTCTGGCAACCGGTTCGCTACTTCGGAAGATTTGAACGATTTGTGGATTTGCCCTTAGATCACCACAAACCAATTCACATTTTCATTGCTCCAAACGTTTTTATCACCAAACTGTTTTTAAATCAGTAGTAAGAGTAAAACTCTCGGTTTTACTGGGTTTAATCAATTGGGCTTTCAAGGCAAATGCATATAGGTTTTTCAAGCGGGTTAAACCCACCTCCGCAACAGTCTAAACTCTTTTTAGCAATTTTGTTGCTGATATGTCTATCAAGCGGGTCAAACCTTTCCAAACGTCGAATAGTCAACTCTAGTGTTTTCTTTTTGTCGTCTGGAATAATTTTTAAAGGATGTTAATTTAATTTTAAGTCATCTCTCTTTTCTATTGTGTTTTTTATAAGGAAATAATCTGGATAAAAAAAACTGTCCCTATTTTACAATCTCTTTCCTTCAAGGCCATGTCCATTAATCATTTTATCTTTTTACTTAGATTTGTTTCCTATACAATTTCAACCCAACACGATTGTTACATGACTTGCCAATTCTTGATGAACCAGTCATGCGTTTCAAGTGTTGCACTTGTGAATTTTTTTTTTTGGGGGGTAAAAAATTAAATTTTATACTATTTTTAATTTGAGACAACGCTTACAGAGATAACAAAGAAAATAGATCGACCAAAAATTACAAAAACTACAAAACAACAAACAAAGTTACGACAAAAGATATAGCAGAATACACGAAACGATTAAGGATACGGATAGGGAGACATGAAATTTGTTTGCACCAAACGAAACCAGACGAGAAAGCAGCAATCACACGCTAAGGCGTGGACCATCCCGTAATTGCCACAGTTCGGAAACTGGAGTCCTCATCATAGTTGCCACGAACTTCCCCCCGAGGACAGTCCTCAAACCTCAAGGAAGGGAAAACCTACAACTTCATCGAGGACTGACGCGATCTCGGGTACCATCAGACGGACCAACTTGCAACCAGCGGCACAAAAGCCTCAACGGAGAATCGGAGAAGCCGCCTCCGACCGCCATTCCCAAAATCGCCAAGGCAACATTAAGAAACAACTCCCATGGTAACAAGAAAGCCGAAGAACATAATTTTGACGTCTTGCACCGCTCGCCATCAACACCAAACCTCCTTCGGAGCCATCTCATACCGACACCAAAGACCCCAACGTGGAAATCGTCGGACCTAGTCGGTAAAACAAACACACACCATCGGAAAACTACGGCCACACGGATGAGCCAAAGCCGCCGCCGGGACACCACCTCCAAACCGATCCAAGGAAGCTTCCGCCGAGCCACCCCCTAAAGCCACCACAAAGAGATACCGCCGGTGGAGCCACACGAACCAAGAGAAGACGCAAGCCACCACTCCGAAGCTAGCCACAAAACAAAACCCCAACACCAGAAGATGGTGAATGAACCTGTCCTCAAGGCCCAAGATCGCCACCGCTGAGAGTTGAAGGTCTCAGATCTACTAGCAGCCACACCGCCGCAGTAAGCTAGAACGGGAACCGCATATTTGGTGGGCCCATACTCGGTGGATAAGACTGACTGCCACCACCCAACCACCGAAATAGAACGGAGCGCACGCTGATCCAACACGACGAGCTCGAGAAACGGAAACCGAACCCCACCGGAAGGGAAACGCCGGAGAGAAAGTGAGAGGGAGGAGACATCGCCAGCAGATACGACGAGGCGGACACCAGAGGGAACGCCGTCCACGCGGAAATACACCCTTCCGCCACCACAAACCCAACGACGTCACTGATTCCGCGCCGCCGTCGATCAAGGAGCCGCCGTAGAGAGACATCCCATCGCCGTTACACCGAAATCGGAGGGAAGAAGCCTGATCTGCAAACCAAACCTGAAAAAATAGACGGCAAGGAAGGAAGAGGAGGGGCCGGCCCCGATGATAAGGGAGCCACCGGCGCCGGAGACTAGATCTAGATTGAAAACCCCTAGGAGGCTGTATCGGGGAGAGAAGAGAGAGAAATTTTTTTATTCTCAAAAGAACAAAGTTTTCACTAAAAATAATAATTTCTTAACCAGTTGTGCCAAATGATTATTTTGTGAATTTTATTTGAGACGTTTACGGAAGTAGGCACTTTAGCAAGATTTCTTACGGAAGTAGACACTTTCAACTACTGGGACACTTTAGACCGATTTCTTGTAAGTGAAAAACTCAATTTGTCCCTCGGTAAATTTTAGAGAAACCGTGAGTTTTGTTTGTTACTTGAGAGAGTTATGCGTTCGAGGGAATAGTAGTTTCGACAAAATCCTCCGGCAATAAACAATGCGAATATATTCCCGATCGGGTTGCCGGCTAGGTTGGAAACAGAGAAAACGGTCAAATGTTGTTGCCGATAGATCGAGTTTCCGGCTAGACTGAGCTATTCACAAAATTTCATTTTTGGTTTGTTCAACTCCACGTAGTTGCTAATAGATGGAGTTTTGCGGTCGGTAAAGATTTATGATGGGGATTGATTTGATTATTGGTAGTCAGTTAAATGAGACCAACTATCTTAAGAATAAGTCCTGCGAGCAGTTATTCCGGCGAGAAACGGCGATATTGCAATTTGGGATTCTTTTGAAACATCCCTGTTGGAACATTTGACGGTTTCAATAAATCTGTATTTCTGGATGCGGATACGTGCGACGACTGTTTTCGAATACCATGGGGAACAATAGGGAATGTTGGATCTGGAATGGTTGATGTGGAATTTGAGAAACAAAATTTAGAATGTTATATGTTGGAACAGGGTAGTGGATGATGACATATGGATAGGAAGAGGGTAGTGGAACTGGGCATTCGTTGATGACATATGGATAGGGGCACGATTAAAAAATGTTGGTGGATTAGGTACCATGGACAAATGATTTATGGATAGTAATTGAAACGATATACGTTTTAGAATTCCCGTAGGACCCTTTTTTAATATACCATCTCATCCATCCGTTATGAAGTAAATGTTGTGGATCGAAGGGTTTAGAATAAGGCAATTGTCTGGGAGGTAGATATTGAAAAGCGCTTTTTAGTGATAAAGCAAGGGTAAGAGTGAACTAGTTTTGTGGGTAAATATGTGTTTTAGCTGTAGTGATCACGTTTCTATGCTGCTAGCGACTAAGGCAGATGGTTCAAGAGGTACGTTAAGCTGTTTATGTAAACGTGAACATGGATATGAGAAATGTGTACTGACTAATTTTGTTGTAGATGACTGTGGATGAACAATGTCTGGTCATTGCCGGCGAGTGGATGTGTTCGGCTGATGGGAGGTGGGACTTCCTTATAGATAAGAAGATGATGTCCAGAGTGGTGCCGTTCCGGGATGGCATTACTTTGGATGAGCTGAAAAAAAATGTGTTGGCTGAATTTTTCGTGGATGGAGGTGTTGGGATGAAAGCGACATTGAGCTATTGGCCGCCAAATAGCACGGAGTTAGCAACCAGTATATGTACGCCTCCGGTACTGGTGACAAGTCAATCGGCCATATCTTACTATGTAAAGCATTTTCGGGTCAACCCATCTGTTAATCTATTTGTCGGGTTTGAAAGTGAACCGAAGAGTACAGTTCTATCTGAGGGGTTGGGAGCGGGTTACACCACACCGGTGACGGTGAGGAAGCGGCATTGTGTTGTCGATGAAGGTTGTGCGTCAGGCAAAGGTTATTTTTCTAGCGTGGGGTCTAAAACACATCCAGAGGAAGTGTGCGATGATGATCTTTTGAACCATGTCGATGAATTTGAAGAGAATCTTAGAAGAGCTAGGGGTAAAGGGAGACAGAGCTCTGAGACGGATGATACTGTTGATTCAGATTCTGAGGATGAGGAGCCATATGATAGTGAGACGGATGCTTCGTTTGAGGTAGACATAAACCACCGAGAGTATGATAAAGACTTTTGGGAACCTTTTCTAGATGAGCAATATGTAGGTTCTAATGCCGCGGATATAATGTGTGATGACGTTGAGCCGTCTTCTTTGCCATCAGTTGTTTTGGGCTCTACGGCTGATGCATTTGATCAATCGGAGTTAGTTGGTGGGAGTTCGCAAAGAAATGGTATGGGGGACGAGGACACATGGATACGAGGTGGTGGATGTGGTAAATGGATACGCTGCTCGGGATATAGCGTCGGTGGACGTGTAAGACTTTGACATACCCCCGATGTTTGATGACACAGTTTATGAAAGTGCTGAAATTCCTGATTTGGATAATGTTGATGAAATGGATGACTGTGTAAGGGTGGGGAAGGTGTATGCATCGAAGGAAGATTGCAAGATTACGTTAGCTATATACGCCATAAAAGGGATGTTCCATTTTAAGCAGACTCGAACAAAACGTCATTATTTTGTTTTGAGTTGTATTGATACTCATTGTGATTGGAGGATCAGGGCGCGAGAGCTTAAGCATAGTGGGTATTACGAGATAGCCGCTGCGCAACTTAAACACACCTGTGACATAGAGACCATGAATGGTTTCAAAGTGAAGACAACTTATCGAGTTATTGCTGCTGTATACAAAGCTAAATATGGAGATCCAGTGAATGGGCCTAAAGCTAGGCAATTGCAGAAACTTGTCCTAGAAGATTTGCGTATAAACGCTTCTTATATGAAGTGTTATAGGGCAAAGGAAAGTGCTATTAATGAAGTGAGAGGGTCAGATGATGAGTCTTACAAGAAGTTGCCTGAGTACCTCCACATGCTGAAAGTTGCAAATCCCGGGACGGTGGCTGATTTGGAAACAGAGATGGACGAGAACGGGCTGGTGAGGTTTAAGCATGTCTTCTTGTCATTCAGTGCCTCTATAGTTGGATTCCGCCGGTTAAGGCACGTAATTGTGTTGGATGGGACCCACTTAGGAGGGAGATATAAGGGTGTGTTGCTGACTGCCAGTGGGCAGGACGAAAACTTTCAGGTGTATCCATTGGCGTACGATGTGGTTGATGGAGAGAACGACGAATCATGGACATGGTTTTTACGGAAACTGCAGCGTTTGTTGGCGGACAGTGGGAACCTCACCATCATCTCAGATAGGCATTTGTCCATAAATTATGCGATAAAGTTAGTGTATCTGCGGGCGCACCATGGATTGTGTATTGTGCATTTGCAACGGAATGTGACGTCTAGGTTTAAGAATAAGGGGCTGTCTAAACTGGTTGGCATGGCTACATTTACTTTTAGGGTAGGAAGTTTCCGAGCTGTCTATAACCAGATTAAAGCGGTGAATGGAGAATGTGCAAAATACCTAGAGAAAATTGGGATTGCCCATTG
Source organism: Eutrema yunnanense (assembly GCA_002933935.1). Classification (NCBI taxonomy): domain Eukaryota; kingdom Viridiplantae; phylum Streptophyta; class Magnoliopsida; order Brassicales; family Brassicaceae; genus Eutrema; species Eutrema yunnanense. Next base: position 1,251,688 of record PKML01049734.1, read on the forward strand.
GAGTAGAACACATTTTAAAGAGGAACGCTATAACATGATGACTAGTAATGTTGTTGAACAACTTAATAATGCTTTGTTGGATGGAAGGAATTCTCCTATATTTGAGCTACTGCAGTTTATTCAGTCAATGATGACTAGATGGTTCAACACACGCCGAAAGAAGTCGCAAAGACATATAGGGATCGTGACACCTGAAGTTGACAATCAGATGAGTAAGAATCTTGAATTGACGAAAGGCAGTAAAATAAATAGTATTTCTAGTTGGAGTTTACAGATTATAGGATTGTTTGGGGAGAAGCATAACGTCCTACTAAAAGACAACAAATGTACGTGTATGATGTACGAAAGATTGAAGATTCCCTGTGGACATGCCCTTATGGCTGCGGATACCATGGGCCTTCCGTATGGATCTTTGGTGAGTGAGTGCTACAGAACGAAGACTTGGTGTGAGACATACCAAGGTGTAATTAGCCCGGAAGGTGACCCAAAGGATGCTGACATTCCCCCTGAAGTAACACTACAAGAAAACACAGTTTTTGTGACAATTTTTTGCGACTATTTTTTTTAGTCACAAAAAAGATGGACGATATTGTGACTGATTTGCGACTACTCATAATGCAGAGGCATAATAGTCACAAATTACCGACTAAAACAAGTAGTCAGACAATAGTAGCTTATTTGCGACTGTTTAATGACTTGCAAAAGTAGTCCTAAATTTGTGATTGATTTGCTTCGGTTTAGCAACTCCACTCGATTTTTTTTAAATAAACATCAAATAATATACAAAAAAATTCTAAACCCTAAACAATCAAATAATATACAAAAACATCAAATAAATAAACATCAAATAATATACAAAAAATTCAACACTTCCAATTTTTAAAATATAATCATTTTATAAATCCTAAATTATAAACCCTAAACCTCTAACCCTTAATCATAAAATCTAAATTTTAAATTGTAAAATATATTTTTGAACAACTATATACCCAAAATCATTGTAAATTGATATTCAAACCTTATATGTTCTTAAAGTTTAGGGTTTAAGGTAACATGTACACTAATTTGCACACCCAATTTTTGTGACTAATTTGCGAAAAATTTTAAATAGTAGTCACAAAATAGTCCCAAATTTGGGACTAATTTGCAACTCCACTTGATTTTTTTTATAGAAATCAATAAATTATAAACTCAAACCACAAACCCTTAACCATAAACCGTAAAACTCTAACCCTTAATCATAAACTTGATCTAAATCTTAAATTTTAAACTAAATCTTACACATAAACATCAAGTAATATACAAACAATTCAAAACTTACAATTTTTTTTAAATATGATCATTTATAATCCCTTTTATAAATCCTAAATTCTAAACCGTAAACCATCAAATAATATACAAAAACATCAAATAAATAAACATCAAATAATATACAAAAAAATTCAACACTTACAATTTTTTAAAACATAATCATTTTATAAATCCTAAATTCTAAACCCTAAACCTCTAACCCTTAATCATAAATTTTAAATCTTAAATTGTAAAATATATTTTTGAACAACTATATATTTAATATCATTGTAAAGTGATATTCAAACCTTATATATTCTTAAAGTTTAGGGTTTAGGGTAACATGTACACTAATTTGCAAACCCAGTTTTTGTGATTAATTTGTGACTAATTTGCGACTAATTTTTAATAGTAATCACAAAATAGCCCCAAATTTGGGACTAATTTGCAACTCCACTCGATATTTTATTAGAAATCAATAAATTCTAAACTCAAACCACAAACCCTTAACTCTAAACCCTAAACCTCTAACCCTTAATCATAAACTTGATCTAAATCTTAAATTGTAAACTATATCTTACACATAAACATCAAATAATATACAAAAAAATTCAACACTTACAATTTTTTTTAATATATTCATTTTATAAATCCTAAATTCTAAACCCTAAATCTCTAACCATTAATCATAAACTCTAAATCTTAAATTGTAAACTAGATCTTACATATAAACATCAAATAATATATAAAAAAATATAACACTTCCAAAAATTTCAATATAATCATAACATGTACTAAGTGTTACATGTGTTTTATAAAGAATGATTTTGAAAGATAAAAATTTTCTCAAAATTTAATTATTTTTAAGTTTTAACATATTTTTGAACTGATATATACACAAAATTATTGTAAAATCATATTCAAACTTTCTAGGTTCTTAAGGTTTAGGGTTTAGGATAAAGATTTTTGATTGTCACAAAATAGTCCCAAATTTGTGACTATTTAACAACTCCAGTTGATTTTTTTTAATAATAGTCACAAAATAGTCCCAAATTTGCGACTAATTTGCGACAAAATGTCAAAAACAATGAAAACTTCTCATTGGCTAGTTCATTGAGATAAGGATTGAGATTCTCCACCGTTGATTGGTTTAATCCAACGGTGGAGGATTTTTTTTTTAATTGAATTTATCTTCTCTCTCTCCTTTGTGCGATTTTCTTATCTTCAACATGTAACTTTTTTTTTCCTCTTCTTCGATCTAACAATATTTTTCAATCTTCTTCGATTTAACAACATGTAATTTATCATCTTCTTCGATCTAACAATTTTATTTTTGTTTCCAGATGCTCACCGCCGGCAACGCGGTCGTGTTGTTGGTCTGAGGCGGCGGTCGTGTGGTGGTCTGAGAAGGAGGCGGCGGTTTCATCTTCTTCTTCTTTTTCCAGATCCAGCCGCCGGAGAAGAAGATGTAGGCGAAGGAGCAGATCGTCGCCGGCGAGGGAGAAGAAGATGCATGCGGAGGAGCTCGCCGGAGAGAGGAGAAGAAGATCCAGGCGGAGCAGCTCGCCTCTGTGAAGCCACCGGAGAGAGAAGACGCTCGCCGCAGCCCGCCGGAGAGAGGAGCAGTTCGCCGGAGAGAGGAGGAGCTTGCCGGAGAGAGGAGCTTCTCGCCGGAGAGAAGCAGATCGAGTCGGAGAGATGACAGATCGCGATCTGTTTTTTTTTTCTTTTTTTTCTTTTTTTTTAATTTTAATTTTGTAATTAATTAATTCATTTGATAAATTAAAATAATTTTTGGGAATTTTTTTTTCGTTTTTTTTTTAATTAATTTTTTTACAAGTAGTAACAAATTAGTTTCTAAATTATGACTGATAATAGGTGTCACATATTAGTCGCAAAAAGAGCGATTGTTTTGTGACTACTCTATTTAGCGACCAAATATTTGCGACTACTTTTTTTAGTCCCAAAATAGTCGCAAATTAGTCATTTGCGACTATTTTGGGACTATTTTGGTGGTTGCAAAAACTGTGTTTTCTTGTAGTGTAAGCAATTTAGTGTTGCTCCCCCCAAGAACAAGAAGGCCGGTTGGACGACGAAAGGAAGGACGATACACATCGAAAGGAGAAATTCGGGTTAGCATGATTATGTTGTATTAATAATTTGGTTTGAAATTAGGATGGCCATTAATTTGAATTTAATTATAATTGTGTACGTCAATCGTTATGTAGGCGAAGAAAGCATAGCCTAACATGTGTTCACGTTGCGGTTTGGTTGGACACAATAGGACCAGATGTACGAATCCCATATAAGCAAGGTGGTTTGGTTTGTAGCTGTAATTTGTAATTTTGTATTTCTCTTTATTTTGGTGGAACCAAAAGTGAGCATAGGTGGTTTGTTTGTTTTTGATGTAGAAGCAAATGGGATATGTTTCATTGTTGTCTTTTGAGGAAACCACTTATGTGTACTCTGGGGAGGCTAATGTAATATGCGGATATTATTATATTAAAATTAGGATGAGGAAGGCGTGAGTGGATAGAAATGTGTGGATTGTATCTCTGTGGACAGCGTATGGTGGATGGTTCTGGCGATATTAGGTTTGGGGATAATTTTATTGTGGATGGGTGAGGACATGATATGTATGTTTGTGGATATGGGAGTGTGGATAGTTTAATATAAGATATGGTTGGATCAATTTGTATGTTTAGTGGTCGTTTGGAATGAGTCACATTGTATGTGGATATGACAATGTAGTTGTTAAAATATGGAGAAAACATTATAACCATTAGACAAAAAGTTCTGAAATAACAACATACCGGTATACATACATTGGATCCCAAAAGATAAGAAAAACGAACAAAAAGAGTGGATCCAAAACCATTGTTAATACACACAGTAAGGATAACATCATTAGTTAGGAGGAAAAATAAACGAAACCATCATAAGAAAAGCGAGGGTAGCACCAGAGAGAAAAAACAAGAACAACTGCTCATATGGAAGTATTCGGGGACGAACACCATTAGTACCTTGTAGCTTCAAAACCATCGTCCTCAAATCATGGTAGTCATGACCTCCTACCCTGGCCAATTCCCGTAGGTTGGCTCTGTCAGAACGAGCCTGGTGCTTCAGCTTCAGTACCATAGTCTTTAGTTCAGTACAGTGTTGACCAGCTACCCTTGCAAGTTCCAGAAGTTGGACGATGTCAGCACGAGTCTGTAGTACATTACACCACATGACTGGCGGGTTGACGTAGGCACCTTTGTCATCTGTAGAGAAGTAATTTAGACGACCCTTGAGGTCATCCAATTCTGTGCCCAGGTATGTGAGCTCCTCGATAACCGCCTCATCCCAACATTTCATCATGTTACAACCCCCATCCTAGAGAATAATCACAATCGCATTAAACCCAAAGTAGGGCGTAATATAAATATAAATTACCATCTATTTACTTCTCTCATCGGGCAAGCAAAGAATTTCCTGGCCGTGTAACCATCAGCGTCGGACGTGGTGACCGTTGCTCCCTGGCCACAATAACATAGCGAGGGGATGCCTCTCTCTGGATACAGGTCCATTGAGTTGACGCTTGCCTTCGAGGATGAGCTGGAACTGTGGGTGGAAGGCATTTTTTTATAAAAAAAAATGGTTTATGGTATTCCGAGATACGAAGATTAGCTTCCCCCGATGTTGTTTCTGTAAAAGAGAAAGACCTAGTAATTAGGTCGGGTAGTTAACCCTGCTTGAAGAGGTATGAAGTCTTTTTATATGGGTAGGTGAAAACCTAATTTTTTTGGTTGGGGTTATTTAGGTAAAACAATGAAGCGTGTATCCCCCGTTGCGCATCCACTCGTCGGTGTCCACGGAGATTGTGATATATCATGGTTTTTACCCTATTTAAGCCATGATATAAGTCTTTTTTATAGTCTTTATTCTATTATAGAGTCTTTTAGAGTCTTTTACGGGTTATAGCACTTTTGGAGCATAATTGGAGATATTGGAGCTTTCTGGAACATTTTGGAGCGAAGCAGAAGATCCGTGTAGCTGAGACATCAAAATCACCTGAGTATCGATCGAGGAAACAGAAGGATCGCGACTTATTGAAGAGTTGAAGAATTGCAGAATTGGCCCATAAGACTTTAATATTTACAAGAAGGCCCAGAACGTGTTTTAGCTTATAAATTAGGTTTTCAGCCACCTGTTTAGGCTATGCTTTATTTTACTTTGGTTTGAGAGAGACAAGTTTGAATCTCCCTTCGTCCGAGATCAGATCTCAAAACCTCTTGTTACTCTTTCTATTTTATTGATGATTTATTCAGTTATGTTGATTGTTTCATTCTCCATGTCTGAGTAGATCCACTTTAGGTTTAGGGTTTTCTCATAAAGGATTTCTTTGAATGCTAGGTTAATTATCTGTTTAGGATTCACTATCTGAATTAGTTCTTCACCATAGGTTGTTCTCAAAGCTAATTCTAGGTTGACGAATCTGGAACTTAGATCTTAGGATAATTGATTAGGCACGACAGTGCGATTAATTACCTGATAGAACCTAGGTGAGCAAATTGATTATTCGCAAAGAGATTTGGTTTAATTGATTTGTGAACATATCAAACCTGATATTAAAGCTGATTTAGACTTTAGGATTCGCAAAGAGATTTGGAATTCCTAGGATTTAGATTTAGATAGTTTTCGCAACGAGAGTTGGTTAGCTATATTTTAGTGATTTGAGTTCAAGAACTGCGCTAAATCTGAATCCTGTTAGTTAGTTTATCTGCATTCATTGATTTCCTGAGAAATACCCTGAGCCTATCTTTCTCCAATTGAATTACAACTCTTTTAATTTCTGCACTGCTTTCAATTTCATCCTATTTGCTTAGCTTGATTTGACACTATAAAATCTATTGAGTGATCTCCGTGAGTCTTTGTGGTTCGACCCCTAACTATATTACAACTACTGCTTTAGTACTGTTAGGGTATTAATTTGAGCATATCAGATTGGTTCGTCTATAGTTTACTTTTTTGCGATGTTCGGAAACCAGACGAGTGTGTATCCACTGATGCGCATCCAAGAAAACGATTCCTATATTGTATCTCTCAATGAACGAGTAAATGTAAATTAGTATCCAATTAAGCGTTCGTGTATTCCGTATATACAAGGTACCGTATAGTTGCCGGTATAAACCTTTGAAATTGGAGACATATTTGGGATCAAGTAACGTATAAATAAGTGAAGTGGCATTTCAGAGGTAGCACGAACTATCCACGTTAGGTTATCCACAGATATGGAACGAAAGTACTGATAAATCCAAATGTATGACGGATAAGTAATGGTGGACATAGAAATGTGGATACTATAGGAAATCCTTTGCCGGGTAGAATGGTTAATTACGAGGAAATCCTCGAGATTTAGGTTTTTACCTTAGGTATATAGCAGTTTGTTCGCTTGTCTAAACAGTAAACCGTAAGCTGGAACGGCGATTGTGAAGTAAGTCATTTTTGCAGTGGAGGGGATTTTTAAAGGTGATTTTCTATATGTGATTTGCGACTTTATCCACTTCATGGTGGGAGGGGGGGGGGGACCAACCTTGTGGCTGAAGACACTCATTGTTTTGTTGTTTTCAAAATTTATGGTGAAGGGTGATTTGGCAACGAAAATGCCTATGAGCTACAGTCCGAGTTCGTCGTCTAGAGCAAGCTTGGGGACAATTGGACATGACTTATTTGATGACGGGATTCCAGATAAATGATTTTGTGGGCTGCCTGCTTTGGAGACGGTTGATAATAACGGGAGACGATACTTCAGATGCGAGAGAGAGGTTTGTGTACAGATAAATGTGATAGATTGATAGTTTAAAATTATAATTAATGATGAATTTAATATTTTCGAGTAGGAGGGAGGTTGCGATATGCATAAATGGTGGGATGTGGCCATAATGGAGGAAATCAGGGAGCATAAGTGGGAACATAAAGAACTGGCTGATCGGCTGCGTTATTTTATGATGGATGACAAGGAGGTGGAACTCGAGCCGCGTATAATGTGGAGGAAAGTTGAGAATGCTGGTGAAGACATAATTAAGATTGAGGGGATTGTGAAAGAGATTAAAGAAGGGTACAATGAGGTGAAGGAGATGGTTTTGAAGATTGAAAGTTTAAGTCCTGTCAAAAGCAGCGTCTTGACTGAGAAGATGTTGGGGTTGGGGATGGGTTTGCTGATGGGTTTTGGGGTGGGTTTCCTGATGGGTTTGGTGTTGGCATTGGTTTGGTGAAGGGTTTGTGGTTGGCGTTGGTTTCCTAATTTCGTGTAAGTAGACTTAAGTACATGTATGTTTTTCAATTAGCGGCTTCTGTGGGAGGACAAAGAATCCATGGGGATTGTGTGTTTGCTGTGTTTTGTAAAATATGTTGGATGGGTGTGAAACTGGAATGATGTGAAGTGTTTGTGGTATTTATTAAGTAGTTGTGTCTTAATTACCTATCGTAAGATTGTACGTCCATTATTGAGATACACTAGGGGGATGGTGTACCATGGATAGATGATCAGGGATAAATGGCAGTTGATGGTTTAACTCTGGGGGTGGGGTATTTTCTGTGTTGTTTAAAATAAACATGATTGTGGTACGGGTGTTAATTGTTTCTGTAATTTAGGAAGAATTTGTGTAATTTATCATGATTAATTTATCATAATTTATCATGTGTAATTTGTGCAATAAGATACACCAGGGGAGAACTTGGCCATGAAAATTGTTCCATGGAGAACAACCAATGGTTGGGGGGTAGTGGATTGTGCAATATGGATAGTTACGTGTGGATAGTTGAACGTGGATAGTTGTCCATTCATGGTTGTGCATGGATGGTTGGGTAGGACACATAATCCCCAGTATCGATTGATAGCTAGGTACTATCCACATTTATCGTGAACACAATGTATCCAATATGACGAATCCACAGGAATGACACTATTGTTGTTAAAAATTTATGGCTACCATTATGGGGAGACAGTGTGTTTAGAGAAGTTGTAGTGAAACATTAGTAGATATAATTATGTGGCTAGTAAAACGTGGTTAATTATGGGGTGTTAGGCCGTAATGGGCAGGTGTTTAAGTGAACACGAAGGTTTGGATTTGTTCTTGTGGATGTGTAATTGCATAGTGTAATAGACTCGATTTTGTGTGCTCCAAAGTAGAGTCCATTAAATCTAATATTATGATAAGTATAATTTTTTTCCTTTTTAATTTAATAACTGTATTTCAATCTTTCGGCGTTGCTTGCTCAATGGTCACGTCGAAAACTGTATTTTATTTTTTCCTTCTTTTTTTTTTTACAAATGTCTTGTTCAATTAAAACCCCACTTTATGGGTTGCTCAATGGTCACGTCGAAACCAGAAGTCATCTTCTCCAATGGACACCTGTGTTCGTGTAAACCAGAAGTCCTCTTCACAACTTTTCTTCCCCTATAAGTTTGTGCCTAGGTTCTCAACCTGTTATCTCGGCCAAAAAACTCCCACACACCTCCCAAAATAAAAAAAAATTCTATGGCGAATCAATTCACCCTTTCTACGTTGCCTATTGATCTCTTAAACGAAATTCTCATCTGGATTGAGAGTTATTCGATAATTGATTTGTCTTCATCCAAGATTGCTCTAAGCTAGTTTAATGAACTATCTCAACAGGCACACTTCCTGCAAAATGTCGACATTTTTTCATGCAATGCCCTAATCGGTTACCAGGACCAGAGATCACATATTTTTTTTCATGCAATGCCCTAATCGGTCTGTCTTGCCTCCACTGTGGTAACCCATCAGCACTTCTATTGAAGGGAGTTTCTCATTTCTTCCGCCTTCATAGATTAGATGAAGGCCTTGCTATGCTCGGTGAAGGCGCTAATCGAGGGGGCATGATGTCCAAGTATTGTTTCCACATGCTTCGTTTAGTAATGGACGCCAACCCTATGGGCTTCTCCAATTTCGCTCTCATCACCCGTGAAGACGCTGTCAAACTGAGAACGGCCATAGCAGACTACAATAGACGAGCATGGGCATATCCCCTACCGGTAGAGTTTCTGCAACGAAAACAAGATTTGAAAGATACTATAGCCGCCTCGAAATGTGGATGTTCAAGAAACAATTGGGGATGGCATGTTGATGAGAATGTTTGCAACTTTTGCTTTTGGAAACAACAGACTTTTATTTACTGCGAAACCATGCCGGATCATGTTTTCGAATGGCCTTATTAGTGTATCTCTGTATGCATTTTCTCTTGGCTCTAACAAACTTATTTTGTACCATCTATTTTTGGTAGGCTTTATGTATCTGTTGCCTTTCTTATTAATTCACATATTGGTATTGACATTATATTTTTTCTACCCCATCACTACAAGAAAACAGAGCGATTTCCGACGAGCAAAATTCCGTCGGAAATTTCCGACGGAAATCCGACAGATTTCCGACGAATTTCTGACAAACGAAATATCCGTCGGAAATCCGTCAGAAATTTTGTCTGTCGCAAATCCGTCGGAAATTTCCGACTGATTTCCGACGGAATAAGCCGTCAGGCTTTTTTCCGACGGATTTACGGTTATACCGGGCAAGTCGGCCCAATTCCCGTCAAGCATCGATCGATACCAAGGAAAGTTCCGACGGATTTCCGACGGGTTCAAAGATTTTCTTCCACCCGTCGGAAATTTCCGACGGCTTACGGTTTTAGCCGAGGAAATCTTAATCCCCCGGCTAAAACTTATACCGGGCAAGTCGGCCCAATTCCCGTCAAGCATCGATCGATACCAAGGAAATTTCCGACGGATTTCCGACGGGTTCAAGGATTTTCTTACACCCGTCGGAAATCCGTCGGAAATTTCCGACGGATTACAGTTTTAGCCGAGGAAATCTTAATCCCCCGGCTAAAACTTATACCGGGCAAGTCGGCCCAATTCCCGTCAAGCATCGATCGATACCAAAGGGTATCGATCGATACCAAGGAAATTTCCGACGGATTTCCGACGGGTTCAAGGATTTTCTTACACCCGCCGGAAATCCGTCGGAAATTTCCGACGGGTCAGGGTTTTAAACCTCAAATTTGCACGTTTTTGAAGTGGTTAGGTCTCCGTAGATGTAGAACTAACAAATATACACTAGTTTATGTGAAATATTTTTCAAAATCATATATACGTTTTAAACTCTTTACTTAAAACCTAGAGTAAATACGTAAATGTCCTTAGATGTTCTATGTGTTTTTATGAATGCTTGATATCATTCATCGAACGATTTTTATAAAATCCTAAATAATTTTTTTTGATTGGTTTTTAAAAGTTTTTCTTATAACTATGTAACACTAATGGTTATTAAACATTGAAATTTATCAAAATTTACATTTTTAAACCCTAAACCCGTCGGAAAACCGTTGGAAATTTCCGACGGGTTTATTAATTTTTACCCGGGAAATTGAACCGCTTAACGAAATTTCTCAAAAATTGAGGCGGTTAAATTTTTTCGATTTCCGACGGGAAACCGACGGCTCGGTCCGTCGGAAACGCCGTTAAAATTAATAAATCGCTGCCTCTCTTCTTCTTCTTCTCTCTTTCTCTCTTCTTTCTCTCTTCTTTCTCTCTTCTTCTTCTCTCCTCCTCTCCGATCTCTCTTCTTCTCTCTTTCTCTCCGATCTCTCTTCTTCTTCCACCTC
>PKML01049734.1:1262801-1307649 GCA_002933935.1 Eutrema yunnanense
TATGGATGAAGACCTTATCCGGCAAAACGAAGAGCTCACGGCGAAGGTCACGGTATTGGAGGACAAACAAACGAAGTGGGCGGATTTCTTCAAGACGAAGTTCCCGGACCTGCCGCCGGATCTATTTTGATTATGTTTTTTTGTTATGTAATTTCAACTTTTTCTAAAACTTTTAAATATTTATGTTTTGTAAGATTTTATTTATATAATTAATTTTCGTTTTTTAAAATCATTTAATTTATTTAATTTAATTAATTAATTATTTTAATAAATATAAATTATATATATTATATTAATATATATATTTAAAAAAATTACAAAATTGCCGTCGGAAAGCCGTCGGAAATCCGTCGGAAATCCGTCGGTAAATAATCCGTCGGAAATCCGTCGGTAAATAATCCGTCGGAAATCCATCGGTAAATAATCCGTCGGTAAATAATGCGTCGGAAATCCGTCGGTAAATAATCCGTCGGAAATCCCTCAGTTTATCGTCGGAATTATTACCGACGGATAGCTCGTCGGAAATCCGTCGGTAATTCGGCCGTCGGAAATTTCCGACGGATTTCCGACGGGTTTTCTTTTCCGACGAGATAGAACCGACGGCCAAAATCCGTCGGAACCCCGTCGGAAATGGCCGTTTCCGACGGGATACCGACGGATTTTGTCGTCGGTTCTAGCGTGTTTTCTTGTAGTGCATTACCTCCTTAAACGAGGGTTATATTGTTTACTTACTCTTGATTCTACAAATTATGCACCCTGAATTTTATTATAGCTAATACACCACTACTTTCATATTACACACTTGTCCACTAATACACTACAAATGCATCCATTTCCTTCTTCTAATATCATCTTAATGGACAGAGTTCGGTGGAAAATGATCGCATTGTTTAACATAGCTGTCAATTGGACAGAGTTCTTCTAATGGACATAGTTCATCTTAATGGACAGAGTTCTTATAATATCCATATCTATGCAAAGTGGATAATGTTTCATGGACAACAGATATAAACAACATTCAATCGCCAGACCAATAGCATAGTGTCTCCGCAAAGCCATACTGTGGCCAGACCAATAGCATAGTGTCTCCGCAAAGATTGTGGATAGTAGCTTTTGGATAGTAATATGTGGGTACTAACTAGTGGATACTAACATGTGGATAGTAACGGGTGGAATGGAGACTTCTTAGTGTGGGAATGTAAAAAAAACAAAGAGTTTCTAAATAAAGAAAGGGATACATATATAAAGGAAATGTTACATATATAAAACAAGGGTTACATAGATAGCGTCTAATGTTACAAAAACAGGGGTTACATAGATAAGTTAAAGACATCATGAGCAATAAGAAGAAAATTAATTCAGCCATTATAAAACATGGTCATGCATTGTTTCGCAGAATAGAGAAGCCTCCAGTTTCCAAAAGCAATCGTTGCAGACATTTTCATGTAGTTGACATCCCCAATTGTTGGTTGAACATGGACATTTGTGGCACGACAGGCTTGTTTGCAACAATAGTTTGCGTTCAAGGAACTCTACCGGTAAGGGATATGACCAGGCTCGCCTATGGGAGACTTTGATGGCTGATCTCAGACTGAGAGCGTCTTCCCGGCTGATGTGATCGAACGTGGAGAAGCCATTGCCGTTGCCTTGCATAATTAAACGAAGCATTGAGAAACAATACTTGGACATCATACAATCTAGTTGAGCACTTTCCCGGAGCATAGCAAGGCTATCATCTAAATTATGAAGGCGGAAGAAATCAGAAGCTCCCTTAAAGACAGAAAAAGTTGGATTTCCCAGCGAAAGTGTTTAGAAGGGAAATTAAACCATAAAATAAAAGAACAAGTAATATGCATATAGGGTAGAAACTAACGAGAAGCTGTGGATACATAAATAGGGACAACTAGCTCCATGTAGAGTTCGATGGCATACTGTTGCCTGAACGCATAGACAAGGTCGTCAGTGATCCCAGACATAGATGGGGGAAGGTCACCATTTGCGTGCATTTCCATAAACTTGATAGCAACTGCTCCACAATCCCCTCCTCTTGTGTTTTCATACAAACCAGATATGCGAGACCACTTGAACGGTGTGTGGCCATATGTGTGAGTGGCTTCATGAGGGCACAGTTTCAGGATGACGTGAGGGAGGGAGTCAACAATAGGCTTCATGTATCTTTCAACCTTCATGTCGCAATTGATTGAAGAAAACGGGTCAAGAACCTCTACACACCACAACTTGAGGTTTATGGCGAGCCCAACCCAGTGGGAATTATCCCAACACATTGGGGCATATATAGTATCCACATCGAGTAGCCGTTTTTTCCCCTCTTGGTTGACATACTTTGAAATCTGGAGGTCCCATCTATGGTTTTTTTTGTTCTTGGCTGCTTGGAAAGATCGAAACTCCCCTTGAAGGTGATTAACCATGGGGATGCAAAAACACTTTTTTCAAGAGATAGGACGGATATGTGCCGTTGGCCAAGACTGGACATCAATATCTCCATGTGCTGAAAGGGTAAGAGTTTGGGTAAGGACATAATAACTAGTTAAGAAGGACAAGTTGGTGGGAGGGAATGGGTAGGGAGCATTTACCAATGTTGAAATCCATGCCTGTTTATGAGCGAGCTGCAGGAAGAAGAGGTTGTCTAAAATGTACTCATATTTTTGGCCAGCAACCTTTTGGATGCATAGGTGTTTCCTGTGAAAAGGACAATAAACGGTTAACCAATCATTATGTTTGTTTTATTAATGGAAGGGAGAGGGATAGGCTTACACTTGGGGGCATGCCTCAAGTGTTTTCCAGAAAAAAAATCAAATTCAGCTGGAGCAACAAGTGGAAGCAAATCAGGCTGCATAGAGGGCGGTTGGTTGTGTAGCAACATGGCAAGTTGCTGCTCTGACTCTGATGGGCAGTGTTTAACCTTTACTGGGGGTGGGGAGGAGTCACTGATGGATAGAAGAGGAGCATCGGTCTGAGCAGGCGAATGTATTTCAGTATCAATTACATTATGAGATATGATTTGTATTACGGTTAAATATGAACTATAGCGTACTATGACTTGTAAGCATTTATTAAGCATTACCTCATCAACAATCTGGGGTTCATCGATCGTAGGGTGGCTGCCTTTGCTGTTAGCTTCTCCCTGGGGCGCATCTCCGGATTCCGTATCCATGTCGTCCCGTCCATGGGACATATTCTAATAAGATCAGGTGATTGTGGATAGTGAATTAGCTAATACATATTGTGTTTCAGGTATTAGTAAAAGCTTACATTTGTTTCTGTGACGGATTTAATTTCCACCACAGATCGGTCCCCGCGCTCTGCGACTGTGTCGAGGAGTTTTTCATCAATGTCCACATTGGTGTTTGTTAGAGGTGGGTGTGTAGCCTAAATCAAGAAATTATGTAAGAGATTACATATATTGAATATTGCAAGAAATTTGTTTTACGTAGAATAATAACCTCAGCAGAAGCGTTGTTGGTGATTGTTTCCCCAGCGGGTTCAGTCGTATGCTGTTAAAATTAAACATCATTGGTTAGTGTAATTTCATATATAGTTTAAGTTTTGGACGCAAAGTTCGACCTCGATCACTCCTATGTTTTCGTGGCGGTCGGTAATTGTGGCCCTATTTGTCACATCCATGTCCATGTTGATCTCACCATGAATGATCTTGGGTACATCCTATTGTAGGGGTTAATTAGTTCATCAAATGGATGGGATAAAACAAATGTAGTTAAACAAACATCAGTTTGTGTCCACTGCACGGTGCACACTACAAGAAAACACAGTTTTTGTGACTATTTTTTGTGACTACTTTTTTTAGTCACAAAAAAAAGAGACGATATTGTGACTGATTTGCGACTACTCATAATACAGAGGCATAATAGTCACAAATTACCGACTAAACAAAGTAGTCAGAAAATAGTCGCTTATTTGCGACTGTTTAAAGACTTGCAAAAGTAGTCCCAAATTTGTGACTAATTTGCTTCGGTTTAGCAACTCCACTCGATTTTTTTTAAATAAACATCAAATAATATACAAAAAAATTCTAAACACTAAATTCTAAACCCTAAACCATCAAATAATATACAAAAACATCAAATAAATAAACATAAAATAATATACAAAAAAAATTCAACACTTACAATTTTTAAAATATAATCATTTTATAAATCCTAAATTATAAACCCTAAACCTCTAACCATTAATCATAAACTCTAAATCTTAAATTATAAAATATATTTTTGAACAGCTATATACCCAAAATCATTATAAAGTGATATTCAAATCTCATATGTTCTTAAAGTTTAGGGTTTAGGGTAACATGTACACTAATTTGCAAACCCAGTTTTTGTGACCAATTTAGGACTAATTTAAAATAGTAGTCACAAAATAGTCTCAAATTTGGGACTAATTTGCAATTACACTCGATTTTTTTTTAGAAATCAATGAATTCTAAACTCAAACCACAAACCCTTAACCCTAAACCCTAAACCTCTAACACTTAACCATAAACTTGATTTAAATTTTAAATTGTAAACAAAATCAAATAAATAAACATCAAATAATATACAAAAAAAATTCAACACTTACAATTTTTTTAAATATAATCATTTTATAAATCCTAAATTCTAAATCCTAAACCTCTAACCCTTAATCATAAAATCTAAATATTAAATTGTAAAATATATTTTTGAACAACTATATACCCAAAATCATTGTAAAATGATATTCAAACCTTATATGTTCTTAAAGTTTATGGTTTAATGTAACATGTACACTAATTTGCAAACCCAGTTTTTGTGACTAATTTGGGACTAATTTAAAATAGAAGTCACAAAATAGTCCCAAATTTGGGACTAATTTGCAACTACAATCGATTTTGTTTTAGAAATCAATAAATTCTAAACTCAAACCACAAACCCTTAACCCTAAACCCTATACATCTAACAATTAATCATAAACTTAATTTAAATCTTAAATTGTAAACAACATCAAATAAATAAAAATCAAATAATATACAAAAATCAACACTTACAATTTTTTAAAATATAATCATTTTATAAATCCTAAATTCTAAACCCTAAACCTCTAACCCTTAATCATAAAATCTAAATCTTAAATTGTAAAATATATTTTTGAACTATATACCCAAAATCATTGTAAAATGATATTCAAACCTTATATGTTCTTAAAATTTAGGGTTTAAGGTAACATGTACACTAATTTGCAAACCCAGTTTTTGTGACTAATTTGGGACTAATTTTTAATAGTAGTCGCAAAATAGTCTCAAATTTGGGACTAATTTGCAACTCCACTCGATTTTTTTTTAGAAATCAATAAATTATAAACCCTAAACCTCTAACCCTTAACCCTTAACCCTAAACCTTAAACATCTAACTCTTAATCATAAACTTGATCTAAATCTTAAATTGTAAAGTAGATCTTACACATAAACATCAAATAATATACAAAAAATTCAACACTTATAATTTTTTTTAATATAATTATTTTATAAATCCTAAATTCTAAACCCTAAACCTCTAACCTTTAATCATAAAATCTAAATCTTAAATTGTAAACTATATCTTACACATAAACATCAAATAATATACAAAAATATAACATTTACAAAAAATTTAATATAATCATAACATGTACTAATTAAGTGTTATATGTGTTTTATAAAGAATAATTTTGAATGATAAAAATTTTCTCAAAATTTATTTATTTTTAAGTTTTAACTTATTTTTGAACTGCTATATACACAAAATCATTGTATAGTCATATCAAACTTTCTAGGTTCTTAAAATTTAGGGTTTAGGGTATAGATTTTTTATTGTCACAAAATAGTCCCAAATTTGCGACCGTTTAGCAACGCCAGTCGATTTTTTTTAATATTAGTCATAAAATAGTCTCAAATTTGCGACTAATTTGCCACTAAATAACAAAAATAATAAAAGCTTCTCATTGGCTAAATCATTGAGACAAAGATTGAGATCCTCCACCGTTGATTAATTTAATCCAACGGTGGAGAATCTTTTTTTTTTTTTTATAATTAAGTTTTGTCCTTTTCTCTTTCTCCTTCTACGATTTCATCTTCTTCCTTCTACAATCCAAAGATGGAGTTTCTTCTTCTTCTTCCGACGGTCTCCGGGAGATAGAGGAATCTGTTGTCCATATCTTAGGTCAGTCTCCTCACGTTCTCTCCTCCGCTCGCTTCACTCACCGGTAAGTCCCATCCTCCACCGCCGGTGTCTTCGCCGTTTTTGTTTTTGTTGGTTTTTGATATTCAAACGCTTGTTCATTTGGTGTGATGAAGGTTTGAGCAGATCCGTGTTTCTGCGGCGCCGGAGGAGCAGATCCGCCGGAGGCTTCGGCGAGTGAAGATGAAGATGAAGGAGAGCAGATCCGCCGGCGGAGGAGCATATGCGAATCGGAGGAGCAGGTTCGTGGCCTAAGCCAGACGGAGGAGATCGCGAGGGGGAGCAGATCGACGCCGGAGCAGATCGAAGACGGAGCAGATCGGGATGCCGCGGAGGAGTAGATCGGAGATCTGTTTTTTATTTTTTTTTGTATTTAGATATTTGTTTTTTTTTGTTTATTTTAATTTTCTGTAATTAATTAATATAATAAAAATATATTTTTTTTTGAATTTTTTTTTTGTTTTTTTTTTTGAATTTTTTTTTACAAGTAGTCGCAAAATTAGTCTTTAAATTAGGACTGATATTATAGTCACATATTAGTCGCAAAATAGCGACTGTTTTGCGACCATTCTATTTAGCGACCAAATATTTGCGACTACTTTTTTTAGTCCCAAAATAGTCGCAAATGAGTCATTTGCGACTATTTTGTGACTATTTTGGTAGTCGCAAAAACTGTGTTTTCTTGTAGTGGTGTCCACGGAGCTTGGTTCGGCTATAGTTTCATCCTGCGGGGATGGTAACATATTTCAACTACAAGGATAGTTATCTCTAATAAAATTTAAAGGGAGGAAATCTGTATAATAAGATTCATGTTAAACATGAATATTTTTTTTGAGATTTGGTAGGACACAAGATATCATTGAGGAAGGTGAGTCCATGGTGGTATGTCCATACTGAACATTGCCCTCATGCAAAAGGACCTGGATAATGTAAATCGTAATTATTGGACATGTATAAGGGTGTATAAGAAAGACTTTATATTTAAATAAGGAGTACATTTTGTTCTGCAGTTGAAGTGAAATCTTGGACTTGAGGACCAACAACTCCATCAGCATTGGCATAAAAAACAACACGCTGATAAAATTTAAAAATGGAATGAAAATGAGAAAGTATAAAAAAGGGAAATGTTGAGGATGTTACTTGAGCTTCAACATCAGATTGGCGGGCCTCTGCGGGGGTGGCCAACAACTCTCTCCCTGGCGGAGGAATGGGTGAAGCCTGCAGATTGCGAAACATCTGGTTTAGCGTTAAGTCGTCGGTGCAGTCTTTATCCTCCTAAAAATAAATACACACATGGTCGTTGTCAGTTTACCTACTAGGGGGTAGAATTTTGAATGGATGGGTTTACTAGTTTACCTCGTGGGGGGAAGAATTATGACGTAGCCCTAAAGCCTCATGCTGATTGGTGGGCTGTTCCGTGTCCATGTCGGGTTGTCCATGGGATATATCCTATTAAGATCAGGGGATTGTGGACATTTAATGTAAATTTTAAATTGTATTTCTTGAATTGGTTAAGTCTGAAAAATAGGCAATATGACTAATGGTCAGGCTACCTTGAAAAGAAAAGGGTGAAGATGCGAACCATATTGATTGAGACATGGGGACTATAAGTACTGAAAGTAACATAATGTGGGGCAGGAATGTAAAGAAAGTAAAAACGGAAATAAATATGAGCTTAGTAAACACACACATAGTCGACATTGTCAAATTCTTGCTCGAGATGACCATATCCCTGAAAACACATACACACATGGTTGTTGTCAGTAATGCAAATTTGGATGGATGGGTTAAGTAGTTTACCTCCTGCTTGTTGCTGTTGTGTTCCGTATCCAAGTCGTCCCGTCCATGTGATATATCCTAATAAGATCAGGGGATTGTGGATAGTGAATTAGCTAATACATATTGTGTTTCAGGTATTAGTAAAATCTTACGTCTGTTTCTGGGGGGGGGGTGCGTTCTGCATGTTTGCAATTGTCTTCGGTGAGACGAATGATCCCACCGGCTGAGACTGCTGTAGAACTTGAAGCAATAGGAGAAGGCGTTTTTGTTGTTCTCTTTCTCTTCTTACTAGCTGAGGCGATGAGTTGGGACGCTGTTTTTCCAATCCGAGGCTTCCTCCTCCCCTTGGTTTTGGCTTCAAGCTTTTGGACCCTAGCAACTAGTTCTTTGACCTGAGATATTAACCACTGGTTTTGGCTTTCCAGATCTCCAGTTGAGATATTGGCAAATGCGTCATTTTGGTTATCCGTAGGATGAGATGTGCTCTTTTTCAAAGTTTTTTTGGGACGAAGATTGGCTGCGGTTGGTGAAGATGCAGAGTGCCGCTTCCTGTCAAAGAGATGTTTTTTGTGGGATCGTTTGCTCGAAGGAGGAGGAGGATCATGTAGCATAAATGGCTCAGCTGAATCTCCTCCTGGCCACTCCGATTTCTTGAAAGCATGGCCCGCAAAAATCAACTCCTCCAGGTAATCAACTTTGCGGTCCTTGATTTCGTTGTCAAACTCTCCCCACCCATCTTCAGGTGGGACTTGGACAGGGATAACGGGATGGACAACAAGCTGCAATATATAAAACCAATAGCCATCGTTTGGTTGTGTTAGTGGGGTTTGACAGAAAATGTATACCATATAAACTCATTGTTAATGATTACCTTCTTGTCAAACTCCACGTCGAGCACATCTGTGTGAGTGTGCATCATTTTTGCGCAGATGATTACCGGGCCACTCTAATAGGGTGGGATGTGCAGCATCTTTTGGAAGCTTGTGGGGTAAAGTTGGGATAGCTTGAAATGCTAGGAGCTGAAGAGCTAGGGGAAAACCTTGCATCCGGAAAGTTGATTGACGAAGTAGTTGGCGGAATGTTCCTACCGGGTCTTCGCATTTACCTTTTATTTTTTTTGCCAAGGATCATTGAGGCGATGGTTTTCATAAACGATCCGCGCCCCCAGGGGAAGGTTAGAAATCCATCTAAGTCTTGCAACATCTGCACATACTTAAGGGTGGGCTTGTGCACCTGACTGTTTGCGACAAGGACACCGTCAACAATCAGTAGAAGTGCAAGACGGAATTTTCTGCTGGCTGGCATATCTGGCTCGTTCTGAAGCATGTGACCTAGATCGGCCAGCGTGGTCTTACGGTCATTCCCAATGAGCTCCTTCCAATATGGATTAAGATTGGCATCGTTTGTTGGTTGTTCTTCTGGGTCATAATCATCAGGATACTCACCACATGGCAAGCTTGTGACCTCGCCAAACTCCTTCAAGCCGAAACATATAGGATGTCCACCGAACACTGTCCACATCTCATATCTCTTCTTGGATATGAGTTGTCTAGTTAGCTGGGCGTGGATAAGTTTGCAAGAGATGGGGCATCTGGACACGGGGAGGTCGAATAATCTACCAAAACAGGACTGCATAATCGTTTCAAACTCCGGAGTGTCTCTAAGTGTGGTGTGCAAAAACAATAGCGTATCTGGCTTGGAGTAAATATTGATTCTGTTTATAGGAAAGCGGTATGTTGCGAACAAACGAACAGGGAGTCTGGTATCCCATTCCTGATCGGCCTCCGATGCTGCGCGAGGAGAACACATGTTGAATTATCAAAAAACATAACTCTAAGCAAACGGAATTCCTCTAGCCATTTACAAAACGGGGGAGGGGGGGTTCACGGAGAGTAATGCTATAAAATGAAACAATTACAGACAAAAACACTTTGTGCACTTTGTCTTACCCATATAGGCACTTACAACTCTTTTTACACCTATAGGCACTTTCCACAAGGTAAATGACTCTTTCACCCTTAATTTTTTTTATCCCCTTTCAATTTCACCCACAAGTCGTTTTAACCCAAAACTCATTTTAACCATCGCCTTCTTCGTTCTTCCAACCCTAATCACGCCGGAGATATATCGGAGCCCAAATTCAGTCAAGTTTTTGCCGGATAGATTAGTCGGTCTCGGTGTCGACGAAATCTGTAACAAATCCAGTTTCCCTAAACATATTCCGTCGTCGAAATAAGAGGACCGGAGTTTAGTAAGCAACTCCGAAAAAGGAACTTCCAGCCGTTCTTCTCTAAATATATACTATTAAAATAGAGATATTTTTTGTGTTCAAACAAAAATAAATACATATAAGGTTATAATTTATGTGGATAACTATACATGTTGCCAAACATATCTTCTTCTTTTTTAACTACATAATATTTTATTGTTAGATATAAATATTCTAATTAATTATAATATTTATAAATAATATTTAATCTCTATTTAATTGATTAAATTATTTAAAATATAATAACATTAATCCATGATTATAGATTAAATATATATTTTATATTTGTATGTGGTTGTCTTACCTAAGAGAAGAATATAAGGAAAACAAAATGTGTAGGGTGTGTGAGATGAAAAAAAAATAAAAATAATAAAGAGAAAAGGGGAAAGGGTAATTAACTTTTGGCATAAAAGTCAAAATACACATCTAAAAGTAGGGAAAATGTGTCTAAAATCATAGAGTATCTACAATGTAATTAGACTTTGAAAAAGTATGTATGAATGTAATTTTCTCTAAAATAATTTTCATTGAGAAAACTACATCACAAATCATATGATATATACGTACATGATCGTGTTGCCAAATTATTCCCTATTTTTAGTAGACGCTAACGAAACTAACGAAAAAGAGAAAAGTGTAGATAGCTTTATGTTGAGTGACGGATTTCTGATTTCTTAAATAAATTTATTCAGCAAGTGAGACATGTTGAATGAATTCGCTTATATGGGAACATGACAGCTACAACAACATTTACAGCTAGGGCCAACAAATAGAACGAAGATGGTCCAAATCTAATTTCAATCAACTAGCTTCTGTCACCGTAGGACACAAGCAACTATAAAAAAGACCATCTTTCTTGGAACACAAGCTAAACCTCTTTGATAATCAACCCAACACCTTCCGTATCGCATCCACCAGCTCTTCTCTTCTTGAAGGCTCCACCTGCAGCACAAATATTCACTTAAGCCTCCCAAAAAAAAACGAGCCATACAGAAAAAAATAACACTAGAGAACAACCAAAGAGGTAAAAAAACTCAGATTTCTCTAGGGTTTCATTCAGTACCTTGTTTAGAAGATTAGCAAGTCCCTGGGGCAGAGCCTGCAAATCCGACGAATTCCCAATCTCTGCAAGTTGATTCAACAGTTTCTGCGCTCTCAACTCGCTCAGCTTTAACTCATAGTTACTAACATTTTCCTTCCATGTAAAGAACATTTGGTCGTCTGTCCAAGCTTCTTCTTTCCCCTTTGCAATATCGGATTTGCAGAACCAGTCCTGAATCAAACCCATTGCAGATTTATACGATAAGTTGTCTCCGGAAGCTTCCCTTACGTTTTTCACAAGACAGCTCTCAGCGATTCTTCGGTTGAGCTTCTTATAAAAGAAGGACCGTGAGCCGCTCCATTCCACAACACTTTTGATCACTCCTTTTGCAGCCATTCTCATGGAAGTGTCATGAAGTTCCGCAAATTTGGTGGCGATTTGGATATAAACTGGTAAAAGCTGCTTCTCTCGAGCTTTTATCTGTTGCTGGAGAAGCTCGACGTTTGCATAAGCCTCGCTTTGCTTGGCATCTTGCAGTTTTGCTTTGAGACTGATTAGCTTCTGATCCAATCTTCCCATGCACTCTAACATCTCTTTCGTTCTAAATTTTATCTCTATTGTCCCTTCTGGCTCAAGCACATTTCCACGAGCAGTTTCATCAGCATACATTTCAACATAATCCGAATTTATCTGGCTATCAACAACAACCCACGCTCCACCACGTAACTCTCCCATCTTCGGGATGTACACAAACACTGGCTGCCGATATGTTCTCAGATTTTCTACTATAGTTGAACCAGCCTGAAGTATTCCTTCGAAAAGATCTCTCTGCCCACCGGAAAACCCTCTCCAGTTCGCTAGGATAAACAATGGAAGCTCTTCCCGGTTGAAATCCATGAGCGCTTGAGCTGTCTTGGCCGCTGAATCAGGAAACCAGACTTGCCCTGCTTGTGGAACCACTCTTTCATGAGAGTCGAGCTGTCCTGGATCTGCTGGGATGATCTGCATTACAGTCTGTGTCTCAACTGCAACAACTCCAACGGGTATTCCCCCGAGCTTAGCTCTACCAGTCACTACCGTCCTTGCCCAGCCTTCAAGAGTCTCAATAAAGCTATTTTTATCAAAGATACCGCCAAGCCACTTACCGGTATTGTCATTAACCCCAGCTATAGCAGCTCGTGGGTCGCAAGAGTTCTCTGGGTCGTACTCAACAGTTCTCTCCGGTGGATCTAAAGGGGCAAGAACAGGAAGAGGACCACCCACATAAGCAGGAATGTAACTCAGCCAGTTGAGAATCGCTGATACACCTTCGAGATCATCTGAGACTGTAAGATGAACAACACCATTTGTACCCATGATTTTCGGGCCACCAAGTTGCATGTGAGAGCTATAGACCTCACGCCCAAGTAACTTGTTGAGCGTAGAAAAGCCAGTCAAGATGATCGGCTGGTCTAATCTCTGTATGCACCGCATACCTAGGCGGGCAAGGTAAGCACCAATCCCTACCGTTCTTCCACTAACAAAGGTTAGAGTAAAAGTTTCGTTGTACGCCCTTGAGTAAGCACCCGCTATTGCCCCGCTCCCTGTTAAGTTCTCTACGCCAATACCATCTTCCTTACCAACAATCGTATCAATCACCCACCTTGTTTCACCACTAGGGAGCTTTATTTCGTGCGAAATGACAGATGATCCAATCCTTACATGGTCTTCAGGGCTTAGGTATATATACTGAAAACCATTCTCTGGGGAAACTTCATCCGACCATCCAACTTTAAAACAAGCTTTGACTTCTTCAGCTACCCCGAGTCGGGCACCTGAATTTGCTGCCACGTAAATCAAAGGAAGCTTCTTCGCACAAGCGAGTTCAGTCACAGCAAGGAAAAACGCGTCCTCTCTAGGACCAAAAGAACCAGCTTTGAAGGTGACATCATTGGAGACTATGAGAAGTTTCCGTCCCATTGGAAACTCAGGAGTCGACATCTCTAGGCACCAGGCCACCATTCCAAACTCGTTGAGACCCAGTGGTCTTTCAACCGGAATAAGAGATGTACAAGAACTTTCCGGATTGGAGAACACAAGCTCTTTAACATTGATAAGAGTATCCTTACATGGTTTCTTAACTCCCAGGTGTTGTGATGCCCACAACTGCTCCAAGGCTGTCTCAAATGCCTGAAAAGGAAAGAAATAACAAAAGAGGGGTTGGAAGTAGCCAAAAGAGTAAACCTATATGTGTGAATCTTCTGATTTCAGTAACTAACCAGCGGGAAGTCATAGCAATAAGTAGTGTTACTCCTCCTTGCGGCTAGACGTTGCCTGTCGAGATATCCCAGTGGCTTATATTGATCATTGATTGGGGTTCCATGCAAAGGACCCTTCTTGGTTATTGAGTGGTAAATCAAACTGTTTCTTCTAGTAGTTTCAACTTCTCGGTATATCTGAAACATCGAATCACAGCAGGTTAAGTCATCGAGATGTGTGCTCTTACTATCTGTATGGTTTGTACAACCAAATAATTGTAAGCTGAACTTACATGAACAGTGCATGTACGGCCTGTCACGTTTGCAACCACAACCCTCCAAGCGCCACTTGCCAGTCCAGAGGACAGCAACCACAGCCGCACTTCCCACTCGCACACACCCAACCTATGCATTCTCACTCCGACTGACCTGTGAATCTGTCGAGCTGCTTCTTCTAAGATCATCTCGACTGTACTTTCTTCGTCCTCTGCATTCAGTTCAACTCTCCTGTGAAAAATACGTTGAATATTATTACCTTACAACATATCAAAAATAAGGTCTGTTACATTACAAACATAACTTGTCAAGGACACAGCCATATCAACCTGGGGTAAGCCACAAGATCATCTATCTGCTGCTCGCGTAGTATGCAAAGGAACATATGTGCGTGGTCTGGTTTCATGGCAGCATTATGGGCATTCAGTTCCAGTTCCTCCATGGCATCCATCAAAGACCTCAGAACGCATTTAGATGTAAACGGCATGGAGAACAGTGTTTGGCTAAGTTGCTTATCCTGCCCTTGCTGCAACATAAAGCCATCGTTCATTGTAGCCTGTCGAACAAGAGATCTCAGGAACATCCTCTTGATTGGCACTGGCTTGTCTGTAACAGTATACATATGCCATTGACGATCTCGTGAAGGCGTATACTGTATATTGGAGTATCCTTTCAGCTTATCCTGCATCAGACAAATAGTAAACAATCATTAAAAAGAATGTGAGATACTGTAAAGCATGAATATACATTTCAGCAACGGATCATACCAACTCAAGGTATATGGACAGAGGAGGTTCCAGATGACGCAGCAACGGCTCTTCTGCATAATACTTTTTCTCCATCGACCAATGGAAAGAATGTCTCATGGGTGTTCGTCCTTCATCTCGCTGAATTATACAGCTTATCACACCGACACCTGCAGAACAGAGGCTCAAACTAACTTCTTCCTCTTTAAGAATTTTGGCCAGCTTGTTTACTCTTTCTTGAGCTTGGTCCTCGTCCCCACTGAGACAATCAAACCAGAAATGTCAACAGATTAGGTAAACACTATAGCACCTAAGGTTGTTGAAACAGTCAGGATGTGTCAAGTACCTGTCCTGAAGAAGACTCATCTGATTGTTGATGCCCACAATAGCAATATGCATCATATTGCCAGATGAAGGAGCTCCGGCAGATTCATAGTCGTTGTGGTTTGTTTCTGTCAATGCGGCATTTATTATACTTGGCAGAAACTGCAGCGATTTGATTATAACCATAGCCCCCCATTTTCTCCTACTACGCTTCTCAACAATTCCTTTTTCAGATGTCTCGTGCTCGTCTGAGCCAATGCTTTTTCTCTCCATATGTTCCTCTAGGAACTCCCAGGAAGCAATAAGACCAGACCGGTGCCACTGCATTCTTACGCTTTCTTTAACGACGTAGGGCTAATGACAAGCGTCGAGTTAAAATGAAGCCAATATTGTAAGTATCTAATAAATTGCAGTCCAAAAAGAATTTTGAATAATAAAGGTGCAAAAGAATGATCTCTAACCTGGTATAATCTGCGAATATAAGTCTCAACAACCCGTCTTTGAAGTGTGTGATCGCTGTGGTCAAATAGTCCCACGAGAGCATCTTCAACAGCTAACGATGCGCTCACAAGATCTTCCATCCTTTCATTAATGGCAATCTTCCTCTTGGGAGTATCCATATTTTCTCCATCCTCTGTAAACATTTCTAACTCTGACAAGCTACGAGCAATGTTTGAACGAAGTTCACTTAGTTTGGTCTGTTCGAGCAATTGACTCGCCTTGAGCGCCAACTACACACACAAACTTATCATCAGTTGACGAATGTAAAAATAAATATTATAAAACATAAAGGAGCCAAACACACCTCAGAGTAATTAGTATGGTTAAGTGTTGAGAATCGGATAAGTTTATCTCTGTACGCAGCAGGATTAGGGTAAACAAGCTGCTCCATAAGCCTGAGAACGAGTTTGTTTTTGTTTTTTATGCCCTGAAATAAAGAACACATGAGCATACCATTTCAATGACATAGTGATAAAGACATGAGAAACCTGGTGAGAGAAGGATGATAACAGACCTGGTGTGAGAGCACTATATCCACAATCTTCAACAGATCTTTCTTGTATTGCTGACGCATGCGTTCAATAACATCAGCCTATTCAAGAAAAATAAAATGCTTATTAAGACTCAGACATAGCTAGTATCCACAAAGCCGTTTATTAGCTATTGAACCATATATTACCAGCATGTTATCATTGAATAATTCTTCTACTGATAGATATTCTTCAAAGAGGGAATAAACAATAACACGGGCATGACTTTCTCTACCACCTTCATAAGACTTTGCAAGACTCATCAATGGTTCAATGAGCCTTTCAAGGGCACCTCTCTCTTTCTCATCACAAGATGATAAATGAGCCTGTTGCAAGAAGTGGACGGAAGATTTCAGAGAGTAAAAAAACAGGCAGGGGAAATATAATTTCAATGTCTCGAATGGAAGAAATAATAGGCAATCACCTCAAGAATGCTTTTTAAAAGTTTGGCAGGGAAATCTGCGGTCAGGGAGTTTCTGGAGATACTCTCGAATTCTCTATACTTTGATTCTAGCTGATAAAGAATTTTATAAGAAAAGCATTAGGAGTCTTGAAACTCAAAACAAACAACGCAGGAAAACAATACAGATTACGAATAGTACACAAGTCTTTACCATGATCCTGAGATCTTTAGGTAGACGTGTTGCCAGAACTGCAAAGCACTCTTGCCACTGAAGGAATGGGAGTTCAGGGCTATCAAGGCAATGAAGCAAGTCTTGAACGACCTGCAAGATATGAGCAGTCTCATAGTCAAATAATCTTTTAGAAATGTTGCGTTTGATCAATTAGGAGATCAAATTGCGTTTACCTCATCTACTTTATGCTCATATCCGGCAAGAATCATGCGAGCAGCATTTAAAGTTGCAGCACATTTCTGATGAACTTTACCAGAAATTGCTGTTGGAAGTCCTAACCTTGGGAAACTTTCATGGAAGGGTTCAGCCTTTCTTACAGCAGAAGGATCATCAAGATCAAGCTTGGCTATAAGTTCACCAGCCTATCAAGAAAATAATGGACAGATTAATCAATATCTACAAAATTGTAGGAAACCAATTTTTATTTAGCAATGTAGTGGTTTTTTTACCTGCATGGCTTGTCCTTCAGACATTTTGAAATGGATAACTCCTGACGCAGGTGATAGAAGTGGCATACACATCTTCATGACCTCAACTTCTGCATAGGGCATATCAGCATCAATACTGCTTTTATCTGAAACCAGATACCTCAGCAGCTTGCACGGTGTCTCAGCGATCAACTTCGAAGGATCGTGATCATTCTGAATAAGCCAAAAATGACAGACACCTTAATGCTAAAATGACTTCAGAAAAAATGTGTAGTTGTATGGTAAAACAGAAAGAAAGAAAAAAATTAATTTGAAACCTGTAGTAAACAAGTTCTTCCGTCAATGAGAAGACGGGTTCCTGCCGCTTCTTCCTCTGCATATATCACATGGCTTTTACCATCCAACTGCAATGACAGAAAACCAACCAAGGAGGTTAGATTCACAAAGGCAGTTACTATGTGTGGCACATGTAAATTAAGTATGAAACAAAAGGCAGAAAACTTGCCTGCATCAACAGACCTCCATCACGTAGAGTGTGTATTTCTGCTACAACTTCTGAGTTGTTCATTCTTAGCCTGTAGCTTCCAGATCCACCCCGGACCACATCAATCTAGAAACAGTTATCTTCAGTTTAGTGAGCCTCGGTAACTACATATTCACTGCAAAAATAATATGGCAAAGGAAAAGAAAAAATGCAGAGAAGTAGAATATTGACACTAGTGGCATACCGTATATTTACTTCCTTCAATGTTCAGAGATACTTGAGAATGCACAAGAGATATATGCTGCAATATAATAGTGAAGAAGTAAGCTAAAAGATCATTACGAGGAAGACGTAGGAGATGGCTGATATTGGAATACCTTTGGGGGAATTTGCCCCTTCTCAAGATAACCAACGTAATCCGAGACCACGGCAGCACTGGTCGCTGATGCTTTCTGGACAAATAGAACATCACGTCACCAAATAGAAACTTTTCATAACAGACAGATCTCTGAGAAAGAGGCACGTACATAGAGAGCCCCGCCGACAACAGAGAGATACCATGGAGGCCTTTCTGCTCTGACCCGCATAGCAATTCTACTATCCAACCAACCAGTGTGAATTTTGTTTTCCCGGTAATCAGAAGCCTGATCAACAATTGAAACGATCTTGTCAGGGTACATTGCAAACACAGCGTGTAAATTTTGTGTGTAGGAAGAAGGAAGCGTACATGTAGAAGGTCAATTGTGTAGTCAACGTTAGTCCTAATTTCTCCACGAATTTGAATTTCTTTCAGGCCAAGAACCATATTTGCTATTGCCAGGGCTCTGGATTCCCCAAATGCAAAAACATGTCCTGAATAGAAGATTAAAGAAGTTTCAATGTGTAACTCAAGAGAAGAACTGACCTAGCAGCCCAGATATTTCATTTAACTTACCAAACTGGGAATCTGAGAACTCGTGGATGCCTCCACCAGACTGTAAACAAAAAAAAAACTCTAAGTCGTAAAATTTGAGACATGGAGAATGACGTAATATTGCATAGTATCTACAGGTATGTCTACCTTGACAGAGAAGTACGCCCACACATTTGGCTTGCTCTTAAAATGCAATTCCTGTTGCAAGATTATACGAGTGTTACCCCTACACAGTTCTCAGTGAATGGACTTTTAACTTTGCATTCCACAGCTATCATTTTACCTGTACTTTACCGCTGGTGGGTTTGAACCCGTCATCAGGATCCTCGCTTGTCACGCGGACAGCCACACAATGACCTTTTGGCCTTATAGATTCAGCTTCATCAAAATCAAAAGGGGAGGCTACAATAGATGTTTTCCTCCAAGAATCATAACCTCCACCATGTTCTATACCATAGAACCGTCTTACCTCTAACAAATCAAAGTGAAAAACAGACAGTCGTTACACATGCGTATGGACTAGAAAGGAACCGTAACTAAGGATGCAGGCCATACCAGGGATTTGCCAGAGAGGAATTCCCATCCCTACAGCAACTTGAGCAGCAGGAAGATTTATCTCGGCAATCCACTCAGTTACAGGGTGCTCAACCTGACCTCAACATCAAGTCGAGTCTTCAACTCTCAAGATTGAACCTTTCAATAGAATTCAAAACAAAATGTAACTGTAGTACGAAACCAACCTGTAACCGAGGATTAAGCTCTAAGAAGTAGTACTCCCCAGTGTCCATGCTGTAGAGATACTCAACAGTAGCGGCTCCAACATAATTAACACTCTTAGCCAACCTTCTAGCTGCCTGCTCGAGCTTCTTGACGGTTTCTCGTGGAGCCACTGTGATTGGACCCTCCTCTATGATCTGTGATACAAACCATAAAGTAAGAATTCAGCAATTATTTGCCTCCGTCAATAGGAAGTATAACTCAGTTGGAGAATAAAATTGAAGCATGTAAGAATAAAGTTAGACAGAATGTATTTCTATATGACAAGACAATTTTAAATACAGAATCAACCACTAACAAACCTTTTGGTGTCTCCTCTGGACACTACAATCACGGCTATGCAGAGCTGAAACATTTCCATACTGGTCACAGAGCAGCTGGACCTCTAAATGCCGACTCTATACAAAACGATAAAAACAAAAATGAAATGTAAAGAAAAGCCATGCATTACAAAGCACCCATATAAGAACTCAGCTATGCTTAAATCAAGAGATATAGTTAATACCTGTGACGCAACCTTCATTATGAATATCGGTGAGCCTGGGACCTCACCCTGAACTTGTTTAAATAGAGCCCTAACCTCATCGGCATTATGAACCTAAAAATGAAACCAGAGTAAGTACACTTATATAGGAATTGGCTTAGTCTACAATGAAAAGAGGAGAGTAACAGTTCAAAGGCATATCTACATAAGCTGACCTTCCGAATTCCTTTACCGCCACCACCCCATGATGCTTTGATCATTGCTGGGTAACCCACAACTTGACAACTAGCAATCGCTTCTTCAGTTGTGTAGACGCAAGCTTGCCTGTAGATTTCCTCGGGGATGGTTACCAAGCTGCTATCCGGAGGTATTTTAACCTGAAACAAAAGAATTAATCATTTTGAACAGATCAACAATTCTCTGGTAAACAAGTTTACTTACATGGGAACCACTCCATGGCAGAGTAGGTACATCAGCAGCTTGTGCAATCAACGACGAACCAATCTTATCCCCTAATGCTGCCATTGAAGCTGCTGGAGGACCAAGAAATATTATTCCTTTTGCCTGTAGGGCATCAGGTAATTCAGGGTTTTCAGATGCATGACCCCAACCAGGCCAAACTGCATCCACACGTGTTACTTCGGCCATCTGCACATAGTATTAGACAAAGATGAATGAAGAATAACTCCAAAGACCACAACTTTCTTGCCCATGTTGAGTTTCTCGTGAGTAATTGATAATTCATGTGCTCTGTACAGTACACTAAGCAGAGGATAATTCAGATATTTGCATTCACCTCAACAATAAGCTGAACGTTGGCATAATTGTTATTGTTTGTTCCTCCCGGAACCTCCACAAACTGATCAGCGATTCTGATATGCTCTGCATTGATCCGCATGTCTTCAGGGGTTGCCATCCCCACCAATAAAATGGCTTTTTCGGAGCCAAATGTTTCGTAAGCCCATGTTCTGACACTACGTATAAACTTCACAGCTGCCATTCCATTATTAGCGATCAAAATACTGTGGATTGGCCTTTTCCCTCCAAGGGCTTTACAGAACTCATCGACTTCAGACACCGACGCATGATGTCTACCGGGTACTACAGCACTTTGATACCCGTTAATGTACCCAGCCATTGTTACTGTCCTTTGAGCTTCAGATATATCTGTAAAACAAGCCATAAGCAGACATACTGAATCACTTTACAAAGAAATGGACAGCTAACATTGTCTCAAGAATCGTACTTCCAACCAGAAACTGGCTCTTGAGAAAAAAAATTGAACAACAAATAAAACCCATTGATACTATCCTCATGAAATTACGAACAACTTAACAGAACTATAAAAAAACAAACAGATTTCGATTGCTTAAGCTCACAAAAAAAAGATGCATATAAATTCCAACAGATGACAGCGATGCTTTGCTTATTTCTATACAGAAAAAGTATCAGAAAAGCAAAACATAATCATAAGCAAAGATCTCTTGCAAGTTAGATAAAAAAATTCAAAAAAAAGTATTCTCTTTTTCCAACAATGACTTCCTTTTAGAAAGGAAAAGAAATCTGAGGGATCTAGACAAGAACTAATGATTAAAACCACCAAAATTGGGAAGAAAAAAAACCCATGAAATTCCAGAAAAGTGAACTCGAAAAGCACGAAACTTTACGAGATTGAAATCAGAAACAAACTCATCTCAAATTGACAAGTCACATAGTCATCATCGGAGACACTCAGCAAATTGAACCGAAATTTACAAAATTCCAACTGTTAGATCAGAATATAAAGACGACACAGCAGCTTGAGATCAAAGAGACCCAACAAAGAAAGAAAAAAAAAAAACCCATTAAAGAAAAACTCCCAAATTAAGAAAAGCTCCGAACCTCGTGATACAATTCGCCTGAGAGCAGTCAAAAAACCATATCAAAGCTCCAGAAGATGGAATAATAATACCGAGAGAGAGAGGGGTTTAAAGAGCGGGAGAGGGAAGAGAGGGTTAGGTTGGAGTTAGAGAAGAAGGAAGGTTGTGGGGTCGGAAGACTTAATAATGGCAGATGAAGAAGAGAAGGAGAAGAAGGAGGAGAAGAGAGGAGAGTGCACGTGGTGTCTGCCTCCGCCACACTCCACACCTTCTCCATTTTTTTTTTGTAAATTTTGAGATACCTTTTTGTTAGGAGGCGCCGTAGTAGTTCCTCAGCTACCTCTCTCTCTCACCTTCCCACTCTTGTTTTTTCCGCACTATTTTTATTGGTTCTTGATTGTGTTAAAACAAACTAAAAGGGGTCATTTGTGGAGTTTTTGAACTTTATATTTTTAAGAGATTATATGCGGGTTTATAATTTAATATTTTATAATTCGTGAAAAAAAAAATAGAAAGGAAAAATAAAATTAAATCACCCATAAAAATAAATAACATCAAAATTTAAAAATAAAATTTCTGATGAAATAAATATATACATTGAGAAACAAATTTGGTGGAGGAAAACGATTACGGGACTTTTGATTTTTGGTATGTACCAAATTAGTTATATAGAAGCAGTGTTCTAAAAAGCGGTCTCGGCGGTATAGGCGCTAGGTGCCCATAGACTGTGGCGATTATCTCCTATGCGTTGGTATTAAGCGTTATTGTTATTAAGCGGTTCTAAGGGGTCATAGGCGCCTCTAGGCAGTTCTAGACGGCTCTAGGTGGTCCTAGGCGGCTCTAGACGGTCCTAGGCGATTGTAGGCGGTTTATCAAATTTCTTAATCAATTAATTTTTTTTTGTTCGGTGCAGTTTTTGAATTTTTAACTACATTTAATTAGATCTATAATT
This sequence comes from Eutrema yunnanense, assembly GCA_002933935.1. Lineage (NCBI taxonomy): Eukaryota > Viridiplantae > Streptophyta > Magnoliopsida > Brassicales > Brassicaceae > Eutrema > Eutrema yunnanense. Next base: position 1,285,247 of record PKML01049734.1, read on the forward strand.
TTTAATTTCATAAATACATATTATAAAAAAAAATTTCTAATTTTTGTTTATGATTTAATATTTTTGATTTTCCAAATGGATGTTTTTGTCTAATTCGAATTTATAATAATTTATAATATTTTAGATTTGATATTTATAATATTTCTTTTGGTTTTTATGTGTAATTTGAACTTTGAATCTATGTTTAAGATTTATAATATTTAAAGACATAGTATTTTATATGCTGCACTCTATAAATATATATATAATATATTGATTTCTTTTGTAAACGTCTAAACCGTTTAAGAATCGTCTAGGCTCTGTCAAGGCTCCGAGTAAGCGTTCTAGGCGCTAGGCCCAGTTCGACTGCCCAACTGCCCGACTAGCGCCTAGCGATTTTTTGAACATTGTATAGAAGTGAGAAATTAGAGTTTTTTCCTGTTTTATTTCCATAATCTATAAAGGAAAACTAATGATTTTTTTCTTTTTTTATTAACTTTGCCATTTAGGATAAATGTAGATTTTGTATTTTTTTTATTCTTGTTAAGTAACTTTAGCTTTTAGAATTATTAATGTATGATTAATTTTTCCAAATTTTTATATTTTTCCAAATTTTTATAGTTTTCTTTTTGTTAAGTAACTTTACATTTTAGGATTATGGATCGATTATTAATATTTCCTAATTTTGATGTTTTACTTTTATTTTATTAATTGGTTATTCATCGATTTTAAATTTTTTCCATTACTAATTTTTGATTTTTTACTTGTTATTAACTTTGAATTTTAGGATCAATTTACATTTTCTATTTTTTCTTTTTGTTTAGTAATTTTACCTTTTAGAATTATAAATCAATTTTAAATTTAGTAAAAAATATTTGGAAGTTTTATTACAGATGTTAGAATCTGATCGATTAACTTGACATGTGTCGCGATTAGGTGAGTTAGTTACTTTTCTTATTAGGATTGTAATATATTTTTTAATTTCCTTATTCTAAACTGAAATATGGTTTTTCCTTCTTCTTTTTTTTGGTTTTTTTTTTTCATTTTTTGTAAGATTGTTATCTATTTTTTAATTTTCTATTCTAAACTGAAATATGATTTATTTATTTTTTAACTTTAGCTTTTATTTATAATTTTTGTTAAATTTCTTTAATCTAAACATAACATCTATTTTTCCATTTACATTTTAGGAATAAGAATCGATTATAAATTTTACTTTTATTATTAATTTTATGTGTTAAAATATAATTGGAAATTTATTAAACACGTGTCAAAATATAATTAGAAATTAATTAAACATGTGTCAAAATCTGATCTATTAACTTGACACGTATCACGATCATGCGAGTTATTAACTTTGAAACATCTTGCTTTATATAATTAGAGATAGATAAACAATTATTCAAATTCATAATTTTTATCAGAAAAACATAAATTTTTTCTGTATCTGGCATGTTTTGAATTATTTTGAACACACATATATTTCTATGAAAATGAATATATAATGTTAAAATAAAAAAAATAGTCGTTCTATATGGAACACACATTCATATAGAACACAATCTTATTCCATTATAGCGAATAGAAATGTTATTTTACTCTATACTATTTTATTTTATGCGCTTTATATAAAACAAAACGGAATGGAAACAAATTATTTTGTTTTTTTTTTTTTTTTTTTTGACTAATAAACAATGCACAATCTATTTTGTTTCAAACTCTATTTCCTTAGTCTCAGAACGATGCACAATCTATTTTATGGTATACTCTATACTTTGTTCTGAAGTAGCTCATTCTAAATTCAGTAAATTGTGTAAAGAAAAAGGGTCATTTCTGAAGTTTTCGAACTTTATATGTTTATTTACCAAACCATAAATAAAGTTAATTTTACATAATAACTCTTATCTGCATCAAAAATTTAGTGTTGTCTTCTTTATCTACATCCAAAACTTGTGAAAAGTTATAGACATGATAATTAAGTTTTTACGCGTAAATGCTTTCCAATGTAGTGTTGTGTTATATTGTCTTCAATTTTATCGTCAACATTAAAGATATTAACCATATTTTTTCTAAATTTTGAAAATTATGAACATGATATATGAATAGTCTAATACAAAACAAAGATTATTAATCATATTTCAAGTTTATACATGTCATTTTTACAAATGAATTCATTTAAATTTCTTAATATGACATCTTTTGAAAGAAATTTTTAGAAAATTATGGACTAAAACAATCTCTTTCTATAAATTAATTTATTAATTTATCGATTAATTAATATCTTTACAAATTAATAAAATTTGAAAGTCCCAACATATAAATTTTGAAAGTCCCAACATTATTTATTTATAGAGGTTTTACTGTATTTAATTAGAAATTTATCACCAAATATTTTCCATTGTGTTCATAAATGATATATTGTTTTATGTGCTTTATGAAGATACACACTTAATTAGTTTGAACATTTATATATATATTCCCATGTCAAATCCAGAAATTATGTTCTTGATTAATTTTATAGTTATATTCTCTTTTTCAACTTTTTTGACAACATATAAACTTTTATATTAATAAGATAGTTTGGTTAACCAAACTGGAAGTACCGAATTTACAAAGGTAAAAACACATGAGCGAGATATAGCATTATGTGCTAAACAGTCTGCGTTTAAATTAAAACTACGAGAAAAATGAATAAGGGAAAAAGAAATTAATTGTGCCCTTAGGCCTAAAAACTTTGTGGCCAAGCTATTGGATATGTCGTCATCTTCATGAGCTCCAGGCTGGCTGTGTGAAAAGAAATGGAGGCCTCTTGATGCATTAACATGCATTTCATCGCTCATATTAGAGTTTCTAGTTTCGTGTGTAGAGGAGAAAGGCTATGTTGTTGTCCCTTAACTCCTACAAGAGAAATATATGTGTTAACACAACACCAACCCAAATCAGAGAAATGACTATCAATCTGACATATTTTCTCATGTGATATCGATGATGTGGGTAAAGGAGTAGAATTCAATTGTTCAGACTTTTCTGGTGCCTTCCACCAAATTAGAGTCTCCATTGTAAAATTTATGGGTGCCGATTAATATCATTGTAAAATTTATAATTTCTCGCTTTCTAAAGAACCATAAAATTCATGGAAATATTTTGTTTTTCTTTTCCTTAGTCGTCGCCTCAAGCATTCTCCAAAACAAATAATCAAGGTTCACCCAAACTGATGACGATAGAAATACGTTTGGAGCCTAGGGATATTTGTAATGCTGGAGGGCATTTAAACAAGAAAGACTTACACTCTATAGCATATTAGGAGTTTAGATTTACAGATTTTAGCACAATTTGACATTCTAGCACATATTGACCATATTTTAGTGGGTAAAAAGACTCAAATACCTTTAATCACACTCTCTCTCATCCAAATTGGTTAAGGTAAACCAAATTTGGTTAGTTTTTGTGTAAAAGCGTGGAGAAAAAAAAATCACCATTTTTGATAAAAAAAAAAAAGAAAAAAAAAAACCCTAGGCGACAATATCTTTTTTCGGAGGATTACTTCCGGCGACTTTCATCCTCCAGCGTTTTTATTCTCAGGCGTTTGCTCATGCGTTTTTGATTCAGACGATTCGGCGATTGGAGTGTAAGTCATTCTTGCTCAGGCGTATGCTCAAGCGTATGCTCAGGCGTTTGCTCAGGCGTCACCGTCTCGCCGGCACTTCCTGTGGCGAATTTCATCTACACTCAAAGCGATTAACACTTCCGGCGAGTTTCATCTACGCTCGCGCCTCTTCCTGCCGCGGTACTTCCTGCGGCGTTTGGTATTCCGATAGTTGTTCGCGCACTTGAGATTCCGATAACCGGCGATAATAGAGGCAACCGTCTATGGCAGGTTGGTGATTATTCAGCTTTACTCTCCCTGTTTGTACTTCTCAATTTTTAGTTCGTTTGTGTTAGATTTTCGTTATGTGTCGACTTTCAGGAGGGGGAGATAATCTGAAAGAGGACTCGAAACTCCCTGGCAGGTTATTTGCCACCGACAGATTCCCGACTTGCAGGTTCAATATCTACTCCAAACCGGACACGCTCACCGTTGTCCGAGAGGTGCTAAGGGATACTCCTGAATTTGATCGGATTTTGAATTCAAGATTTGGTGGGCTTTTCGACTTACCAGCTAACCGGGCACCTATATCTTGCAAACTCATCCAAGCTATGTTGGCTAGACAACTGATTACAAAGCAGAAGTATGAGTTGTGGACAGTGTTTGGTGGACAACCAATGTGATTTTCGCTTTCTGAGTTTGAAATAATTACTGGGTTGAATTACGGCTTGTTTGAAGATGGTTATGAAACCTCTGCATCTGAAATTGTTCCAAAAGAAGCTGATGAGTACTGGAAGAGGTGGATAGGAAATGACATTAAGACAACATGTGCATATATTGCAGGGATGCTTCGAAATGACAAGGACATGGATGGGAAACTGCGGATTCGACTGGCTTTGATACTAATAGTCGACTGTGTCCTAATAGCTAACCATCAGACACACACTTCCACCCCTCGGTACGTTAAGATTGTTGACAATTTAGATGTGTTTCTTAATTTCCAATGGGGCAGGGAGTCTTTCTTGATGACAATTGGATCGATGCGACCTTTTAAAGGCGCTGTAAACAAAAGAAACGAAGATCCCGTTGCAACATTCCGCATGCAGCTGCATCAAAAATCTCGGAGGTTCACTGGCTTCCCGCTTGTCCTACAATTGATAGCTTTCAGGGCAATTCCAAGGCCTGTTGACCGGCTTCCCGATCCATCTGACATACCTCACATAGTAGACCTAACTACAAAAGTTTTCCCAAATAATGCTTCAGTTTCCTTAAACGATGTGCTCGATACAGAATTCGATTGCAATGTAAGTATAAGCGTTTATAAATTTTCCCATTGACCAAAGAAAAATCAAAATATTTGGTCACTAACGTAATTGTGATATATGCACCTGGTCGTGAGCCCAATGTTTGAGACGGCGCTCAATAGAGAGGATGGCGCGGGGGAGTCGGATGATGAAGTCAGGGACCGGAAAGTTGAGTATATGATAAAGCTCATCAAGGAAGATCATTTATTTTACAAGCATGAGTGGCCCGAGGGATTCATCTTGTGCTTTGGTTGTGCGTGCCCCCGTGGATACCAAAGACATCCACCAAAAACATATTCTAAACCGGAGGAAAGGGAAAAGAAAGGCCAAAGGTGACAAAACGGATAGTTGGAGCTGTGAAAATACGAAAGATTGAAAAGAGGTCCTCCTCCAGTAGTTTTGTTAAGGCATTCCTAACTGACATGCCAGAAACCCCCGCATAACAATTAAATTGGTTGGCTGGGCAGGTGCATAATCTCGCTGCCAAGATGAATAGTTTACATGCACATGTTGTGGAAGAGGCTGGTAATAATAGCAAGCGCAAGAGGACTAAGAAGAAGAAGCATGCCAAAAAAACTAGTTGTTCCAAGAGACGTCGTTTAGCTAAACCATCGCCTGAAAAGGGAACAAAATCAGGGGACGACGAAGGGACTATCAGATGGGGGGCGAAGGGGTTGTTTGTCCAACACTATATGGGTTGAACGAAGGCGAAGAAGAAAGGGAAGTGGGTGCCCAAACACTTGTGCACCAGGTAGAGTTGCCTAGATTTTCAAATAAAAAGCATTCACTCAACCAAACTTAACTTCGCTAATGGACATCGTTATTTGGACATTAACCTTTATGTTCGCTTATTTGGATTATGTAATATATACAACATGAGTGCGTGCAAATCTATTTAAGAAAATTTTAATAAGTGTTCCACTTGGTTTTACATGATTTTATTATGGTTTTCGTATATTCGTAGTGTCAAGATTTTTTTCAGGTTACTTAGGCGAAAGCAATGCAAATTGGAGAAAACCCAAATTTTTGGCTCAGAGTCAAACCGTCAGAAGTTCAATTGCCAAAGAGGTTCTTCTCACCGTATGATCTAGCCAAATTTTGGAGATATTCAAGAAGGACCAGCTACCTTTCCATTCCAACAGATTTGAGGATGATCCAACGGTTCAATCAAAAGATACATCAAGATCAAGACGTCCCAGCTGGCCACTCCCAAAAGCATTCCATCCGCGACCAAGAGGCAATTCACCGCGGCCAGGAAGCCTCCACCCGCGGCCAAGTGAAGGTTCTCCGCGGCCAGACTCCATGGACCTGTGGCCAAGCCATTTTCGTCCCGTAAGCCCAATTTGCAAGGCCCATTCAATTTTCGTCACTTAAAACCCTAAAAACCGACGAAAGCAGAACAAAAGACCTATAAATATGCCTCTTAGAAGACCTAATTTTGTGTGCTTGCTTTTACACCATTTTTAGTTTAGTTTTGTTCTTGATTTTACTCTTAAACTCTTGTTCTTTACTTTTCGAGATTGGTGAAGAGGTTCTCACACCAGACTTACTTCTTAAACTCGTGAGGCTCCTTCATCAATCTCGTGCAATTTATTTAATTATGATTTTCAGTTCATCTATGTTCGAGTAGTTTCATTGTTGAGTTCAAAGAAATTATCGAAGGGAAATTCTATGTTCGATAAAGATTTCATGAGATAAAAGTAAAACCCTAGCCGATTTCTAGAACTCAATCTTATGGATAGTTATTAATGCTAAATCTAGCGTCATGAACTACATGTGATTCATAGGTGTTAAGTATAACTAAACGTGTTGGATCTAAAAACATCTGAATCATTATCCATAAGAGCGTGTGCGTCGTAAGATTTCGAAAGTATACTTACGGAGTGCCGTGAATTAAGAAGGACTAATGTGAACATCACAAGTTTCCGCGCGGCCAGAGACGAAAGCTACTGGTCAAGTGTATAGATTTTTGGTGCGTAGGATGTACGAAAATAGGTTACGCCGTTTATTCAGTTCAGTTCGTGGAGTTGAAATCTAGAAACAGTTACTAAGAGCTTAGGGATTGATAACACCGTATTTTTACCAATTCTACTATCTATTTTAGAACAATTTAATAAGTGTTTCACTTGGTTTTATATACTTTTACTATGATATTTTCATATTTGTAGTTCCATGATACAAGACTTTTTAGTCTCTAGGAGGTATCAATATCCCCAATACGATGTAGTAAGGAGGTTATCAATCCATAATCGGGATTGTTCTAAACACTAAGAATGCAAGGTTCATAAGTAATTTAAGCTAAACAAGGTAATTGGTGATTAAGTATTCAAGTTCAAATTAAGCGAAGTAATAACTAAACGATTTGTGATCCAAATAACAAAAGCGGAGCAAGAGATAAGGTTAATGATATAAGGTGATCCAAGTCCAATTAGTGGTGTTCATTTACTCAAGAAGCTAATTCCTAGGTAATAGATCTCTAATCTAGATTAGTTCTCTTTCAAGCAACTAATCACTATGCTAATTATCAAGTCCATTAGCAAATCATCATTTGTGGATTAACAACTAGCAAGCATTAAGAATTATAACAAGATCAACCAAAGATATGCCCTAAACAACTAATATCTTAGGTTAGGAACATAAATCTCTTGTCTATTTGGTCTTGGCATTTCATCAAACACTTGGTGTTCATGAAATGCCTTGTGATCTAGATCCACTCTTTCAAGCTAGATCTAGCATTAGGGACTCTAGACAAGAAGGAATATAAGATTATCTAACCCTAAACACCACTAATCAAATCCTAGATCATCCTAATCTACCTTATCCCAAGGTCCTTAAGACTACTCACTAATCATCATGGGTTTAACAAATCCAAGAAAAGAAGTGTTAAAACTCATGATCAAGATGATTGGATGATTAGAAAGTAGAAGATAGATGGATTCAATCAAGAAAACAATACTCAAATTGCATAAATCAAAAGGATCAATCTCTTACAAATCACTCTTAGAGAGGGTTTTTGCTTAAGAAAAGACTTAGCCCCTCCAAATTAGGTTTTTGGGCTTAAATAGTGAATAGTGACGAACCGGGTCGACCCGGGACAAACCGGGTACCGACCCGGTTTAAATGGATAAAGAGTTCTGGTTTGGCCAATACCGAGGTCACTGCTCGGTGTAACACCTCGGTATTGAGCCTGGGTTAGTGCACCGACGAGGAGCACCGAGCAGTGGCGTCGGTATTGAGGAGATGTTGTATGGTGATCTTCAGTGGATACCAAGGTCACTCCTCGGTATCGTTGCTCGGTATTAAGGATTTTTCCCCCAGGTTTCTTCATGTGGTAGCACCGATCAGTTGCACCGAGCAGTGACGTCGGTACAATCCCCTGAAGATTCGATACCGACGTCACTCCTCGGTGTTATACGTCGGTATTGTGGCTGTTCTCCCCCGTCGAGCTATACCAATCAGTTGCACCGAGCAGTGACCTCGGTGCAACTCCTCCGCTTTCGATACCGAGTACCAGTACCGACCAGTGACGTTGGTATGGTTTCCGTCTCCTCTCCTCGGGTCTCGAATCTCCTCTTTAGAACCTGAAATGCGATCAAAAACATGCAAGGACTCTCTAGGACTAAATGTGGACACACTAGACTCCTAAAATGACTAAAATGCTAAAAAGATATCATGAACTACATGTAAATGACTCGAAACCTAAATAAAACGGATGCTAGAATGATGCAAAATATGATGATATCATTCCACGACTCTTTTCAGGTTCCTTAGGTAAAAACGACACAAATTGGAGAAGATCCAGATTTTGGACAATTTTGGACCGTCAGACGTTCGGCATCGGATGGAGACTTTTTCACCGTCTGATCATGACCAAATTTTGACAAAAAATATAAAGGAGAAGCACCTTTCATATCCAGTTGGTTTCAAGGCAATCAAACGGTTAGATCTCAAGATATATCTAATTGACTGAAAGCATGTGCTCCAGTCTCGCGAGCGAAGCAAGAGAAGAATTGAAGTTTCAAAGCTATAGGCCAACCACCGCAGGTCCAGCACTCCTGGCCACGGCGAAGACACTACTGGCCGCTGGTCTAGGCTCTCCAGCCATGTTGAAACACTCTTTGGACGCAGGTCCAAGCCGCGCACCAGTGGTGAAGCAGAAACGGCCCAAGACCATCTATTTCAAAGCCCATCTTCAAGCCCCTTCGTTTTCTCTTCAACTAAACCCTAAAATCGAAGAAATCAAGAGTGGAAGACCTATAAATATAAGTTCTAAGACAGAATTTTGGAGCCCCTCCTCTTGTTACACTTTTAGACTTGTTTTGCACCAAACTTTTGCTCTTGTTCTTTGTTTAGGGAGATAGAGATTTCCCTTGAACCCTCTTGTTTGATTTCTTATCTATTGATTGTGCAATTCAGAAGCTTGATTTTTTCTTGCATGGTCGTGACTGAGTAGTTCTCTTGTTGGGCATATGGGCTTGAAGGGGAGGTTATGGTTCGATTCTTATTAGGTTTTTAGTATAGGATACCGATTAGGGTTCTTCGTTCTATCCTTGTTGTTAATGTGTTACTTGAATAACCGTCTTAGCAACTGATATTAGGCGTTTTAGAGCCACATAAGTGGTATATCTAATCGCTTGACCTAGGGTAGATAAGCAAATCTGTCGTAAGATTTCAGAAGTATACTTACGGAGGAATTGTGGGCGTAAACGACCTTTAAGGGTATCATTCACTTCTTGCGCATGCGGAGTCGGAAGCTACCGTCCGAGTACTGAAGTGAGTAGGTGTGTAGGATTACGGTAGTAGACTACACGCAGCGTACGTGTTCCAAGTTCAAGAACGCATAGACGACAAAAAATCGCTTTAGAAATCCTAGAATTTTCCTCGTAAAAATCAGCCATAAACCTTAAAAAATTCCCGATTTCCCAACGCTTCGTTAATTGATTTACAACCTCGAAATAATTACTGCTTGCTACTGTTCACGTAGATTAGAATTATTTATTCGGTTAGTTTAGCTTAGTTTAGTCTCGTTCGCTTTCTTATTTTCTCACTTAGTTTAGTTTAGTCTATGTGTATAGTTTAGATTCCTAGTTTCGAGTTCGTGACAAAACTCTATAAACATATATTCGTCTTAGGTTTATTTACTATACAGTGTCTAAGGTCTCGCTGAACAGCATTCCCTCCATGTGGATCGATACCTTAAGTACTACAACGCACATATGTGCACTTGCAAGCTTTAAGGTTTACAAATTTAAAACCTGAAGTTTAGGAGACGAATCTAATTCACATCAAGTTTTTGGCGCCGTTATCGGGGAGGCAATCTCTACTCGTTCTGCCACACTTTAGATGTTAGTAAATCGACTATAAGACAAACTTTTCTTTTAAATTTTCGTTTTTGTTTTTCTTTGTTTCAGTCTTTGAAACATGGACTCGCCTCTGGAGCGAGATCACCGCTACGAGCAGAGTTACTACGACCCAATCTATGCTCACTACTCTCACGATTCAAACACCAATTGTGATTCGTACTACATGGATCGTAAACCAGCACCGACCAACTACTCTCGAGAACGCTACGAGCCGCATCCTTACTTCGAGCATTGTTGCCTTCAAGGGGTTACCCTTGAGCCTCTCGATGATGAGGAGAACACAAGTCTTCTTCAAGAACTCAACGAATCTATGCACGAAGATGAGGGGTACTACGTACTTTCCGAGCTCGATGGAGAACCCGTATTCAAATTGGTTAGAAAGAAGGCATCAAATGAAAGTCCCTTGGATTCTCAAGCTCATGTCATTATAGAAGAACATCAAGGAGAAGAAGGACCTGTTTCTCACCGTCTAATCACGACCAAATTAGGATACAAGATAGAAGGGAGAACTACCTTTCATACCCAGTTGGTTTCAAGACAATCCAACGGTTAGATCTCAAGATACATCCAATTGACTGAAGGAATGTGCTGCAGTCTAGCGATCAAAGCAAGAGTATAATTGAAGTTTCAAAGATATAGGCCAACCACCGCGGGTCCAGCACTCCTGGCCACGGCGAAAACACTCCTGGCCACTGGTCTAGGCTCTCCAGCTGTGGCGAAACACTCTTTGGACGCGGGTCCAAGCCTCGCACCAGTGGTGAAGCAAAAACGGCCCAAGACCATCTATTTCAAAGACCATCTTCAAGCCCCTTCGTTTTCTCTTCAACTAAACCCTAAGGTCGACGAAATCAAGAGTGGAAGACCTATAAATATGTGTTCTAAGACAGAATTTCTGAGCCCCTCCTCTTGTTACACTTTTAGACTTGTTTTGCACTAAACTTTTGCTCTTGTTCTTTGTTCTTTGTTTAGGGAGATAGGGATTTCCCTTGAACCCTCTTATTTGATTTCTTATCTATTGATTGTGAAATTCAGAAGCATGATTTTGTCTTGCATGGTCGTGGCTGAGTAGTTCTCTTGTTGGGCATAGGGGTTTGAAGGGGAGCTTATGGTTCGATTCTTATTAGGTTTTAAGTCTACGATACCGATTAGGATTCTTTGTTATATCCTTGTTGTTAATGCGTTTCTTGACTAACCGTGTTAGCAACTGGTATTAGGCATTTTAGAGCCACATAAGTGCTGTATTTAATCGCTTGACCTATGGTAGATGAGCAAATCCGTCGTAAGATTTCGAAAGTATACTTACGGAGGAATTGTGGGCGTAAACGACCTTTGAAAGTATCATTCACTTCTTGTGCGGGCGGAGTCGGAAGCTACCGTCCAAGTACTGAAGTGAGTAGGTGTGTAGGATTACGGTAGTAGACTACACGCATCGTATGTGTTCCAAGTTCAAGAACCCAAAGACGACAAAAAGTCGATTTAGAAATCCTAGAAATTTCCTCATAAAAATCGACCATAAACCCTAGAAAATTCATGATTGCCCAATGCTTCGTTAATTGATTTACAACCTCGAAATAATTATTGCTTGCTAATGTTCACTTAGATTAGATTTATTTATTCGGTTAGTTTAGCTTAGTTTAGTCTCGTTCGCTTTCTTATTTTCTAATTTAGTTTAGTTTAGTCTAGTTTAGTATAGTTTAGATTCCTAGTTTCGAGTTCGTGACAAAACCCTATAAACATATATTCGTCTTAAGTTTATTTACTATACAATGTCTAAGGTCTCGCAGAACAGCATTCCCTCCCTGTGGATCGATACCTTAATTAAGTACTACAACGCACATCTGTGCACTTGCAGGCTTTAAGGTTTACAAATTTAAAACCTGAAGTTTCAGAGACGAATCCGATTCGCATCAGGGATCGTGATTGAATCGAGCATAGCCTAAGATATTCCTGTCGACCCAACACTGTTTTATCATAGTTTACAAATCGTTTTTTCCATCTTATTTTCAAGCCATCGATTTTCATCTTCTCTTTAAAAGCAATTTTCTGTTTTTAAGCTCTTTACATTTTCGTGACAAAAACCCTTATAAAAACTTATTCTCGTGTTAGACTTTGTAGCTATTCTTTGTCTAAGAGCGAGGCGATATTATCTTCCTCCCAATCTTGAGTTTCTTCTTACTACGCGTCTCTTCCTCTCCTCACTCTCGTCTATCGACCTCGTTTCCTCAGGATCTGGATCTCTCAAGCTACTACAACTCTTCCTCCGATTACCCGCCTCGGGTTACACATCGACATCAATCGTCTGAGGCAATCGTCTAAGCTTCCATCGAAATTGAATATATGATTCCCCTACATATTACTAGGGGTGGGCACTTCGGTTTGTGGTTTGGTTTCGGTTCGGTTTTTCGGTTTTTCGGTTTTATAAAAATTCAAACCATATAAAAACCATATATATTTCGGTTTGGTACGGTTCGGTTTTTAACGGTTTTCGGTTTATCGGTTTTATAAAAAATGAAACCATTTAAAAACCATATGCAATTTTGGTTCGGTTTGGTTTGGTTCGGTTACGGTTTTTAGTTTGGTTCATAACTTTTGATAAGGCTCATACAATAAGCAAAAATAAAATGAATGTATAAATAATATATTAAGCTAATAAGTAGGCATACTAATAAGTGCAAAAACAAAAAGAATTCAAAGACTAGAATCTAAATCAAATTGTTCGTAAATCCAAATCATCAATAAAAATCAAGACTAAAAAAACCTAGAAAATAGATGAAAAGAAGAAAATTCAGATTCTTATCATCATCATTAGCCACGATTGTTCGTCTTCTCATGTTGCTTATGAATCTCTGATCAACAAAATTAACAACAAATAAAGAAAAACAAGAAAGCTATATAAAATTAATAAATCTAATCTAAACCAAAAAACAAGAATGGATAAATGATAAATCTAAACCAAACCAAAAAAAAAAATAAAGCTATATAAAATTAATCTAAAATATAAAAACCGAAAAAACCATTCGGTTTTACGGTTTTAAACCAAACCAAACCGAAACCGAACTCTTAACAAGAATGAAAACCAAATGGGTTTTCAGGTTACACCATAACCAAACCATATGATTTATTTCGGTTTGGTTCGGTTCGGTTTTTTCGGTTACGGTTTTTTTGCCCACCCCTACATATTACAGTGGCATGTTAATCGGTTTGGAGAAAAATGTGTTAATCGGTTTGTAAATTTTGAGCAATTAGAGGAGTAGCTTTGTCTTTTCACCATCAAATAAGTGATGGAAGTGCGAGAGTGTCAACAAGTGCTATTTTGTGTAAATCTGGTTTGAAAAAGTGCTAAAAAGTATAAATATATCTTTAAACAAAGCATGATTAATAATTTCCTCTACCATTCCACATCTTAAGCATTATGTGTCACAATTGATCCCTCCAGGCTTCAGTCTTGAATTTACCGCTAAGCATCTTGATGTTATTTGTCAAATAAAATGTTTAATTAATCTTTGGTGGACAACGTATCTTCCACGATTGTGATAGTAATGGGTTAACATTCTGGCTTTAGAAAGTTGGTTTATTTGCCATAGAACCCTATTATGAGCTACCCAGTAACATGGCTTAACTGTATATTTACATGATTTTGTAAATGCCCAATAAATTTTATCCATAGCAAAAGTCTTGCTTATGGGAATACTCTGAATTAGCATGGATATTTATCGGTTAAAAAATTACCAATCAGACGCATTTAAATGGAAATTCTCTTTTTTTTCTTCTAAAAAGAAAAGTTTCCTATATGAAATATAGAATTATATTGAGGTGATTCCAAAAGAGCCAAAAATCAATAGTTTCATTTGGTTGTTTTACGTGAGAATAAATGTACAATTGCCGGGAAACATAAAAATATAGTTCTTAATTTTGTTTGATTATTAATATCTAGAAAAGATAATTAGTTGACTCGTTGAGTCGTTGACAAAGAAAAAAATAGTAATGGTGGGGGTTGAGATATAGTTGGGAGTTAGGTATGGGTTGTATTTGTATAATCACTTTTCTCATTCTTTCCTCCTTTTTTTCCTGCGTTTGAATTATCCACTCATTTTAGCAATAAAATTTAAACAAATCATCGTTGACGTATGTCAAGTTTTCAAAAACATAATTTTATTACTTTTTTTTTGTAAACACATAATTTTATTACTTCATACCTATATATAAAATTCTCTCGCCGACTTATTTCTTAGGGATCCTTAATTTGTATTTTCTTGGGTCAGAGACTAATTGACTCTTGTTCACCTACGATCATAACAAAGAATCAAACGTCATTAACTATATAATCTGAATTTCCAACCACATTACTAAGTTTGCTAATCGAATCTATCAAAAAAGAAAGAAAAATCTAAATTTGATAGACTTGGTCAAAAATTATAAGATGAATCATTTGTTTTATATTCTTCGACAGACAAATTATATATGTAATTTAGATATTGTTTTCTGTTTAGGTCGATTTTTTTTCCTTCTTGATCTGATTCCGTTTGTTTAAAAATTAAAACCAATCAGTGACAGTCAAATAACTGAATCAAGATTTTATAGTTAGGATTGATAACTAAAAACAATATATATTTGAGAAAATAAATGAGAAATCAGTTTCTAAATCTTCAACAGATTTCTTTTAAGATCGAAAAAGCTGAAGTTTGCTGAAAACTAGATATTTTCAGATCCAATGAAAATAAAAATCTCTGATATGATAATGCTCAGCCATAAAATCAATGATAAGATTTTATGGTTTCTGAATGTTTGTTAAACGTATGACTCATTTTCTGTTTTAAATGGTTACATTAAAGAAGTTCAAAAATTTCTACATAAAAAATGAAGATAAAAACACACACAAACAAAAAAATTGCAAATGGTATATACTATGCGGAACCCAACTCTTTGTTAATTATATATTTATGAGTTTGAATTTATCAGCTTCCAACATTTGATTGATACTATTTAAGTTTTTAGCAGTGAGCTTACTAGTGGAAGTAAATTTTAATGAATCTATATCAAATTAAAACAGATTGGGTAGGCCCAAATTAAACGATGCTAATAAGATAATTAAATACGATCAATCCTCGAAAAACAAGAATTCAAATCGAGCAAATAGAAACAACAAACTAAATCTTCATTGGTCATCAAAACGATACAACCATCACAAATTATTTCTCCAGAATCCATAGAATAATAACAGAAGAAGATTTCAACTAAACTAAATTTTTTAAAAAACTAAACTAAGATAAGATGTAAGCAAAAGAAGAAACTATCACGGCGCCTAGGAATAGTTTGGATACTGACAAGTTCCCGGTACTAGATTTAGACGGTGATGGAGCCGTTATCGCCGGTGAAGGAGCCGTTATCGCCGGTGATGGAGCGGTTATAGCCGGTGATGAATGAGTAACCAATGGTACTGCTGGTGTAACGGTCGGTGGTGAGGTGGTAATCGCCGGCGATGAAGTGGAAGATGATGAAGTCGTAGGTGGCTTTGCTGGCGAAGAAACTGCATAGATAACATTAATTAATAAAACATTATAAATTTTAACAACATTCAAAACAGAAAATACAAAATACATATCTTTGAATTATTTTAAAATATAAAATACATGTGTGAGCATTCAGAATTCGGGTTATTTCGGTTCGGAAATTTTGTCCACCCCTAGAACATCTTTCCGATTGATTTTATATAATGAACTTAAAACTTACCTATAGACGAAGCTGGTGTTGATGCAACCGGACTTGATGCAACATCTACAAAATTAATTAAGAATAAAACAAAAAAAATATTCAAAATTAAATCATTTACATTATAATTCACATTAGGATCACAAGAAGAAATAATTATGAGACGAAAGGGAAAAAGGAATGATACCACAATGAGGATTAATGTGGATGTTACAAATAGAAGGCATGGCAAGAGCTCGGCTGTTAATTAACTCGAATCCCATTTCACGACTGCCCTCCAACCCAACGCAAAGACAATTAGGGTTATATTCAAGAACAGTTTCGATCCCATCACAACAAGATTTGGTCGGGCTAAGATCCGTTGATCCGACGGTCAAGAACGAGAGACAATCCAACATGCTGTAAATCACGGTGGAACAGTCTGTGTTTGATGGTGCCATTGTTGGAGATGAAACCGGTGGCTGTGACGGTGATACAAAGTCGTATGCATGGCATAAAGATACTAAAACTAAAGCAATACATAGAATGCAAGACTTCTTCATCTTTTGTATGTTGGTTTTGAGTAGTATTTTTTTTTCTTTCTCTATTAGGTTTTTTGGGAGCTTAGAGGTTTGTAGTAATATATATAGGCTGAACGAGTTGTGCTTTCATCGGGATCGAATATTATTTTTTGTTCATTCAGTTTTATTGTTTAGTAAATTAAGATTTGTTACTGATTTGCATATATCTATTAGTTATAATATTAGATTTGTTTTATTGATTTTATTTTTATTTTTCGTTTCAAATTGTGTAGTGTTTTTTTTTTCTCTCAAAACCGTTCGTGTAGTTCTCTATATTTAAAAGTTAATTTATAAATAATATAAATAATTAAATAACAGATTCAGATAAAAAAAAACAATAACATGAATATATCATTTTAACAAAATTTGGCGCTAATGAGAGAAAATATGGCGATTTATTTGACAATTTTTAAACAGTTATTTTTCCGTTACGAAGCATGGGTACGTCAATTTGGACCAAGTACCCGTCCCGGGTACAGCATGGGTACGGATACGTGACTGGTACGCGTGGGAAACGACCCCGAAACGTCTCCATCAAACAGGGGACGACAACCTCAGAACGGGGACGTCAATTTTGGGAAACGGTGACATCTCCTGTACGTCTCGCCGGAAAACTTACCGTACCTGTAATTTTTTGTTTTTTTTTTATCAAAATACTTATAATTAAACTTAAATCCCTATATTTTAACTTATTTTTGAAAAGAAAAATATTAAAAATAAAAGAAAAAAACGTTTAGGGTTATGATCAATTGATCATTGATCATCACAGACTTGACTATTTGCCTTCTCTCTTCGAAAGACTCCTCACCCTCACGTCTCTCAAGTCTCACCCTCATGTCTCTCAAGTCTCACCCTCCAGCCTCCGCCTCTCACCACGATTCATGTATGTCTCTCTCACGCTAATTATATAACTCGTTTTAGAATTTGTTCACATAATTATAGAACTCACGGTAAGTCATGAACTCACATAATTATAGAACTCACGCTGAGTCAACAAAAATAAGTTAAAATAATTATAGAACTCGTTTTAGAATTTGTGTGTTTTATGCTCGTTTTGACTTTATGCAGTTTGATTAAATGAATAATTCTGAAGGACAAACTGAAAATATTGGTAGTAGCACCGGATCTACTAATACGCCCATTGAAAGTGAAGTCGACGCTCCATTATGGAGATATGTGACTAAGTTAGAGAAACAAGGAAAAGGAGGAACATGGAAATTCCAGTGTAACTTTTGTTCTGAGGTTCGACAAGGTTCGTATTATAGAGTTAGAGCTCATCTGCTTGGATTAAAGAATGCTGGTGTTTCTGTTTATAAGAAAGTGCCAAGGACTGAAATACTTGCAATGAAGAAGTTGGAAGACGACTTTGAGAAGAAGAAAAATGAGTCTGGACCAAAAGAAGTGTCTTTGCCTTGTGAAGTTGGCTCTGCTTATAAGAAAAGAAAGTCTGATGTTTCACCAATCGTTAGAGCATTTGGTGTTGAAGCCAGGGACCAACTAGATCAAGAAATTGCAAGAATGTTTTTTACTGGAGGTTTAGCGTTTAATCTTGCAAGGAATCCACATTACCGTAGGTCATATCAGTTTGCTGCTGCCAACAAACTTGATGGTTATATGCCCCCTGGTTATAATAGGCTAAGAACAACCTTGTTAGAGAAACAAAGGAACCATGTTGAGAAGTTATTAGATCCACTTAAGTTAACATGGAAAGAAAAAGGGATCACGATTGTGTCAGATGGTTGGAGCGATCGTACAAAAAAACCTCTAATTAATTTCATTGCTACTTCTGGGAATGGTCCTGTGTTTCTCAAGGCTGTGAATTGTTTTGATCATACTAAAATTTTAAATGAGTATGCATTATTCTCGATGAAAAGTGGACCTTTTGAGGATCTAACATGCATTTCGGCGATGTATACTATGGAACCCAAGAATTAATGGGCTAACTTTGGTGCCCAAACTCCTCTCCTCCAGACTTTGGCTTTTAAGTTGCTTGGACAGCCTACTTCATCTTCTTGTGCTGAGCGCAATTGGAGTACTTACTCATTTATTCACTCACTTAAAAGAAACAAGTTGAATCCAAGTCGTGCTCAAGATTTGGTTTACATCCACAACAATCTACGTCTTTTATCAAGAAGTACTGATGAATATAAAGATGAAAAGACCAAGATGTGGGATGTTGGTGGAGATGGATTTGATTCCATGGAAGATGTGGGGTTCTTGGAGTTTTTTGATCTTTCACTAGATGAGCCGGATTTTGAAAATCCATTGCTTGATTAGCTTATTTTTATTGTTATTTAAGATATTAGAATGATGTGTTTTTTTTATGTTGAGACTTTATTTCTATTTATAATTTAAAGGTATTATTTCTTATATTTTTATTGACGTACCCATGCCGTACCCGTATCCATAAATTTTAACTTTGCCGTTTCCCGTCTCTGTTTCCGTACTCGTTTCCCATCCCCGTACCCGTCTCTGTGCAGCATAGGTTATTGGTCCACAATATAAGTGTCGGTTTCAATGGTTTTAACCAGAGAAGTGGTTTCATCCACGAGTTCGATCCACCTTTCAGCAGTTATCTCTGCTTTGGGTCACACTATCCATCGTGATGCAACTTCCAAAATCGGAGACTCTACGTGATTATAAATATCGTATTGCAATTTGAGATTCTTCACAATTCAATTTCATTCTCTCATTGCAAACCCAATATCTACTTCATTTCTACGACAATCTGTTCAAAATGGCAGACAATCTGATAGGATACAAGAACCTGATATGCTCAAATTAATACCGTAACAGTACTAAAGCAGTAGTTGTAATATAGTTAGGGGTCGAACACAATGAATCATAGAAATCACACAATAAATTGTATAGTATAAAGCTAAGCTAAGCAATTAAGGTTTAACAGAAAGCAGAAAGTAGTAAATGAGTTGTATTCGATGGGAAAAAGATAGGTTCAGGGATATTTCTCAGGAAATCTATGAATGCAAAATAAACTAACTAATCAGGGTTCAGGTTACGCACGGTTCTCGAACTCTTCTCGAACTCATATCACTAAAGTATAATCAACCAACTGTCGTTGCGAAAACTATCTAAATCTAAACTTCAAAATCCCAAATTTCTTTGCAAATTCCTAGGAATAAATCAGCCATAATTTCAAGTTTGATATGTTCACAAATCAATTAAACCAAATCTCTTTGCGAATAATCAATTTGCTCACCCTAAGTTATGTCAGGTAATTAATCGCACTGTCGTGCCTAATCAATTATCCTAAGATCTAAGTTCTAGATGATCAATCTAGAATTAGCTTTGAGAACAACCTAAGGCGAAAAACTAATTCAGATTATGAACCCTAAATAACAATTCAACCTAGCATTCAAAGAAATCCCTTATGAGAACCCCCAAACCTAACAAGAGATCTACTCAGACATGGAAATTGAATCAATAGACATGTTTGAATAAATACTCAATAGAAAATAAGAAAGAGTAACAATAGGTTTTGAGATCTGATCTCGGACGAAGGGAGATTCAGACTTGTCTCTCTCACCAAATTCTCTCTTAAACCAAAGCAAAAATAAAGCATACAAAATAAAGCATAAAAAGAATAGCCATAAAAGTGGCTATAAAATCCCTATAAATAACCTAAAACACGAATTGGGGCTTCTTGTAATTATTAAAGACTTCTGGGCACTTTTGCAATTCTTCAAGTCTTGGAAAACTCGCGGGTCGTGTCTTGCTGCGATGGGTATCGATCGATACTAGCCAGTATCGATCGATACTAGCCAGTATCGATCGATACCAAGGCTTCATATCGGGTTCTCAGCAACACGAACTTCTGCTTTGCTCCAAATGCTCCAGAAAGCTCCAATATTGTTCCCAACGTGCTATGACCTGTAAAAGACTCTAAAAGACTACAAAACACTATAAAGACTCTATAAAAAGGACTTATATCATTGCTTAAATAGGGTAAAAACCATGATATATCAGAACCGGCGATCAATCTGATTGAAGAAAACAAATTTAAAGTACCAAAATTAAACTGGTTCTAACTAAGTCTATGTTTGAATTATTGTTTTCTTTGTTTCTGCTAATAAACTGAATCGTGATAAGCTTCCTATACCTTAGGATCAAGCCTCACGTTCTCTTTGACGTTTTTATTATTTCCTTGTATTGTGTTTCCTGCTTTGTAGGAACTAAGTTCCATCTCTATTTAAGAAATGAAAAAACCAAAAAGACGTAGTATGAACTACCCAAAAGAAAAGTGTGTTGTAATCTTAGTTTGTTCTTTGAGAAAATTCTCTTAGTTTTGAGGAGATACCGGTATTAGCAATTCATTGCTAACACAATCTCATGAGAGCAATCCAAGATCTCGATTCGGAGGCGGATGAAGCATTGATTCAATTGTCGTTGTCAACCAAGCCGCTGTTGAAAACCAATTTAACCTAATCGATTGGCCAACGATTCTGAGACGACAGAACCTCCGGTCCATCATTGATGCACTTCCGCGTGTTTGGAGACAAAGTGGTTCGGTTCGGTCGGATTGTTGAAGGAGGACGATTCCAATTCGTTTTCCCATCTGGAGAATCGCTCGAGACAATCCTTCGAAGATGCCCATGGGATTTTGCTGACCTTATGTTGGTTCTCATAGCTTTGCAGATGCTTGATTTCATCCCATTGTGGATTCAAATTTAGGGAATTCCGCTACAGTTCATGAATTAAGATGTTATTGCTCACTTTGGACGCACAATGGCTATGCTAATGGATGTCGACTACAACGCAGAGGCAGCTGCGAGGGTAATGTATGTCAGAGTCAGTTGAATTAGGATATCACTCAGCCTCTCCGGTTTCAGAGATGATTCTAATTCACTCCTAGAGTGAATACTCTTCTGCGTTTTCGATATAAGAGACTACATGGTTTTTGTGAAGTGTGTAGGATGCTTACCCATGATTCTGGTAATTATTTGATCTAGCATGGTGGTGAGGATAATAATTATGATGGTGATGATGGCATTGGTCAATAGAATCCGGAAAATCAAGCTAACCATGGAGTGGAGATCCATGAAATTGATGAAGCTAAAGCTGAGGAAGATTATATGGGAGAGGATGATAAGCAAGAGCAAAATGGAAATGAGCTGCAGGGAGAAGGTGTTTTTGAGGAACCAGAGTTTTGCAATATCTGGAGTGATGAGTTGAAGATGAGTGAACTCTTTAATCCATGTCCTTGATTTGCAAATGCAACATGTGACATTCTTGGAGTTGAAGTTGAACCAGAGAATGAGCCAAGTGCTTTGGAGGACATATTGTAATAAAATAAATCTATACCCTAAACCCTAAATCACAATACACATATCCTGTACGTAAGAACGAAGTATATTTGTGCATCTAATACTTCTAACATTTAACAATAGATTCAATAACGACGATTGAATCTATATCGTCGTTGATTTCCATATATTACATAATAATGTATAGCATTCGTTCTTATATATAAGTATATTCGTAAAATGCTTGACTTAAATAATGTAAATGATTTTGTAAAAACATAAATTTGTTTATACTATGATTAGAACTTACGTAAAACAACATATAAGATAAAAAAAACCAAAAATGTTAATCAAACCCTAAACCCTATATTTTAGGTATTACAACGAAATTACGATGGATTCGTCGTAATAAAATAAATCTATACCCTAAATCCAAAATCACAATAAACTATTCTGGACGTAAGAACGAAGTATATTTGTGCATCTAATACTTCTAACATATAACAATAGATTCAATAACGACGATTGAATCTATATCGTCGTTGATTTCCATATATTACATAATAATGTATAGCATTCGTTCTTATATATAAGTATATTCGTAAAATGCTTGACTTAAATAATGTAAATGATTTTGTAAA
>PKML01049734.1:1318922-1368542 GCA_002933935.1 Eutrema yunnanense
CAACGAATTTTACGATGTAAATTCGATGTAAATTTAGTAGGTGGACCTATTAAAAAACGTGGTCTACCTAACTGGGAACATGCGACGTCAAATCGTCGTAATATCGACGTAATATGCAGAAGACATATTCGTCGTAATATCGATGTAAATTTACGACGGTATTACGACGATTTATGTTGTCGTCGTAAACTAGTCGTAAATTTACATCGATATTACGACGACACATATTTACGACGATTTTACATCGAACACATATTTCGTCGTAAAGTCGTCGTAATATCGATGTAAAGTTACATCGATTTAAAACGGTCGTAAATTTTCGTTGGAAATAGACATTTTTCTTGTAGTGTTAATATAACTGATATAAATATTTGAAATCAATTGTCATAAACGAAACAAATATTAACATAATTTATTTTGATTGAGGCAAATGTTAACATCATTTATTACAAGCGATAAAAATTAACATCAATTACTATAAATGATGAAAGTAGTTACATCAATCTTTAAAAGTGATACAAAACATTAGAGTCACCACTTTCAGAGTCAGTTTTATAAATGATGCAAACGAATTTGCATCAATCAAAAAATAATATAAACAAATATAATAAATGATACAACACACCTTATTTGTTGTAGTGCATGATCTCTCAATCGACAAGACGCTGCATTTGGCCGCAAGAGGTTGTGTCTAGTAAACGAACAACTATTGGCCGCAACCACAACCTCTTGCGACAGACAAACGAACAGACCCCGAGTCACTGCCTCTCCCAACTGAGGCACACCGACAATTCGAAGTGGAGCTCCAGAAACTTCGACAAATGGCCTACTCGCAACGAAATCATATGATTCAGAGTTGGGATAGGATTGAGAGCTTCCAATTGATTCACGAGCTTCCGACGGCACAACCTGATTTCACATATGAGCTTTATACATATTCAATGATATTTCGTAGACTTTTTTTGAGTTCCAATGTTAGCCTCTCGGAAGGATATGTCTCTGAATGTTACCGAGTCATCCAAAATACTCTGAAAATTAAAGAAAAAATCTTACCAAATCACCAATATGGATTTTTTTAATTATTTAAAAAAAAAATCCCACAAAAATTTCGGAGATATCTTCAAACCGCACCAAAATCCTACCAAATATAAAACCCACCAAAACTCCTAAAATGTCTACACTAACACCGTCATGAAAAAACTATGAATTAACCGAATATTTTCGAATACGAGTATGAATTAGACAAAAGTTATCTTTGGTGTATGAATTAGCACATTACTACAAATCAGGTATGAATCGAACTTTTTTCAACTCTTGAGGTATGCATTAACCGAAAGTCTGTCCATTTGGAGACAGAATACCCAACCCGTCCCGAACTTCCTTTTCCATTCATGTTGTCATTTAAATAATTACCCGTTCGAGAAAAAGGGTATAACCTCCTCATAGAGCTTCATAACCTCCTCATAGAGCTTCATAACCTCCTCATAGAGCTTCATAACCTCCTCATAGAGCTTCATAACCTCCTCATAGAGCTTCATAACCTCATATGGGCTTTGTCATATTAAAAAGGAAAAAAATCATGTTTGTTCCTCTCTGCTTCTGACATGTGGCAAAGACCTCTCCTTGTCTTTTCTTCTCGTCTCTTCTTTATCAAACTCGTCGCTTCCAAAATCCAGTCATCTTCTTCCAAAACTCGTCGGAGATTTTTTTTTGTTTTTTTGTTTGAATTAGGATCGTAATCCTTCGATTACCATCGATCTTCTGCGCAAGACGCCTTTCGAGGTAAGAATTCATCGATTTCTCCGCTCGTTACTTCGAGATTTTAAGGTTTCTGTGGGTGATCGAGAACTAGTGTCTATACTTGTAGGTTTATGAATACGATCCATCTCGGATCTTATCAGTTTAATGGCAACATTTAACAGTGATGATGATGATGACGTTGCCTATATTGATCACAATCCCTTTGGAACAACAAATTCGTCTGATTCTGATTTTGAGGATGACTCTGAAACGGTATGATAGTTCTATAAGTCTTTGTGGTGGTAGAGAATGATCTCTCAAGCTATCTTATGTGTTTAGATGAAGTCAGAGACTGATACATCAGCTCAAGAAGCAAGAAATGGCAAAGACATTCAAGGGATTTCGTGGGATGGGTTTAAGTACACTAGAGATGAGTTCCGTGAGAATAGGTTGAATCAGTATGAGAACTTCTTCAATATCTTAACTCCTCGCTCTCGGGAAATGCTTGATAAGGTCAGTGATTTCAACACTCTTCAAGATCATTGAAGTTATGAAGCTCTATGAGGAGGTTATACCCTTTACGAATTGTATCTGAAAAAATTGATTCAATTGACAGGAACATCTGCAAGTTGAGAAAGGAAGTAGCTTTTACGATTTTCAGTTCAACACAAGGCTTGTCACATCCACAATTGTTCATTTTCAGGTAGAGATTTTTGTTGCTACTTATCCAGTTTGTATTTTGCCAACATTTTTAGTTGCAACTCTTGTGTACAAGACGAATCCTGCTTCAAGATTTACGAGTTTTGTTCTTGGTTTTTCTAGTTCGTTTGCTCCTCAGTTTTCATATGCAGATCATTTGCATCGTTACTGGATTAAATGTATCTCATCTGAAAAAATCTATGATTTGCAAAAACGAGATAAGTTTTAGCATCGTTTCTCTGAGGTATAACAATCTATGGGCAGGTAGCTTTTGTCTAAATTGGTCTCTGAATATTACAATCCATGGCTATCAACAACCATGGTGATACTATCCTCTTTCCATTTTTAGATTTCTCCATTGAACTTCATTTTACACTTCCGGAAAATCAAAGGCCTGCACTCAGGTTTTATTTACTATTCACTTTAATCTTTTTATTTTTTATGCATAGCTCTCTACGAATGGTTGTATTTATATTTTACTTTAATGTTAAGTTTACCATATCAGAGCTGCATTTGCAGCGACTTATTCGTTCAATCAAGTAAAAGCATATTCGCTTAAGTATGAAAGCAGAGTCGTGTTTATATTGTGGACTTCAAAAGTAATGCACGCTGCATTGTTTCTTTCATGCTTAAATGTTAGAAATATACAAGTAGGAAGAAAGTGAGGGTTAGAACAATTATAAACTCGATCGTTGTTGCGCTGTACTTTGCATATATCCTGTGTTGCAGATCTGCGGTGTGAGTATTCTAATGTGTCTGTGGCTTATAAATATATTGCTCAATACTTTGTGGCATTTAGGGTTATTTTCCTTCTTCTTTCAGCCTCTAATGCAATTGGGAGTATTGCCTGAGCAGCTGGCGCCATAAAGATATCTATTGGGTATGATAGGAGAATGTGTAAGAGATCCGTGTCTAGATAGAGCTTCATTTCTTATCACACATACATCATTACATGCATATATTTTGCTCTACTTGAGGAGTTTTGGGTGCTTTACTCATTTATTTTCGAACTTTCCTATTCTCACATTTCGTGCATTGCCATTTTGTTTAAAACGACATAAATGCATATGTAATGGCTGTAGTCCAATAAGAAAAAGAGAGAGACAGTCAATTTGGCATAAAGGCTGGTACTTACCTCATATTCATATACAAGGAAATCTTGTTTTCATGTTTTTTTTTTATATGCCGCAAGATTGATCCTTCATATTCGTCATTTTCAGCTTCGGAACTTGGTATGGGCGACCTCAAAGCATGATGTATATCTAATGCAAAATTATTCGGTTATGCACTGGTCATCACTACTCCAGAGAGGGAAAGAAGTAGTTAATGTCGCCAGATCAGTTGCTCCCACTCTGGTGAGAGCTTTGAAATCCATAGAAATATTGCAAGGTTTACTTTTTTAGATCAGTCTTAGTTCCTGATTTGATTTGTT
Organism: Eutrema yunnanense; assembly: GCA_002933935.1. Lineage (NCBI taxonomy): Eukaryota > Viridiplantae > Streptophyta > Magnoliopsida > Brassicales > Brassicaceae > Eutrema > Eutrema yunnanense. The sequence continues at coordinate 1,322,794 of PKML01049734.1, forward strand.
CCCAGAAACTACCTGGATCGTTATCCGAGCCCCTCTCCAGGGTCCAAGTTAGCAGTATGGCAGTCAAAGAAAATCTGATCCTGTTAGGAGGGTTTGATGGGGAGCTTCTCTGCAAGGTTCACATGCTCTTGGAAATTGGAATAGCCATTACTTTTCTCCGAGTAGATAATATAAATCTAATACTCATATCCTTTAACTTGTATTGCTCATCTCTTTCTCTAGTGTGTAAATCAGCCTGGGGTTGCTTTCTGCACAAAATTATCGACAGAAGATAATGCCATTACAAACACAGTTGATTTATACAGAAGCCCGAGGTACGAAAAGGCTAGAGAGTTCTTTGCAATCTCTAGAAGTTTTATGATATCATCCTAAACTCAGACTGAAGTTTCTTCTTCTTCTCTTATTGCAGTGGTTCCCTTAGGCTTATAGCCGCGAATAACGACAGTAAGATTCGGGTATTCGATGCTCAGAGCTTAACACGTGTCAGTGAATTTACTTTCGGTTGGTCCGTCAATGTGAGTTTCCAGGCTATTAATCTACACTCTATCACCCAAATGGCAAATCTTCAGCTGCCAAAGTTATCTAATTAAAGACTCTAATGTTCTGGCAGAATACCTCGGCTACCCCAGATGGGAAGCTGCTCGCTGTACTCGGGGACAGTCCAGAATGCTTGATCTCTGATTCCCAGTCTGGGAAAGTAAGTACCATACAGCTTTATGATAAGAATCAAAAGCTATAAAAAAAACTACTTTTCTTAGTCAATTTACCAAACCAGAAACTTTGGTTAACGAAAGAATCTCAACTCTGAACCCAACCCTCAATAACTGCTCTCTAACCAACTCACAACAGTTCTAATCTGTTGCATTCTTCCTAGGCTGTACACAGTAGACCTATAGCTAAGAGTTGAGCGGCTATACTTCTTCAAAGCTTATCATTTTTATCTTTTTCTCGTCCACATTCAAGTGTTGTAAACGGACTCGGGGACATGTTTTTCAGGTTATTTCAAGCCTCGAAGGCCACAAAGACTACTCGTTTGCATCCGCTTGGCACCCTAATGGTCTAATCTTAGCAACAGGAAACCAAGACACGACATGCCGTCTATGGGACATTCGAAACCCATCAAAGTCATTTGCTGTCCTGAAGGGAAACATGGGAGCCATAAGAGGACTGAAGTTCACACCAGATGGGCGGTTCCTTGCCATGGCTGAGCCTGCAGACTTTGTTCACATCTTTGACACGCAGTCTGGGTTTCTACAGTGTCAAGAGATTGATCTGTTTGGGGAAATAGCTGGGATCTCGTTCAGCCCCGACACAGAGGCACTGTATGTTGGGGTCGCGGACCGAACTTATGGAAGCTTGATGGAATATAAGAGGAGAAACGGTAATCAGTATATGGACTCTATTTTCTGGTAAAGGATCAAATGTAAAAGATGTGGCAAAATGTGATAAGAATTTGATATGGGTTTTGCTCTTTTAAGTGTGTATAGAAAGAAACATAATTGTGTTTGATATTTGTATAATTTAGACCTTATCACTTGATTTGCTTGGTTTCGTCACATTTTATGTCATATTTTTTTTTGACATAAAAAACACCATATATTATTACGATGATTCTAAGGTGGCTTCAGAAGTCATCTAGATCGGAACCAAAAAGTTTAGATGGAAAAAAGTAATACTGCGTGCTCGAGCTCTCCTTTCGCAAGAGAATCGACACGGACATTTAAAACGCGAGGAATATAAGAGATATTAAAATGAATAAAAGTGAAACGTAAATGATTAAACTCATGAATTTCTGAAGCCAAAGCATGCCATTTTTCCTCTTCCTCGATCAGCTTAACCATCTGGAGGCAATATGATTCGAAGGACATAGATAGTTCTCCCATCGTTCGAACGGTCTTCATGGCCCATAATAACGTGGTAAATTCAGCGTGTATAGGGGATAATGTCCCTTCCTTCGTAAAGGAGCCGAACATGTGCCTTCCGTTGACGAGTTCTATGACACAACCGCCACCAAACACAACGTCAACGCCTACCCAAGAGGCGTCTATCTGACAAAGAGGTCTTGCTCTGCTCCTTTCGCCCCCTTGGGGTGGGTCCGGTTGGGTATCGATATCTTCGCCTATTAGCGAGACCATTTGTGCTACTGTCCAGTTATCTGCGTCCTGTGTAGCGATCTGGAAGGTGTCAATGGAGGAAATCTCCTTACCATTAAAGATTTTATCATTCATAGCCTTCCATATATACCATTTTATCCATGGAAAAGCCGCTAGGGGTTTCTCCAAAGCTCTTACTTCCTTTGCGCGCAAAGAAGGTAATCGAAATTCACGAAGAGAGACCCACTCGGAAAAGTGTCCGCATTTGACGGAATCCCTGAAAGTGTCCAGGTCTGTAGTGCTGTAGGGCATTCAAAAAGTAAGTGATTGGTAGTTTCAAACTCCGCTCCGCATCTTGGGCAAAAGCGATCCGTCCCACAGTGACGGCCTCCTAGGTTATCACTCACCGGAACACATCCGGAAACTGCTTGCCAGAGAAAGTGTTTGATCTTCCTCGCTGTTTTTAATGTCAAGACTTTACTTTCTAATAGAGTAGAGGTGGGTTCAAGGATATATTGAGGACCCTCCTCTTCCTTCATTTGGTTCGCTAGTTCATAGCCTGATTTTACCGAGTAAATGCCAGACTTAGTATGGTTCCAACAATAGACCTCTGCCTTATAGCCTCGACTCGACTTATTACTCCGGATTAGCGGGATGTCCTTAGGAGCTATTATGTTCTGTAAGGTCTCCATTTTCCATTCTTTGGTGTTTTGGTCGATCAGGTGTCCAACATAAAGATAAAGATCTCGGAAGTCGCCGTTATCTAGAGCTGGTCTAGACGTAACAACTGGAATCCAGCTGTCGTGCCAAACTCTGGTATTAAAACATGAACCTATCGATTTATTTAGACCATTTTTAAGGAGACTCCTAGCCGCGATTATGCTTCGCCACCCATAAGATGGGGAGTTCGTTTTACCCACTTCCATAGGCGTAGAGTATCGGAAATACCTTCTGTTAGAGGGGGGATTAGCACCCCCTGGTTTAACTCGGTTCGAACCGAGACCGATTCGATCAAGACCGGTTTACGATGGTTCGAATCGAGGACGAATCAGCCCAAAAACAATGGGCCGAGCTCGGAATCTCGCTAAGCCCATCTCCGCCACCGATCTAGGCCCAGCGCGAGCCCAATCCGTTACAACAGATAAAATCGATATATTTCCTCTTTCCCGCCGATCTCGGAAATGGAAATATTCCTTGCGAACAGACCGCCGAAGAATAAGGAAGGTATCCTTATCTCGGAGGGGAATCCGGAATATTTCCATTCCCTAATCGAGCAAGGAAAAAGGAATATTCACATTCAGAGCCTCCTCAAGACAATATAAATAGGGGAGAAGGTTCATTAATGAAGGGATCCACAACTTCCGCAGAGACGAGAGAATACGAGAGATCTACCTTACCAATCTCAAGTTCTCTATCTTTGATATCTTACTAAAACTCTGTTGTACCGCCAGTTCTTGATCAATAAACGAGATTCTGATTAAAGTATTGTTTTGCCCATTTTGTGTGATTTACGGATCAACACCTTCCTTTAAGAACTCGTGTAAGGAGTGATGAAAGAAATTGTATTAAACACCACAGTTGTTTCGCAAGCTCTGCGAGATTAAAATTCATGAGATCACGGAAGCCCAAACCTCCCTTATCCATGGGGAGACATATTTTGTCCCATGCTATCCAAAATAGTCCCCAATTATTTTGCTTGGTACTCCACCAGAACTTCGAAATAACACCTTTTAGCTTGTTTATGATCTCCTGGGGTAGGAGGAAGCAAGACATGACATTGGTCGGGAGGGCTTGAGCAACTGATTTAATAAGGACTTCCTTGCCGCCTTTTGAAAGGAACTTGGCAGACCAGGAATTGATTCAGTTATTAAGACGCTCCTGGATAAAGGCGAATGCCTGTTCCCTTGTGATACCCAATGTCCTCTTTAGCTCTACCTTGATCTCAAGTGCCACTTTACTTCCGAACATGATTGACGATTTTGACACATTTAGCTACTGGCCTGAGGCTTGTCCATAGCAGTTTATAATTTTCATCAACTCTGCACATTGCAAGACATCCCTTTGTAAAAAAAGAGACTATCATCCGCAAAGAGAAGATAGCTACTGGCCTGAGACACTACTGGGCTCGCTTGAGCTATTTTCAGACCCGTTATACGCCCTTCTGGTTCAGCTCCACGAAGTTGTGCAATGAGAGATTCTGTGAGGATGATAAAAAGAAAGGGATAGAGAGGATCTCCCTGCCGAAGTCCCCGAGATGGGTTAATATTTCCTTTTGGCTCTCCATTCAGGAGGACTTGGTAAGATACCGAAGATATGCACCATCGGATCCATGAAACCCACTTCTCATAAAAACCCATCTTAAGCATTAGCGCCTCCAAAAAACTCCATTCAATCCGGTCTTATGCTTTACTCATATCCGTTTTTATCGCCACAAATTTAGATTTGCAAATAGGTTTGGTTCGTAGGGCATGGAAGATTTCCTGGGCCACGAGAATATTATCAGTGATCAAACATTTAGCCACAAAGGCCGATTGTGTCTCCGAGATTAACTTCGGGAGGAATCTCTTTAGTCTTTTGCACAAGACTTTAGAAATAATCTTATAACTGACATTGCAAAGGCTGATGGGTCAAAATTTCGTCATCTCTATCGGCATCTCCATTTTCGGGATTAAACAAATATTTGTGTGGTTGAGACGGTCATCAAAATTCCCCATGGCAAAGAAATATTTGACCATCACAATGATGTCCTTCGTTGTCACGTCCCAAAACTTCTGATAGAATAAGCTCGTCATCCCGTCCGGACCCGGTGCTTTTTCATGATTGATCTCAAAGATGGCCTTTTTATCTCCTCGTCCGACGGAGGCCGGGTGAGTGAGGCATTTAGAGGCATTTATCTCTGGGGAGACTTGCGCGGTAACATACCGAAGAGTTTCTTCAAAGTTGTTTGGATGCGACGACGTGAAGAGATTTTGGAAGTATTATGTGGCTACCTTTTCGATGCCGTCTGTATTTTCTGCCCATGATCCATCTGGTTTTTTTTTATCTTTGTGATTCGGTTCCGGACCCGTCTATGCTTGGTTGTCGCATGGAAAAAATTAGTGTTGTGGTCACCGTCCTTTAACCAAATAGCTCGGCTTTTTTGCTTCCAATATAATTCTTCCTGGCGGAATGCAGCACATAAATCCCATTTTAAATTTAGAATCTCTTCACTTGGGAAGGAATCGTTTGTTTGGGCTTGTTCCAATAGCCGCTTGATATCTTCAATTTTCTTAGTAGCATTTAACAGATTCAATCTCTTCCATCTAGATATCGCTTTTCGGTAATTCCCGATTTTCGAGTGGAAATCTCCTGGGCTAGAGTCGTCGCCTGGACCCCAACCATCTGCAATGGTATCCTTTAGCCCTGCTTTTCCTAACCAGCGTTTATCGAATTTAAAGTCCATGTGGGTTTTGCCTGAATGCGATAAAATCTAGCCAAAATTGGCCGATGATCTGACCCCCATAATTTCAAATACTCCACATTAGCGTGGAGAAAAAGATGATGCCACTCTTCGTTACCTATAACTCTAGCTAGTCGACATTCGATTCTCCCATATTTTCTATATCCGAGCCATGAAAGACAATTTCCCCTGTATGGGAATTCAGTCATCCCACAATTTGCTATCATGGTTTTGAAAAGTAAGAAAGATGATTCGGGGCGTTTTCGGCCACCTCTCTTTTCATGATTACACGTAATCTCGTTAAAATCTCCTAACCATGCTCCTATCCGCGAGAGACTCATCCTAGTTAAACGTTCCCAAACATTTTCACGACACTTAACGACCATATCACCACACACAAATGTCATAAACACCTTGTGTCCATCGATCATACCTTCAATGTCGATCATGCGATTATTCGAAAGCAAAACCGTAATCTCAAAAGAATCCATGTAAAAAAAATACTAGTCCACCGCTTATACCCTCCGGTTCCACGGTGAAAAATTTATTATATAACCAAAAGAAATTTAAAAGTCTTACATAAAAGAAAAATATTTTTTTTTTGTTTCTGAAAGAAAAAAAAAAATAAGGAGAAAAACAACGGTGCAACTCCCGCAGGTGCTGCTTCGTCAAGTAGGCTCCCGCCCCTTGACTATTCCAAGCAATTGTATTCATATGTTCTTATTGAGTGGTTTCTTGGACCCCACCGAACCGTCTTATGCTTCTTCTTTGGCGAAAGACGGCCACGAAGAGCATTCACTTTCTTTGATACCGTAGCACCTTTAAGCTCATGGCTCTTAAGGATTTTCTTTTTGAAAGATCTTAGCAAAACGCTAGAAAAGGTTTAACCATGTAATTCAACATGATCGACAAAAAACAGAGCCTTGAGGATTAATCACAAAACCAGAGTCTCGTGAAACCCCATTAAATTCTCCGACAAACCAGAGAGAAATATCAACCCGATAACCACAAAAATTAACAACAAGTTAGAGAGACATCACAGATCATGTCATAGGTATGATCGCTTCTTGCCGAGGTATGATGTCAGGTCTTGACGCTTTGGATGGCTCGATCGGCCCGACTGATTCTTCCGTGCGGCACATCCGTGACTTCATAGATAGCGCTGAGATGGGTAGGTCTGCCGAGGCGACTTCCTTTTTAGGTTCAGTTTCTCCTTCAGTTGTGGCGTCTGACGCTGATACAAGGAAAGTATATGAGGCAAAAAATCTTTCCGAAATGAATCTGGTCGAAGATTCGAAGCGCGTGGTTTCGGGTCAGCGTGCAGGCCCTTCGAGGAAACGGGCCGAGCCGAAGCCCGAACGCCGAAAGAAGAAGGAAAACGTTCCTCCTGGGACTACTCTTTCCACCGAGGAGTCCCTTGTCGAGTTAAGACGACGCTTCAGTATATCCGAGGAGGTCGAATTCGTCCTTCCTGATTCATCTGATCGACCTAACAATCCTCTCCCAGATTGCTTCACTATCTATGAGAGCTTCTTTTCTCTATGTTTTCTTTGGTTTCCAATTCCGGAGTTGGTCCTTCGATACCTATGGAGACACGGAGTCACTTTGGGTCAAGTTACGCCTCGGAGGCTTCGTCATTTGATAGAAATTTTGGTTAGATGCATTGAGTGTGATGTCGAAGTTAGCTTTAACCATCTCCAAAGTTTCTTAGAAATCCGAAGAGTCCCTAACTCGAAAAGAATCTATATTTCCAACAGAAAGGAGTGGAGAATCATCCGAGGGTTCCCGAGCAAAGACAACGATTGGGATAGTCATTTCTTCTTTTTCCGGGTTTCCGAGGCCTCTATTGATCGTGATTGCCTCCGATTGGTCAAGACGAGTTGGGCGCCACTTGGTAGTTGATCTGTATATTTTTGGCTCGGTCCGTCGTTCAATATTTGTGACTGATCTTGTCCTTGTTTTTGCAGTTCACAATGTCGTTCGCCCGTGCCCAGACGATCTATCAGAGATGTGGATGATTTTAGCAGCCGAGAAAGTTAACTGGAGAAAATATTTCTCGCTTGAGAGAATCAAGAGAGCGCAAGCTATTTTTGGCGGTGTTCCAGTGAATTCAGAGCCTCCGCCGACTGAAGGTACCTTGACGAGCATTGCAAGATTATCGATACGTGTGAACAAAGAGGTTGAAGAGTGAGAGAGAGAGAGCAAAGCGAGCCGCCGAGGCGAACACGAATCCCATCACTGTTGAGGCAGTGGTCCCTAATGTGACTACTACCAATGCGAATGTAAATCCTGCTACCACCGGGGTCACGATCCCTAAAATGGCTAATGTTGCAATGAGTGTTGCCAGTGATGCTGGAAAACATCATGCTGATCCTTCCGATCCTCCTGCTCTTACTGAGGACCCCGTGTCGACTCATCCTCCGGTTCTCAAGCCTTCTGCTTCTATCGCAACGACATATGCCGAGGATTTGAAACGAAAACAGTCTAGCTTGGGAGGCGAATGATATTCCCATATTTTGTCTCTTCTATGCATTCATTTAGCTTAGATTTTATCTCATACACATATAGTTTCACTACATTTCTTATCTGTTTTGTCTCAATTAGAGTTTAGGATGTTGCATTAGGTCCTAGAGAGTCTTTGCATCAATTTGGAGTGTTCCTAGGTGTTTTGGAGACGGTTGATGATGTTTGGAGTTATGTAGCATAAGAGAAGGAAGACTCCATTCGGAGTGTCCGAAAGAACGGTTCGGACAAAGGGTTTCCAATCCGATTCAGCCTCAACGGTTTTCATGGAAGATGTAGAAGAAGGAGTTATCTGTCTACTGGAGTTGGATTCCGGCCATTCGGATATGTGGTTTGAGAGATATGGCCGATTTTCTAAAGAGTCTTTGTCTGGTCGTGAGACCAGTCTCTCATACCGGCCCGGCACAAGAAATCTCCCTCAGCCGGCATGGAACTTTCTCCCCACCAGGAGATTTACCGGGCGCATGTACCGGCTTTATTTCCCCCGGCGCCAAGCATTTTCCTCCTAGATGGTTTCCCTCAGCACCGGCCCGGCATTTCCCTCAGTTCCCGTCCGGTGTGTGCATCCAATCCCAACAGGGACTTTGCCGGACGCATGTACCAGTTCCAGACAGCCCGGCACAGAACTTTTGATCGAGGAACCCTGTACCGCCCAAAGACGCAATGCACGTACTGGCCCGGTGTCCAATCTTCACGGGACCAAGGACATTACCGGCTTTGTGCACCGGCTTCAATCCGGCCGGCATCACCTTCTCATGCTAAGACTTCTCATACCGGCCCCATATACCGGCTCCATCTTGGCCGGTATGGGAAGTGCGACCCAAGACTTGACCGGGTCAATACCCGGTCTGTTCGTTACCCACTTTTTATTTTAAAGACTCTAAAACCTAATTGTATTCATTATGCTTTTTCTTAAGTCTAAAACCCTCACATTTGAGAGATAACTTGAGATTTGTAAGAATGATCATTTGTTTTATGCAATCTAGTGTTTATTTCTATCAATCTCTTCCATCTATCTTCTTTCTATCTTGATTATTCAACATTCATCCATGGATTCAACCCCTATCCATATCGATTTTGGGTTGTTCTTAATGGGTCTTGAATAGTCTTTTAGGGTTTAGAGATGGGGTAGATTAGGATGATCCAAGGCTGGATTCATGGTGTTTAGGGTTATATATTCTTATATCCCTTCTTGTTTAGTGTTCTTAAGGTTAGATCTAGCTTGAAAAAGTAGGTCTAGATCATAAGGCATTTCATGCACACCAAGTGTTTGATGAAATGCCTTGATGAACTAAACAAGAGATTTACACTCATAGCCTATGATAATAGTTGTCTAGGGTGTATTTTTGGTTGATCTTGTTGATTCAAACTTAATGCTTGCTAATCAATGATCCACAAATGAGAGTTTGTTAATGGATTAGGTGATTAGCATAGTGATTAATTGCTTGAAAGAGAATTAGTCAAGTTAAGGGTCTTATGCCTAGGGATTAGCTTGTTTGAGTAAATGAACATCATGAATTGAACTTGGATCATCTTATATCCATAATCCCATCTTTGAATCCGCTTTTGCTTATTGATTTACATTTTGTTTAAGTTGCTTTACTAGTTTTAATTTGGATACTTAATCAAAAACCCCTTTTAATTAGCTTAACTTACATAGGTTCCTTGCATTCTTAATGTTTAGAGTCATTTCCTAATACGGATTGATAACCTTTTATACTACTCGTATCTAGAGTTATTGATACCGTTTTAAGACCGAAAAGTCTTAGTATCAGCGAACGAGACAAGACCGTCGAAGCCGAGAAGGGTGACAAAAAGAAAAGGCGTACCGCCCTCCCCGTATATGAACTCGAGCCCTTCGAGCTGGTGGTGAATGATGCTTTAGCATCTGGTGCCTTGTTTTCGAAGATCAACGGTCCCGACATCCACCTTCCGTGTCCGGATAAGCTCGCTATGGGGAAGATGTAGACCAATATGTCACATATATGCATAAGTGTATGGCTATATTTGTGTAAGATCTTGTAAGTAGTCGCTCGGGACTAACGTTTTTGCCCTAATTTTTGTATTTTTGTAGTTTGTGGCCTCCATAAATGAGATGGTGGCCGCTTACGAGTCAGATTATCGTCATGACCGCATCTGAGTTGACGAGGCGAGGAAATATGCTTTGGTTATGAAAAGTAAGCTTGTTGAGGTGGAGGAGAGGCTATCTCTTGCTTCTAGCTTCTACCAAGATTGCGGATCTTGAAAGAGAGAAGAAAGCTCTTAAAGAGGAGTTGGCAAAATCCGTGGCTTTCGCGTTTCGGTTGGAAAGTCAGAAGACGAAGTTGAAGGACGAGGTAGGCTCCTTGAAGAATTGAATCGAGGAGAATGATGCTCTGCATGGGGCCGAAATTAAGAATGCTCCCATGGAGGGAGGCACGGCGGGAGTCGGCTCGGAAGTTCAAAAATCGGTTTCTAAGATAAGGGAAAGCATCGAGAAGTTGAAAGATGTTAAAAGTAAAGAGCTTGAGCTAGCCGAGGTTATCTGCAACTTGCAACTTATCGACGATCTTCAAAAGGGGAAGTTTTCAAGTCTCAAAGCCAAAGCGGCGAAGCTGAATGTTTGGAAGGCTAAGCTGGTCGGCGTCGATGAAGAATTCGAGAGAATTGAAACCTGTTTGGGGGATGAGCTTAAACTCTCCTAGTCTCAGGAGATTCTGATGGTTCTTTGCGTGGTGTCGAGCCGATGGATCCCCCTGTTATTGGTGCTGGTGTTACCAAGCCCGTTGGGACTGATAAACGCGCTTAGGGTGCTGCTGATCTTACTGTCGGGGGAGGTGCTGAAACGAACCAAGTCGAATAGTTTTCCCCCTTTTTGTTGTAAGGTCCTTAAGGATCCATTTTTCTTTTAGATTCGTCTTAATTTATTTTTGAACATGTCCCTGGATGGCTTTATCCGATATGTTACCTTCTGAGTTTTCGATTTGCGACTTCTTTTGGATTTTTTACTTTTGCCAAAGTTTAAATGGTAACGGAAGATGAAGTGTTTAACGAGGTGCTCGTGATCCCTCTTTTTTGTTTACAACTTAGTTTTGGTTTTCAAGCTGAAAATAGAATGTGTCGAAACATGTTCAAACCTCATACTAAGTGGTGTGTTTCGAAACGATCTGTTTAGTATTTATGTGTTGAGACGTCAAAGACTAGCTGTGTGTTACGAAGCAAACGATGACTGGGTTTAATGTTCACCTCGGTTTTAGGGCTTGCGACGTAGACTCGACTTTCATTCCCGTCTCGATAGTAAAATTATGAGTGGTTTGGTCGAGGTATATCCTTTCCTTCCTCTGGCTTGGATATACATGCCTTTAATTTATATATCGCGCTTTAATCCATGGTGGATTATAAAAGAACTATAATCCGTATTGGATAGTAATTAAAATCCGTAGAGGATGTAAGAGCTTGTTGTTGTGGCCTGCAACATACGAAATTGATATGAATGTGTTAAGATATAATTGGATTTGGTGAAAGATTTAGAATTTGCGAGAGACCGCATTTACATAGATGGGAGTATATGAGTATACGCACCAATTCACTCCCCCCTTTTTTAGAGAGGGGAGACATGAACCTTTTCGAAGATTGGTTGCCTACATACCCTTTGCAGGGATCAAACCGTCCCGTAGTTCATGGGTATGATGAGATAAAATTAGTTAAAAAGAGTCTTCTCCTTAGGCAAGTCCTTTTTAATTACCTTTCAGTTTCCTCAGATGATGTTTCATTGCTCCATTGTGAATTACGGTTGCGAGTTTTCGGGTTGAAGTCCTTTTCTTCTTCGTTCTTGAGTGGGATAGCGGGGTAGAGACGTTTTTGTCGATGTTGATGAAGGAGTTGCGTTGATTTAGCCAGTCCATGAAAGTTCCGGTGGTGGCTAAGAAAGGCCACCCAAGGATTATTGGTGTATGATAAATCTTTGTCGACTTGAAGATGTAGAAATCGACTAGAGCTATGCAATTTCAAATTCTTACGGGGACGTCACGAACGATTTCTTTTGGTGTCGTGCCTGATTCACCGGCCATGCTGATCCTTGTTCGGGTGGGGTGTACGTGTTTGATGCCGAGGCGTTTGGCGGTTGAGTCGGAGATGATACTAAGGCAGGCCCCTGAGTCACATAGCACATTGGTAAATTCTACCCATCAGATGTCACAAGAGATGAGAAACTGGTATTGGTCTTGATGTTTATGGAGTGTTCGAGCTGGTCTTTCGTTCCTAACATTTGTGAAAAGAGTGGGTAGGAGTGGCCTTGTTGCTGTTAGCGTCACCTCATCGGACGGGTTCAGCGGTGGTAATCCATATGCGTTCACCGAGGTATGTGGGTGTTGAGAAATCGAGGACTGTCATATTAAGGCCGAGCCTCCTCATTGGCATTCTTGGTGGATTCATCGCCGAGCCGAGGTATCCAGTATGTAGATATCTGGTTCGGCTCTTCGATGTGATACAAGACTTTTTGCAAGTCTCTAGAGTCAATTCTCTAAATGCAATTGTAGCATAAGAGGTATCGAACCTTATTGGGAAATCTCCTTATCACTAAAAATACAAGATTCTAGAGTAATTTAAGCTAAAAGAGTTTGTTGTTAAGTAACCGATTTAGAACTAAACAAAACACTAAGCAAGATTGTAAATTCAATAAGCAAAAGCGAATCTAGAGATAGGGTTATTGATATAAGAAGTCCCAAGTTCAACTCATGATGTTCATTTACTCAATTAAGCTAACCCCTAGGCAAGAGATCCTATACTTGACTAACTCTCTTTCAAGCAATTAATCACTTCACTAATCATTAATCCCATTAGCAAAATGGTCATTTGTGGAACAATGATTATTGAGCATTAAGTTTAAATCAACAAGATCAACCAAAAATGCACCCTAGACAACTATTGTCATAGGCTAGGAATGTAAATCTCTTGTTTAATTCATCTTGGCATTTCATCAAACACTTGGTGTTCATGAAATGCCTCANATACAAGACAGATCAATGGATTAGCTTTCATTTGGAAGTGGTTTGAGGTCATTCCAACGCTGCGATCAAAAGTTATGCCAGTTTTTGTGAAGACAGTCCAGTCTGGCGAGCATAAGAGTCGACACGCAAGCAGGGTATCAATCGAGACTAGTCAGTATCGAACGATACCGACTTCAGGAAGAAGGAAACGTGACTTTTTACAAGTTTTAAGTTTGCAACTTGGTCCAGAAGACTTTAACAATTACTAGAAGCCCCAAAACGTGTTTTATGTTATAAATTATGTTTTTCAGCCACTTTTGTTGGCTACGCTTTATTTTACTTTGATTTTTGAGCTTTGTGAAGGAGACAAGTCAGAACTTTGTTCATCTGATAGAAGATTTCGAACCCTCTTGTTACTCTTTTCTTTATTATTTATTCAAGGATGTATTCAGTTATGTTGATTGTTTCATTCTCCATGTCTGAGTAGATCCATCTTAGGTTTAGGAGATAATGTCCTTGATGGTTACGCTTTTGTTGGCTACGCTTTATTCAATTGAGTAATCTGATAGAACCTAGGGTGAGGAAATTAATTATTCGCAAAAAGATTTGGTTTAGTTGATTTGTGAACATATCAAACTCGATATTAAGGTTGATTTATTCTTAGGAATTTGCAAAGAGATTTGGGATTCTGAAGTTTAGATTTAGATAATTCTCGCAACAACAGTTGGTTAATTATAACTTAGTGATTTGAGTTCAAGAACCGCGCTAAATCTGAATCCTGACTGATTGGTTACCTGCATTCATTGATCTCCTGATATATACTCTGGGCCTATATTCTTCCATCGATTTTACAACCTCTTTTATTGTTTATTGCTTTATGATTTAACTGAATTGCTTAGCTTAATTCTCATCTATAAAATCTATTGTGTGTTTTCTTGAGTCTCTGTGGATTCGGTCCCTAAGTATTACAATCGACAAAGCTTTAGTACTTTTAGGGTATTAATTTGAGCTTATCAAATTTGGCGCCGTTGCCGGAGATTCCATTCGCCATTAGATTTTAGTTTGAGAACTTCGACTAAGTTCGACCAGTATCGATCGACACCCTAGTGGTATCGATCGATACATGTCGTGAATTTTTGTGTTTTTTGTTACTTACGTTCTTGACTTTTGTGTTTCAGGTGCATGCCTAATCGTGAAACCAGAAGGAACAAGATCACTCCGCTAGTTAATCTGTCAAACGAGCAGCTAGCACTTTTGGAACGCACAAACATAAAAGCAAAGAAGTCAGCAGAGATGAACAACAATCCAATGGTTTTGGTTCAAGATGGAGCTGGTGCTTACAGAGACCGAGAGGGTCAATTGTGCAATGAGAGAGGGCAATGATTGTATGGAGAGGAGAACATCATTCCACCTCCTGCTGTTGTCGAGGAGGTTGTTGCTGCGAATGCAGGGAATGTTGTGGCTGATCGCGGTAGGACACTTGGTGAACACAACATACCTGATCAGTTCTATGCCAATCGAGCTGCGATTCGCATTCCAACTTTTCAGCGGAATGACTTTGAGCTGAAACCTGCGTACTACGCTCTTGTGAGTCAGCATCCTTTCCATGGTCTATCTCATGAACACCCCATGGATCATATCGAGATATTCGAGGATTTGGTCACTGGTATGAAGTACAATGGAGTGCCCAATGAGTTCTTCTTCTGCAAGCTTTTCCCATACTCTCTTAGTTGGGATGCAGCTTACTCGCTGAAGTAGTTGTCTCCTGGTTCGCTGACTACATGGGATGAGACGAAGAATGCGTTCCTGAATAATTTCTATGATGATGCGAGATCTGAAGAGCTCAAGAACAAGATTTCTCAGTTTTCTCAGGGTCCGACAGAGGCACTCAAGGCTGCTTGGATTCGTTTCAGGTCATATCAGAGAGATTGTCCGCACTATGGGTTCACTCAGGTTCAGTTGCTGGGTACTTTCTACAGAGGGATTGATTGGAGGTACCATATGGCCTTAGATGCTGCAAGTAATGGGAACTTCAACACCAGGTATCCTGTTGATGCTTATGTGCTTATTGAGAACTTGGCTTCTAGCAATAGTACCAAGAATGCAGACATGGAGCGCAAGAAGCAAGCTGGTAACTTGGATGGCAGTCAAATTGCTGAGGTGAATGCTAAGTTAGATTCAGTGCACAATCTGTTGAAGGCAAGGACCCAAAAAGCGGTCCACTTTACTGCTGAAGATGAAGTGGATGATGTTAACTATATTGGTGAAGCTGGTTTTGGGTCGAATTAGTTTGTCTAGAAACCAATCCAGAGTAGTGGCTATACTAGGAACTATGGGAATTCTTCTTATGAACCTCTACCTGCTAAAACCCTAGAGAGCAAGGTTGAGTTTATGCTTGAACAGATTCTTCAGGGACAGCAGAAGATGACAGTGGACTTCTATGGGAAGATGGATGCTATGTACACAGATCTGAATGGGAAAATTGAGTCTCTCAGTACTCATCAGAAGATGCTGGAAACTCAAATAGCTCAGACTACAGCAACTGTCAAGGGAAAGATGGTTCATTCACAGAATGAATACGTCAATGCAATCACCTCAAGAAGTGCATGAAATTTCGACAACCCTGTAGAAGATGACGATGAGGATTCAGAAAATCCTAGGGTATCGACCGACACCACCGAGTATCGATCGACACCAGTCCAAATACTTTCTCAAGACATGTCAAAGCCCCGAGTATCGATCGATACCCTTCCTGTGTCGATCGATACCCACTCTGAGGTCGACACCACTACTTGTGTCAATCGACACCCCTCGCAGACTGAGCTAGAGATTGTGAAAAAACCGGAGATGACTGAGGAACATGTCTACAAGCCTAATGTGCCATATCCTAGACCACCTAGCCATCTCATGAATCCCATCACTGCAGAGAAGTTGCTCGCTTTTGAGAAGATGGTGAGGAGAATTCCCCATACTATGTCTTTTGAAGAAGCTTTTGAAAATCGCCCTTTGGATTGTTACTTCCAAGATTGCAGAGAAACTGAGGACGAGATCAAGGCACTCTTCATCAAGGTAAGAAGCACACCACCATCGATGAAACAGTTGACTAAGAGGGAAGACCCAAGAAAAATTTCAATTCCATGCTCTATCTCAGGAGTTGAATTTAAAGAGTCTCTCGTTGTATCATGGCCGAGCGTCAATGTCATGTCAAAGGCACTTGCAGAGAGGTCGAAAATTGGTGATATTAGATCTACTCAGATGACTCTCGCATTCGCGAACTCTTCCACCTCAGTTCCATACGGTACAATCCCTGATTTACTGGTTAAAGTAGGAGATTGCCTGGTTCCTGCTGATTTTCAGGTTGTGGAGATGAGTGAAAGATCTAGTACGCCTTTGATTCTTGGAAGAACGTTCATGGCTACGGTTGGTGCGGTTATAGACACGCCCAGTAAGAGAATCTCGTTCTCATACATTGACGAACATGTCTCCTACAAAGCCATTCCTTCTAGAAGAGCTCCCAAACATATCTCTTGCATCACTGTCGTCACAGGAGAGACGTTGATAGTTGATCTTTTGGACGAGCCTTATGATGAGCCAACTGTCATAGACATTTTAGATGGTCATTCTATCATCACCAAGAAAGACATCAAAACGGCTAAGGCAAATAAGAAGGTGAAGAACAAAATAGTCAAGGGTGCTGCCCATATGGCTTTAATCTTTCAGAAGTGTGATGAAGATTCGATTGAGTATACGGTGAAGTGCAAGGGAACCTCAAAACCATTCTCTAAGGCTAGAGTTATTCTCACTTCAGAGCTGAAAGAAAAAGGAAAGGAGGTTGTGGAGAGCATGTTGAGTATAACTCTGAAGCTGGAAGTGTCTAGTTGTAGAATTTGCTTGGGAGTAAGTTCTCAATTTTCTCCTGACTGATCACCTGAGCCAAAGTCAAGCTAGTGACGTTAAACGAACGCTTGGTGGGAGGCAACCCACTGGTGAGTCTGTATATAAGTCTTTTTCTTTTTATTTTTCGTTTTTGTGTTTTGTGTCTTGAGTGAATCAGATTGGAGCAAACGAGGAGAAACAGAACTTGTATCGACCAAATCGCCCTTGTATCGATCGATACACTGTGTGTATCGATCGATACCCTACGCACAACAACATTTGTCACTTTGTCGTTGAAGAGAAGTCTCCTGTGTCGACTTAAGCCTGGTATCGATCGATACCATGCTGTGTGTCGGTCGATACCCCTGTTCCATTACGGTAACTTCTTGTTCTTCATGATTCTACTATGTTCTTTTGTTTCTTTTACCGACTCTAGACTAGATAACACTGGGGACAGTGTTGTTTAAGTCTGGGGAAAGTAGTTGCTGACATTGTTTTCTATTTTCTTAGAGTCTAAAAAAATAATAATAAAAAATTGTTTTATCGAGTCAAAACTTGTTGGAGATTATGATCCTTTGCTTGAATCTATTGTTCTGATTTTGCTTTTGAGTGACCAGTGTTACATGATCAGTTTTAGATCGACTAATGAAAAATACAAAGGCTGACCAGTTAACTAGAAAACACCCATGTCTCCAGCATAGTTCTTCTAAAGCCTAAGCTAATTCTTTGCACTTCATCGATGTGATTGATGTCCATAGAGCTTGATTCCTCATTCATATATGACAAAGGAACCCATGTGTTAAAAGTGATGGTATTTCTCTCCCCTATTATAAGTTAATAAATAAGATGCATTAAAAGATGAAATGATTTTCTTCTGAGTACATGATTAGGAAAATTTCCAGCGATCCCATTATTCTATTTCAGAAGGAATGATCACACAAAGGTGGAAACGAGGTTAGGAAAATTTACTGTGATACCATTATTCGCCTACACCTTTGATTACTTTTGAGGGAAGAACCGGGGATTCGGTGGCAAACACCATCAATACTACCGTTACCTTTAATAAGTATATGCGAGAAATCATGATGATAAATAAGTATGGGGGAGAGAAAATAATACCAGAAAGTGTGAAAATGGATGGATCCTTGTCATGAAATTGTATGTGAAAGAATCTAGAAGGTTCTTAGACATGGAGATTGAAAACAACATGATTGAATAGATCATCAAAGAAATCAATAGAAACAGGAGTTCAGAGTTGTCTCTCCAAAAACCAAAGTAGAATAAAGCATAGCCATCATAGTGGCTGTAAAAATCCCTATAAATAACCTAAATCACGTTTTGGGGCTTCTTGTAAATATTAAAGACTTCTGGACCAAGTTGCAATTCTTCATTAAAGTCGCGGGTCGTGTCTACTCGATGAGTGTCGATCGATACCAAGGAGGTATCGATCGATGCTCGACGTGAAATCGGGTACTCAGCAACACGAACTTCAGCTTTGCTCCAAAATGCTCCATAAAGCTCCAATATCTCCAATTATGCTCCAAACGTGCTAAAACCTGTAAAAGACTCTAAAACACTACGAAATAGTAGAAAGACTCTATAAAACGGACTTATATCATGGCCTAAAAAGGGTAAAAACCATGATATATCAATACATGAGTTATATATAAAAAAAAAAATGACACGGATGGATCCGCCTGATCCAAGGCGTATTGGTGTACTCTAGAGTGTTGTGGGGGACTTCTATAAGTAGCATAAAGTCTCATGGATGCCAACAAAATGTTTGGAGACTTTCAAATAATGAAAGTTCCAAATATAGTAAGTTCCGGGACCGTCGACTTGTCAGGTGAGTCATGGCTTAGTCTGGTCCGTTCTTGGGTGGGGTCCACTTCGCTGTGAGTCCTTGATGGTTCAAGAACATCGATCGGGTTGGTTTTGAGCTTAGGACTTCGGGGATGGGCTTGAACTTGGCAAGATCCGGCCCATATTCTTTAAAGCAGGGGCCGTATGGGATGTTTTGAGTGATTCCAGTTTTGGGCCGAGTTAGAGATGTTTTAACTCGAACAAAACATTCTACTAGGCTTATTGGTTAATGGAACTCCGGTCTTTGGGCTTGATTTGTTGGTTTGGTCGAAGGTGGTATCGGTTTAGCCGCTCCTCGGCTATCGAATGGTATGGCTTGAACGTGGCATGGTCGAAGTTGGCTGAAGTACAACTAAAGGATTCGACCATGGTCTTTAGAATGGTTGGTTGGTCGAGAGAAATTATTTCCCTCATTTGATTTGATGCACCGTTTCTTCGGTTTAGCTCTGTTAAGATTTTCACCGGTTTTGGGGGAAATGTCTTCATCTTCGGTTTTCTTGAATTGGAAGTGAGGGATTCGACCAGTGTGTCTAGAGTGGTTACTTGGTCGGTGAAAATGCAATCCCTCAGTGGATTCATTGCATAGATCCTCTGGTTCAGCTTCTACAAGGCTTCTCTCGGCTTCGGATGTGCCGGCTGGGTCGTCTACGGGCATTGAGGTCGCCTTGTGGTGGTTTGCTGGGTCGATGACCACATCATACCCTCTCACTTGGAAAATTTTCGTCCTCAAAACTTCTTGGCCTGCACCAAGATAGAGCAAGTTATTATCTCGGTATAGATGTGAGTTCAGAAGTTTACCTCAAGCAAAATTTTCATTGCGGCTAAAGTGGGATTGGTTTTGAGCATCTCGTGGTTCCTCTTTGATCAGAAAGAGGCAATAACTCCTCTCCAAGGTTTGTTGCTGACTCCCTTGGGAAGCAAGGTAGTCATCTTAGTGAAAACTCTTTTTTTTTCACACTTGTTGTCGCCATTGAGCTTTGGTGGTTCAAGCTCTTGTTGCTTCTTCTCTGTTCCTGCGATGTTCTCTATACTTTTGACAAAGGAAAAGTGCGTTATAACAGTTATGGTTGTATTAAAAACAGGGAACATAATTCAGTTTGGACCATTTCATTAAGTTTATGCGAGGCAACATGTTGCTCATAGTTTCGTGGTTCAAGACAAGAAATCGTTTATGTAATTTTCTCAAACGTTTATGGATTTAACAAGCTCATGATCACATTGTTAGAATCATCATAAATGAATTTGAGGAATGGGTTATTTATCTGATCAGAACTCTCGATAAGTTATGTTTCCTTTAATGCCACGATGTATGAGCTCATCATGCGATCCGGTGGTTTTTCTTGGATCGAAGTGAAGCTGGTGGCAACTTCATATTTTTCAGGGGCATGCTGACACTTTTTCATCTCTGCATATTGCTGTTCATGTGTGGGTAGAAGTTTGACCTCTTGTTTCCCTTGATCTGCGGCTAAGCCATCAAATGGTGGTGGCTCGTCTAGATCTTTAGGTTCTGGATCACAAGTGTTTGTCTCTGGCTCTGCTCTTCCCACCGTGTGCTCCTCTTCATGATCTAAACATACATCAATAACCCTTGGCAAAGACAAGCACATTATATCTGAATTGGAAATCTCAAAACCATATTGTGCTAAGCAATCACTTGATTTAGATAAATTCATTTTCGGCTCAAATGTTACAACATTAATTACTTGTCTTTCAGGACATGTAACAACAAAGTGACCTCTTTTATGGCATCTATAACATACTAGTGCATTCGATTTTAAAGATATTAAGGTCTTACTTTGAGGTTTTTCTCGACGTTCACGCATTGGTGTTGATCTTTGCGTTTGAATTGCAACTTGTGGATACCTCTCGGCGTTGTTCTACTCATGCTGAGTAGTATGCAACCGTGGTGTTGTCATCACTCTCCTAGGTGTAGTGTGTTGTAGGGACTTTGGTGTGATGTTGCTGTTAGTTTGATGCTTCTTCACAAACTCTCGGTACGTCCTTGCTTTTAAATCTCCCCTATCAAACACCGGTCTGCAGGTGTGATTGTTCTCTTTCAGCCACCAAACTTATGCATCACCAACTAAGGCATCTACTGCGTGCGACAACTTCTACTCCTTGGGGATGTTGTTCGCGCGCAGCCACTGCTTCATATATATTTCCATATAAGGTAATCATCGGGATCCTTGCTTCGACCTGAAAAGATAAGAGAGTTAGATTGTTGGTTTCTCTTTCTGGTCGGATCCTTTGGTGTGTTGGTATGCATTGGACACGGCGCCATGATGTAGCGAGGCTTCTCTGGTTGAGGTGGAGAACTATACGCCACATACAAATCATTATATGTATGTATCTTCATCGATTCTGGCTCCAAATTGATGTTGTCGTGTGAGGCACGTTATTGTGTGGCTCGGTGTGGTATGAGTAGCGATTTGGTGGTTCATGATCAAACCTTTCATCATCAAATTAATAAAAAAATTTAAGTTTGTTTCTTTACAAAGTCGAGTCTTTGTGTTATTGTCATTTCAAGTCTAGTATGGATTCACTTTTCTTGTGTGATTTACGAGTCTAATTACTTGGGGACTCAAGTTATCCTATTCGTGGTTGAGTGTGGATTCATTCAGCAAAACTCCATCTCCATCTCTACCTTCGGCAATCTTCCGCGAAAAGTTTGGAATCTCTTGATCATCGTGTGTCATTAGTTTGGTGGATTATATTCTAATCACAAGTTGATGCGGTCAACGAATCAGCATATCCCCATGAAGATGAAGTGATGTCAACACTCGTGGAGACTCAAGAAATTCACCCTAATGCAAGCCTAATCAAGGAGATCGCTCCACCAAATCCTATTCTACCCGAGAAAGTATTTTAGCCCAAAACTGAAGTCTACAACCCATGGATGATGCGGCCCACTTATGAATCATCTTGACATGTACTAATAAGCCTTTCATGGGCCCAAAACATTGGAGCTCCGAACCAGATCAACCCGGAACCACCCGATGCCATCAAATATGCCGACGGTCTATTTTGGGTCTAAATAAGGAAAGAGAACCACCCAGCCAACTTGGATCATTAAACATGGATATCTCAGACTTTCCTAATGAAGAAGAAGCTCACAATGTGTCCCTGGTCGAAATATCAAGAGGAAGCAAAGAAATAACTACATTAAACAAATTTTCCTTATTTAGTTTGGTCAATTTTCCATCATCTATCAAGACTGATTGTTTGCTGTAAATACTTGACCCTCCTTTCATTCCAGAATATGCACCTAGATGTTCTCAATGCTCTCAAGACTACAAACATCTTCAGTCAACAAGGATCCCACCTTTCATTAAAGCCTAAAGGCTAAATCGCTGGTAAAAAGAGCGTAATATAATTTTTGTTAATTCATCTCTTGCATTTAATTTCTTTGACCATTAAATGCATGTACATGATTCTACATAAGTTCAGTTTAGTTTCATTTTGTAACTCACGTTTCAATCAAATTAATATAAGTATTTTCACTTTCTTTCAAATATTGACTTTGAAGAATTGTTCCTTCTCTTGAATATTGTGTGTGATTCACCTTATTCACTAGAAACCTCGGATCTAGTTATTTGTGTGACTCAAATAGCTTGTTCAATCAAGGATTGAGAGATTCAATCAACTCAATCAAAACCACCACCTTCTTCTCGATATCACGCCCCCTTCCGCAAACAAGCTTGTAAACTCTTGATTATCTCGTGAAAAGAAGTTTGGTAGATTCCAATTTTATATCAATTGATAAAAGAAAACAAAAATGAAAAATAAAGGCATAAAAATTAAAGAGAAAGTGGCGATGGAGCCGTGATGCTGATGAGTATGGCGGAAGGGGAAAAATGGTGAGCATCTAAGGCTCACGTGGGTCATCTGACTTAGAGTAAGAGAAGGAACCATCGAACTGTGTGCTCTCCTGAAGGTAGTGCGTAAGTCGAGCAAACTTCTTATCCTGGCGTGCAATGGACTTCTGGAGGTCTTCATAAGTTGGAGCGCTAGCGCTAGAAGGTCCAACAAGAGAAGGAGGTGCGCTTGAAGGAGGTGTCGGGCGGTAATCTCGTCTGGCAGCTGCTTCCTATCTAGCCTTAACGGCTATGTAACCGCTGATGGTAAGAGGTAGGCACGAGATGGCCGACATGAAGTCGGCCTCTAGAGGATCCCACTGTGGAAGACCATCGCGAAGATGAGGAATGGAAGAAGAAGTTAGAAGGACCATACGCCAATCTTCCGTGTTGACATAATACTTGTACCCAAACTGATCAGGATCGGTCTTTGTTCCAACAAGTGTCCCCTCTCTCGAAAGTTGAGGTAGATCGAACCAGACATCAATAACTGGTGTATCTCCTGTCATATCAACTTCAATAGCCTAAAGAATAGCGGTGATGATAACCCTAAAAGTGGTGGAGGAGTCCGCACAACTCGAAGTAAGAATTTCATGCTTGATCTTAACTAGCTTTTTAGATAGAAGCCAAGAAAAACAAACAGGTCTCGGATCTTGTATAAACAAAATCTGAAGGATCACGAGCTCGGGTATGTGGATGCAAGTCTGAGAAATTTGCGCAAGTAATGCATTTGTCACCATTCTATGCATAAGTCGGACCACTAGATGAGTCAGAAGGGCTGATTTGGATCGCCCTTTGTCATATTTTCCTTGTCCAATTTTCTCCCAAAGATCCTCAGCTGTGTCTTCCACAATACGAATCTCATCATGATACTCCATATCGAGAGCTATACAAAGCTGTGTAATTGATAGTAAGATTTTATCGTGTCTAGAATCAATTACTCTACATGCTATGTAGCATAAGAGGTATCGAATCCAAATGGGTTTTGTTTTAATCACCAAGAATACATAGAACTTCTTAAGTTAAGCAAAGCAAGTGGTTTGGTTTTATCTAACAACCTAATGATTCAAATTAAACAAGTAACAAGCACTAAACAATACTAAACGAGATTGAAAAATTGATAAAGGCAAGCCCTTGGATGAGGTTATGGATTTTGGGGACTTTTATGATCAACCTATGATGTCATTATATACAATCAATCAATTTTCCTGAGCCTAGAACACTTAAACAAGACTAATCCACTTTCATGGTCTTAATCACTTTGCTAATCAACTAATCAAGAACAAATTCTCATTTTTGAAAAGTTAATTAGCAACATATGATGTCATTACACACAATCAAGCAATTTTGCTTATCCTAGAACACTTAAACAAGACTAATCTACTCTCATGGTCTTAATCACTTTGCTAATCAACTTATCAAGAACAAATTCTCATTTGTGAAAAGTTAATTAGCAAGCATTAATTACAAGTTCTAATAGCCATAATACTCCTTAAACATATACTCTCATAGGTTAAGCAAGCAAAATCTCTTATCTAGTTCTTTCGGAAATTTTATCGAACACCTTGTGTGCATGAAATTCCCTATGATCTAGATTAACTTTCTCAAGCCTAATCTGGGCACCAGATGGTCTTGGGTATGTGAAGCTGGCCGGTGTTTTCCCTGTCGATACACCGGGCGAGGCATACCTGGCGAAGGAGGGTCGGTGTTGGGAGATGGTCTCGCGGCCAGACGGACATATCTCCTGAACGACCTATCCAAATGCCCTGAACCACTTCCAGACGACAGCTAACTCAAATGTCTATGATTGTTATGAAGACTTCAGAAGCTGAATCTTAATGGAGACCCTTCGTCCGGTCCGATCTTTCAGACACCTCGGGTGAATTCTGCATTTGTATTTGCTCCATAACTCCAATCATCTACAAAACGTTTCCAAGTACCTAGAAAACACTCCAAATGATGCAAGACTCCCTAGGACCACAAGCAAACTAGCTAAACTCTAATTAAGACCAAAACACTAAGAAAACTATAAAAACACATGCATGAGACTCAAAATGCTAAGTTAAATGCATTCTAAAGTGGGTAAAATATGATAATATCAACTCCACCTAAACTTATTCATTTGCTTGTCCTCAAGCAAACAAACAAGAGCAAGAATAGAGAGAGTCATGAAGATGGGAGCTTCGATCCAGGAGCATCACAAGAAGAAATCAAATTCAACGTCCAAGTTTGTAATTCTAGAATGCATCAAGTGAGTCTACCTCAAAAGAGTTAGCCATTTCTATCTCCACATGCATCAAGCTCAAGTCACAACCTACACAAGCATTCTTATCCTTCAACTCTTTGACATTCATTAATGGTTTATGTGAATCATGTTTATGCAAAATCAAATGAACTCGTTTGGCTAGGGGATAAGATTTTGAGATGAAGATGATCTCAAGCACATGTGTGGGTATTCCAACGCAAGGATTTCTCTAGGAATGAGCATGATTTAGCAAAATACTAAAGGTAAAAGGCAACCTATGCATACAAGGTTGAATTCTCATCTACCCAATGCCTAAGATGTCTCTAACCTTAGTCTCTCTAACCCATGAAGCTCTGATATGCTCAAATTAATACCCTATAAGTACTAAAGCAGTTGTTGCAGTATATGTAGGGGTCGAACACAAGAACTCACGGAAGCACTCAATAGATTATATAGAGGAGAATTAAGCTAAGAGGTCAATGTAATTGAAAGCAAAACGTAAATTAAACTGGTTGTAAGTTCGATTGGAGAAAGATAGGTTCAGTGTGTTTCTCAGGAAATTCAATGAATGCAGATAAACTAACTAACATGATTCAGATTTAGCGCGGTTCTTAAACTCAAATCACTAAAGTATAGCAAACCAACTCTCGTTGCGAAAACTATCTAAGTCTAAATCCTAGAATTCCAAATCTCTTTGTGAATCCTAAAGTCTAAACCAGCTTTTAGTTCAAGTTTGATTTGTTCACAAAACAACTAAACCAAATCCCTTTGCGAATAGTTATTTTGCTCACCCTAAATTCTATTAGGTAATTAATCGCACTCTCGTGCCCAATCAATTATTATAAGATCTAAGTTCTAGGTGATCAATCCAGAATTAGCTTTGAGAACAACCTATGGTGAAGAACTAATTCAGATGGTGAATCATAATCAACTAATCAACCTAGCATTCAGAGAAAATCCTTATGAGAACCCTAAACCTAACAAGAGATCTACTCAGACATGGAAATTGAAGCAATAAACATGACTAAATAAATACTCAAATAGATAATAAGAAAGAGTAACAAGAGGATTCGAAATCTTCTCTCAGACGAACATAGTTTCAGACTTGTCTCCCTTCAAAAGCTCTCTCACAAAACCAAAGTAAAATAAAGCATAGCCATCAAAGTGGCTGTAAAATCCTAATATATAACCTAAGTCACGTTTTGGGGCGTCTTGTAAATAATAAAGTCTTCTGGGCAATTTTGCAATTCTTCAACTCTTGGAAAAGTCGCGATCGTGTCTTGCTGCAGTGAGTATCGACCGATACTAGTCAGTATCGATCGATATCGAGGCATCAAATCGGGTACTCAGCTACACGAACTTCTGCTTTGCTCCAAAATGCTCTAGAAAGCTCCAATATCTCCAATTATGCTCCAAACGTGCTAAAACCTGTAAAAGACTCTAAAACACTATGAAATAGTAGAATGACTCTATAAAACGGACTTATATCATCGCCTAAAGGGAGTAAAAACCATGATATATCAACTCCCAAGACTTAGCCTTTGCTTGCCCTCAAGCAAAACATAAAACTAAACCAAAGAAAGAGGTTTGAAAACATAGAGACCCACATGTTCATGAAACATTGCGATGACCATTTTCCTTAGTGCTCCACATATCACCTAACCAGTTCCAAATCTAACCACCATGTATTTCTCCGTAGACATTCGCAGCTTCCCAGACTACACACATTATTTCACAGCATCGTTCAATTAAACCCATCATCGCCAGTTTCATCGCTGTGATTAATACCAAGAACCTTCTAGATTCTTTACCATACAATATCACGACAAAAGAATTACCCAATTCACACACTTTTTGGTATTGTCTCTCTCCCCAGACTTGTTTCTTTTCATGTTCTTTTTCTCTTTTAAGATCTGCATATACACATTAAAGTCTGAAACGCGAGTATTGATGGTGTTTGCCACCGAATCCCCGGTTATTCCTTCTCTATGTATCAAAAGTCCAGGCGAATATTGGTATCATTGGAAATTTTTCTAACCTCGTTTTCAACCTTTGTGTGATCATTCCCTCTTAAGTAGAATAATGGGATCGCTGGAAATTTTCCTAGCCCTCTACACAGAAGAAAGTCATTTCATCTTTTATGCTCTTATTTATCAACTTATAACAGGGGAGATAGATACCATTACTTTAAACACATGGGTTCATTTGTCAGATATGAATGATGAATCAAGCTCTATGAATACTAACCACATCGATGAAGTGCAAAAATTTGGCTCAGGCTTTAAAGACCTTTGCTGGAAACATGAGTGTCTTCTAGTTAACTGGTCAACCTTTGGATTTTTCATTAGTCGGTCTAGAACTTATTCTGTAACAATGGTCACTTAGAAGCAAGGTCAGAACAAAATATTTAAGAAAAAGATCACAATCTCCAACAGGTTTTGACTCAATAAAACAAATTTTTGACTCAAAAACGACTGACTCTAAGAAAAACAAAAACAAATGTCAGCGACTATGTCCCCCAGACTTGAATAACACTGTCCCCAATGTTATCTAGCCTAAGGTTGGTGAAAGAAAACAAAACAACTGAGTGGAATTGTAAAAAACAAAAAATTACTGAAGTGGGGTACGAGTGTCGACCGACACCCAACTTGGTATCGATCGATACCAAGTATTGGTCGACACAAGTGATTCGTTTTTCAACGTCTAAGGTCAGATGTAACTCCAAAAATATGTCAAACGATCCAGGTGTTAAATGTTAGCATTGTTAGACCATTGAAACACAAGTTAGGTGCAACAAAATATCATAGAAGCATAAAATCCACAGGTCTAAAAGCATAAGAAGAGGCTGACAAAAAACACATAAGTTCAAAACGAAAATAAAAAGAAAAGGGAAAAAGAAACAACAAACGTGATGATCAGATAGAAAGAGGACTAATCCTCTGTTGCCTCGGAATCACCATCAGCATCGGAATCACCAACATGATAAGGATCAACCGGAGTCTGCGAGGTTCCAAGCTGAGATGAAGGAGCAGCGTCCGTGTTAGTCATGCAGCGGCAACGAGAGATAGCAGTCCATATGCTCCTCATACTCTCTTTCATCACCTTCTGTAAGGCAGTTGGCTCCATCGGAAGTTCCGAAGGAGAAGGAAATGATGGTGTAGGGATAGAAGAAGTCGCGTCTCGCGATTGCTGGGCTCGTCCTCCCTGGCGTGAAGTAGATGGAATGTCAGCAGCAGCAGGTGTAAGCGTGCTAGCAGAAGAACCTCGTCCTTGGCGAGTGTGAGGTGCAGCAATCAGTAGGCTCGGATCAGGCTCGAAACGCAGCTGATCGGGATCGTCACCAATGTCTGTCATCTCTCCGTTTGGGAGCTTAACCAGAAACTCCCCATCCGTGTTGAAAAAACACCAACGTTCCGTAGGCTTCAACCACCTGAGGTTTCGCATATGTCTCTCGTCCATGATAGTGCGGGTGGTGACTATCGAACATCTCGCTGTGCTGATACTGAAATGCTGGAAGATAGGGGTAAAACGACTGCCCACTGTCTCGGTCTTCCGAGCCGTACCCACGAATGGTTTGGTCTTCAGAGAGACCAGGTCATGGGCAAAGACTGCCCCTAGGTTGACTGCGAGATCGAGCTCAGGCCACTCATAGTTCTCGTCGTTGATGATGTCTCCAATGGCCAAGGAGAGCATGATAAGCTCGGACAGCCGCATCTTGTTAAGCTCCATCTTACACAAGATAGTGTTGCTCATGATCCTAACCCGACAGCGCAGAACTGGATGACGCACGTCCATCTGAGTGGATGTCTTTGAGTAGTAGGCTCCGTTCCCGAAGTGCTCCTAGAAAACCACATCGTGAAACTGAGTAGGCATAGCGACTTTTCTGAAATCCCTTTGGAAGCCATAAATGTCACAGAGATCTGGGAGTGGCAGCCTATATCTCACTCCGCAAATCATGAAGGTCATGGTGCCTTCCAGCGCGTCCTTCGGAACCTCGTCCTGATAGTAGACTCGGATTGTCGCGAGGAACTGTCGCACCAAGTCAGGGTATAAATCATATTATCGCATCGGCATAGTCCCCAAACCAATCTTCTCTATCAGGTTCCCGAGTGCCCTGTCGAAACCCAGGCTTCGCATGGTCTGAGGGTCAACAAACCGAGTGGTCTGTATATCAACGTCTTGCCAAGCGGACTAGAACAACGTATCGTAATCGTCCCAAGTAGTCATTGATCCAGGAGATAACTGCTTCAGCCAGTAAGTTGCATCTCCACCTAGAGAGTAGGGAAAGAGCTTGCAGAAAAGGTAGTCATATGACACTCCATTGCTCTTGATGCTAGTGACCAAATCCTCTAACCTCTCAATATGGTCCATGGGATGTTCATTGGAAAAATCATGAAAAGGGTGCTGTCCCACAAGAGGGTAGTATGCAGGTTTTAGCTCAAAGTCATTCCTCTGAAACGCAGGAGGGCGAATCGCTGATCGATTTGCATAAAACTGATCAGGCATGTTGTACTCACCAATCGTTCTACCACGATTAACCACAACTTTCCCTGCGTTCGTGTTCCCAGTGACAATCTCTTCGACAACAGGAGCTGGTGGAATGATGGTCCCCTATCCATCCAATCGTTGCCCTCGCGCATTGCACAACTGACCCTCCCGGTCTCTGTAAGCACCAGCTTCATCTTGAACCAAAACCACTGGATTGTTGTTCATCTCTACTGGCTTCTTTGCTCTTCTGTTTGTGCGTTCCACAAGTGCTAGCTGCTCCAATGACAGTTCAACTAGCTGAGTGCTCTTGTTTCTTCTGGTTTCACGAATAGGCATACACCTGAAAACAGAAGTCAATAATGTAAGTAACACGGTAACACGATGAGTATCGACCGACACTGGGTGATGTCGATCGATATCAACAAAAAGAAAACGACAAGTATCGACTGACACTGGATAGTATCGATCGATACCGACGAACTTAGTCGAAATTCTCAAACTAAAATCTAATGGCGAATTGAGTCCCCGGCAACGGCGCCAAATTTGATATGCTCAAATTAATACCCTATAAGTACTAAAGCAGTTGTTGCAGTATATGTAGGGGTCGAACACAAGAACTCACGGAAACACTCAATAGATTATATAGAGGAGAATTAAGATAAGAGATCAATGTAATTGAAAGCAAAACGTAAATTAAACTGGTTGTAAGTTCGATTGGAGAAAGATAGGTTCAGGGTATTTCTCAGGAAATTCAATGAATGCAGATAAACTAACTAACATGATTCAGATTTAGCGCAGTTCTTAAACTCAAATCACTAAAGTATAGCTAACCAACTTTCGTTGCGAAAACTATCTAAGTCTAAATCCTAGAATTCCAAATCTCTTTGCGAATCCTAAAGTCTAAATCAGCTTTTAGTTCAAGTTTGATTTGTTCACAAAACAACTAAACCAAATCTCTTTGCGAATAGTTATTTTGCTCACCCTAAATTCTATTAGGTAATTAATCGCACTCTCGTGCCCAATCAATTATCCTAAGATCTAAGTTCTAGGTGATCAATCCAGAATTAGCTTTGAGAACAACCTATGGTGAAGAACTAATTCAGATGGTGAATCATAATCAATTAATCAACCTAACATTCAGAGAAAACCCTTATGAGAACCCTAAACCTAACAAGAGATCTACTCAGATATGGAAATTGAAGCAATAAACATGACTAAATAAATACTCAAATAGATAATAAGAAAGAGTAACAAGAGGGTTCGAAATCTTCTCTCGGACGAACAGAGTTTCAGACTTGTCTCCCTTCAAAAACTCTCTCACAAAACCAAAGTAAAATAAAGCATAGAATAAAGCATAGCCATCAAAGTGGCTGTAAAATCCTAATAAATAACCTAAGTCACGTTTTGGGGCTTCTTGTAAATAATAAAGTTTTCTGGGCAATTTTGCAATTCTTCAACTCTTGGAAAAGTCGCGATCGTGTCTTGCTGCAGTGAGTATCGACCGATACTAGTCAGTATCGATCGATACCAAGGCTTCAAATCAGGTACTCAACTACACGAACTTCTGCTTTGCTCCAAAATGCTCTAGAAAGCTCCAATATCTCCAATTATGCTCCAAACGTGCTAAAACCTGTAAAAGACTCTAAAACACTACGAAATAGTAGAAAGACTCTATAAAACGAACTTATATCATGGCCTAAAGGGGGTAAAAACCATGATATATTAAGCTCCATCCTAAGCTATCCTTTTTTTTTCACAAGACCTTTTGCCTTCATATCCCACACGTTTCCTTGTCTTTCTTCTTCATCTTCTTCTCACTTGGGGGGATATCTTCTTCTCCGTTGAACTTGTGGATTGGTGCTCTTCCTTTTTTTTGTTGCTTTAGCTCATCTTTTTCAATATTTTGCTTTCCTCATCTTTCATCACTTGATGCCTATGACGCTAAATTAAATGCTAAGAGTTAATCTTATAACTTGTTACCAATCCACTTCACCTTTTGCCTTCTCCCCATCTTTCCTATCCGTTCCACCCTTCTTTTGTTGTTTCACAAATGTCCCACACAAATATTCCAAGAATTCCCATTCCTAGCTAACTTATCTCTAGACTAGCCCCTTGATGTTGGAGCTAGATCTACATGAGAATCCATCCTTGTCTCCCTAAACCTAACACTTTTTGCCAAGTTTGGTCCAAAAGTAGGCCTCTCCATCACTCACGAAAGTTATAGGCTACAAAGGAGGTTTAGTTCGAGGTATGGGGAACCATTACAAAAATGGGATATGGCTACTTGGATCCATAAGGGTGGTAAAAAGGGAAACGAAGATCCAAGTATGTATATGGGTATACACAAATTCATTCAAAGATGCACAAACACGATAATTGCAAGTCAAGATTAGAGTTCTTATAAATAGGGTTGAATTCAATTCACAACTTGATTCAATAAAGACAAGAACATTGATGCATGAGATCTAAACTTGGTGCATCCTTACTTTCAAACTAACTTGAATGCATTAGACAACTATGAATTTCTTAAAGTGATACTCTAGCTCATCATTGCTCCCGATGCAATATGCAATGCATTCTATATGCAAACTAGACTCATTCCTACACATGAAATGCAACTAAATGATTTCTTTTTGAGTTGCAAAATTTAAAAAAAAATCGATTTTTATGAGTTTTCTATGACATAAGTGAATGCATGAGACTCAAGATGCAAAATAAAAAATAAGAATAAAGAACACAATTTTAAATACCGGTCCCTTCCCTAAACATAAATCTCAACGTCTCAGTGTGAAATAAATTTAAGGGAGAGACCAAAAACAAAAGATAAAAAACAAATACTCAAAAGAGAAGAGTTACTTACAATGGAGGAGTGGTACTATGGAAATAGAGAGAATGGAGAGCTTTCCAACATCAAACACAGTTGTTGCTTTGCCATGACCTTGCTACCATCAAGAACCATCAAGAACCTTGAGACAACTTAGCAAAAACATTAAAAAGCACTTAAAAAGATAGGAAATATTTACAAAGATAGACATGGGAATGTCTCCCAAGTGCGTTTTGTTTAACGTCACTAAGCTTGACGTTCGTTACCCTTTTAGGCGGGGGTGAGAGGAATGTTAGCATTCCTTGAGCTCAAAGTATAAGAACCATGCTCATGATCTCTTGAAGACCGGCTTGCCCCTTCTCTTTAAACTCCGGTGTGAGGATTGTTTTAACCGAGGCAAAAGGCTTGGACCATCCCTTGCACTTGATCTTGTCCTCTATCACCCCATCTTCATGTTTCCAAGGAGTGAGAGTCATGATGGGAGGCTAGTCTAGCATGGTCTTGTCCCCATCAAGCTTGATTGGTGTCTTCTCTTTCTTTTTGCAAGCTCTAGGGGGTGGAGCCAAATCCCTCGTTTCACAACAACCCATGTACTCTACCCTTTCAACACGAATCTCATCATCCTCAATGGTAATTGTGCCACAAATCCCATTTGATGGAGGCTTCATTGGGTAAAATAGCTTATCATCAACGTTCTTGAGCATTACCCTCTTGTTTTTGAAATCCATGCTCGCACCGGCGGTATTGAGGAATGGAGTCCAAAAAAGGAGATGCAGCTTTTTGGTTCGTTCAATCTCCATAACAATGAAGTCTGTTGGTACAGGGCACTCTCCGATTTTGAGGGGA
This sequence comes from Eutrema yunnanense, assembly GCA_002933935.1. Lineage (NCBI taxonomy): Eukaryota > Viridiplantae > Streptophyta > Magnoliopsida > Brassicales > Brassicaceae > Eutrema > Eutrema yunnanense. The sequence goes on from PKML01049734.1 coordinate 1,355,812, forward strand.
TAGTCTTCAACAAGACCAAGTGGTTTCCTCGAAGAAGAATCTCCAAACGTGATGGTGGAGGGGTAATCTTCCATACTCTTAATCCCGAGACTATTAACCATCTCCAAGGACATGACGTTCACACTCGAACCCGAGTCACACAAAGCATCATCTATCTTCGAGTTTCCAAGAAAGCAAGAGATGGAGAACTTACCAGGATTTCTAAGCTTGGAGATAGACTTAGGCTCAACTCTTGTTATGCTTGGTGAATCAAAGACAAATCAAAGACAACCATAAGCTCTTTCACTTTCTCTCGGTTTTCAAGTATGTTTTTGATGAAATTTTGGTGTTGTGGGACTTGAGACAACTCACTCTCACTAGGCAAAGGTGCTCCAATCTTATCAATGTTTGCTTTGAAGCTTGAAAGCACTTTAGTTTGATCCTTGGTGAGAAAACGATCGGGAAAAAGAAGTGGAGGCTCATATGGACAAGGTCTACTGCAAGAGGCTTCTTTCTTAGATATCACATGTGTCTCCAAGTTTTTCTTCTTGACCACGTCCTTGAGAGACTTCTCAACCTCCATTTGCGTAGAGAGCACTTGCTCTTCATGCATGCTTTTACCCTTTCCCTCAACAAAAATCACATCATCTTCATTTCCAAGGGTCACCCCCCACCCCCCCACCTTGTTTCTCAATGTCCTCATTGAGCTTTGAGGGAATATCTCTAGGAGAAAGTTCTTTGACTTGTGAACCATAGAGTAGAAGCTCAATTTCTTCAATATCGGCTTCAATCTCATCATTGGTATGCGATTCATTTGAGGATATAGCGTTTCAATACTCCTTTTGGTTCTCATCGACTTTCCCTTTTAGCTTCTCCATAAGTTTATGAGAGATTGAGCTTCCTTGAGTACCTTGATTTTCCAAATGTTTGAGTTTAGAAGCCATGGTTTCAAGCCTTGTGTTAAGATCGTGGTATGAGCAATCCACCTTAGTGTGGATCTCGGCCATCTTTTTGCTTATATCCATTGCTCCATTAGCTTGACCTTGAAAAAGTTGTTGAATCATGTTTTTCATATCGAAGTCTTGGGGCATAGAGTTGTTTCCTTGAAAGTTGTTCTTGGGAACATATCCTTGTTGTTGATTGTCGGAGGCTTGACCTTGGTTAGCTTGTTGGGGGTAGACTTGGTCTTGTGGATTATCCACATTTGGATGTCTATATGAGATGTTAGGGTGGTTTCTATAGTTGTTGTTGAAACCCCTTTGATAGCCACCTTGATTCCCAACATAATTCAATTTCTCTTAAGTACCCAAATCCACATTGTCCTCTTGAAACCGTTGGCTTGCATCAAAATCTCCAACAAAATGAACCGACTTTTGAGAATCATTGAGAAGCTTGTCTATCATGGTGGATTGCTTGACCATCATGGTAGAGTGCTTGTCCATCATGTCATGGAGAACTTTCATTTCTTTGGTTCTTCTTTGCTCCTCAAAATCACTTGTGGTCCTTGTAGCTCGATCATACTCATCACCATAGGTTCCATCACTTTGTGCAAGATTTTCCATTAGATAGCTTCATTGACGTGCTTGGCTAAGAGTGCTCAAGAGAGAAGCATCCGAGAACCCATGTTGCGGGCATTACGATGTGTACCCTCAAAACCGCTCCCATGCTTCATTGAAACTCTCATTTGCTCTTTGAGTGAAGTATGAGATCTCATTTCTTAGCTTGACCGTCCTAGAAGGTGATAAGAACTTCGCAAGGAATGTCGTTTTGCATTAATCCCATGAAGTAATAGATCCTTGAGGTAAAGTCTTCTCCCATTGGTGTGCTTTGTCTCCAAGTGAGAATGGAAACAAACGTAACTTGAAGCCATCTTCAAAAACTGCATTCATCTTGGTTAGACCACAAATTCGATCAAATTGATGTAATGATCAAGTGGATCTTCCACCGCCAAGCCATGGAACTTTTTCCCTTGTACCATGTTGATGAAGCTAGCTTTGACCTCAAAGTTGTTGTTCTCAACCGGTGGGGCTTGAATTCCTTGACGGTTGTGGTGTTCATTAGCGACATCACCCGCTCAAACAAAGTTTTGAGCTCGTGGAGGGTGGTTTGAAGCTCGAGCATTACAAGCGGGTGGTGGTGGGTGTGCTTGAGCTTGTGGGTTTCCATTTCCACCATTTGCTCTGTGGTTTCCATTACCACTGTTCCCTTGTTGTTGCCCATTAGCAACGTTCTCATTAATGTGATCAACCGGAGGCCCTTCAATGTTGTCCATATCCAATCTCTCGATGTGTTGAGCTCGTATTCTTTCTCTCCTTTCTCTAATCTCACGTTCCAATAGGTGAATATCGTCTATTTGCTCAACGAGATTTGCTCCGCCTCTAGACCTTGTGTTCATGCACCTATAGAGATAAGAACAAATAGATAGAGAAATTAGTAAACAAAGTAAATAAAAGCTTAATATCAAGAAGATTTAAAATCTTAATGTTGAAAGCTAAAACCCAATTGGCAACAACGCCAAATTGATAGTAGAATTTTATTGTGTCTACAATCAATTACTCTAGATGCTATGTAGCATAAGAGGTATCGAATCCAAATGAGTTTTGTTTCAATCACCAAGAATACATAGAACTTCTTAAGTTAAGCAAAGCAAGTGGTTTGGTTTTATCTAGCAACCTAATGATTCAAATTAAACAAGTAACAAGCACTAAACAATACTAAACGAGATTGACAAATTGATAAAGGCAAGCCCTTGGATGAAGTTATTGACTTTGGGGACTTCTATGATCAACATATGATGTCATTACACACAATCAAGCAATTTTCCTTAGCCTAGAACACTTAAACAAGACTAATCCACTCTCATGGTCTTAATCACTTTGCTAATCAACTTATCAAGAACAAATTATCATTTGTGAAAAGTTAATTAGCAAGCATTAATTACAAGTTCTAATAGCTATAATACTCCTTAAACATATACTCTCATAGGTTCAGCAATTAAAATCTCTTATCTAGTAATTTGGGGAATTTCATTGAACACCTTGTGTGCATGAAATTCACTATGATCTAGATTAATTTTCTCAAGCCTAATCTAGCATTATGAACACTAAATAAGAGAGGAAAGAAGTAATATAAGCCCTACACATCATTGATCAATCATGAAATCCCCTAATATACCTCATCCATGAGCTCTAAAAAGACCTATTCACTAATCATGAAGAACACACCAAATCTCATGAAAGAGGTGTTGTTAATCATGATTATAGAATAGAAAAATAAAAGATTAAAAAGAAATTAAGAGAAATAAATTTAAACTTGCATAAACTCAAAGATATCTTTTACAAAATCTCAAGAACACTTCAAAGGAAAGGTTTTTTTGCAAGAGGGAAGAAGAAGTCAAAGAAGATTAGGTCAATGCCTATTTATAGGGGAGGTCCACGCCTAGGTCAGAGCTTCTACACCGGACGGTGGCCGGCCAGTGCTGCTGGGTGGTGTAGACAAGAGCTTGGATACCAGCTCGGTTTGGGGCGGTGCAGCCGGCATGTATCGTCCCTGCCCACACACCGAGCGAGGCACACCTGGCGGTCATGGGGCGGTGTGGTCTGTCCTGAAGCTGGGCACCGGACGGTCTTGGGAAGGTTCAGCTGGCCGGTGTTTCCCCTGTCCACACACCGGGCGAGGCACACCTGGCGAAGGAGGGTCGGTGTTGGGAGATGGTCTCTCGGCCAGACGGACATATCCTTGGTAAAACCACCATATCTTATGAACACCCTATCCGATTGCCCTGAAACAACTTCCAGATGACATCTAACTCAAATTTCTATGATTGTTATGAAGATTTCATAAGCTTGAATCCGAATGGAGAACCTTCGACCGGTCCGATCTTTCAGATACCTCGGGTGAACTCTGCATTTGTATTTGCTCCATAACTCCAATCATCTATAAAACGTCTCCAAGTACCTAGAAAACACTACAAATGATGTAAAACTCACTAGGACCAAATTCAAACTAGCTAACCTCTAATTAAGACCAAAACACTAAGAAAACTATGAAAACACAAGCATGAGACTCAAAATGCTAAGTTAAATGCATGCTAAAATGGGTAAAATATGAGAATATCAGTAATAGACATAGTATAAGCATTTCCGTGGATGGTAAAAGAGGGTACCATCACGTGCCTGAGGGTGCTTGCATCGCGGGTAAGAGAGCGCGACAGATGCGAGAAACTCTCTAGACAAGTTCTTATAAGCTGGCCTATCGAGCTCCATGAATGAGTGCAACTTTAGAGGTTCGAGGTACCACACGAAATCATATGTGATTCCCAAAGTGTTGAGGTGATGTAGTCGATGCGAAGAGTTGGCTTTATTTTGAGCTTCGCGAGATGAGCAAGGTAGTTTAATTCATTTGGGTCGAGTGGTTTCCCGAGAAAACGAACAATGGACCGCCGTGGTGGTGGAAAAGGTGGAGGAGTGAGCTCGCGAGGTGGCGATGGCGTTCGGTGAGTGCTTGACTAAAGAAGCCGACGAGATGCTTGTCTTCATCGTAAGCAAGTGTGTTCTCCTGCTCTTGTCTCTTCTGTACACGCCGAGATAGTTCTCCTTGAACAAAATTGGTTCTAACTCTAGTGTTCTTCTTCGAACGAGTTTGACGAGCTCGATGTGCTCCATAGTACCTACAAAACAAGGTAGAAACTCGGCCAAAAGAGTGAATATGGTGTAATCGTAAGGTCTCAATGCTCAAAGATACATAATATAAGTATCAAGAGACACAAATCAACCACAAACTAACAATGTCAAGCATGAAAAATAGCATCTAGATGCTCATGATCAATTTTCGGATTTTTGAATGTGCAACACAAGAAATTCTTCAAAATTTTGTTTTAATGTCCAATCTTATGCAAAATCAAGATATTATCGAATACTAATCATTATTCAAGCTAGACTTCGCTAAATTTAGCACCATAATTCTCCAAATTCTTGTTCAAATGTGCTCACAAACTTCAAAATTCTAATATTTCAAATCCATGACTAATATGCTCAAAAATCGGAATCTAGGCAACCTAGAAGTTCAATATGAAGTTTCTAATCAATCCTTAACCATTCTAGACCTTGATATAGTCCAACAAGAGAAGCCCCAAATTTGAGTTCGCTTGAAATTAGAGATTGAATTAATGACATATCTTGTGATAGAGGATAAGAAGTGTAGAGAATTGAAATCTCTTTTGAAAAAGAGTGAGAATAGGCCAAAGAATCCTTGCAAAACTCATATTTCTGAAAAAAAATTCTCGCTAAAAAACTTCCAAGTCTTTTGGAAGAGAATAAAAAAAATGAGTTTTGATCTTAAAAATTCTCTTTTGTCTTTAAAAGGTGTTTTTATGACCAACAAGATGATTTTTAGGTTTCAAAATTTTTGGAAAGAGAACTTATCTTGCGGGTGGGCCACGAAAAAAACAGAATCTATTTAGTTTTCACTAACGGTTCGAGTTCGGGTCAAGAAAACATACCAAACCGCGGGAAATTTTGGCTCGATGTGGTGTCGGCCGCGAGTCAGGGTGTCATGGTCGCGGTGGGGATATGCTCGACTGCGACCCTCGAGATTTTCCCATGGTGGCTCGATGGCTGGCCGCGACCTGGAGGGTCGTGGTCGCGGTGAAGTCGGGTCTGGCCGCGACTATGTATCTGCAGTCGTGGTGGAGAGCTCTTCGGCCGCGTAGTCGAGAAATCTCTCACATTCAGAAGGTATTTGGCCGCGGGTCTGGAGCTTTTCTCCGGCCAGGTCCTTTGACCATTTTTTCATATTTTTTTGTTTATTCGATTTTTTTTATTTTTGGATTTTGGATTTTTGTGAAAACGTGAAACTTAGAAAAGCAAAACGTTAATAGAAAATGAAAAACAAACTAAAGTGGAAAATACGTACCAAATGGGTTGCCTCCCATCGAACACTTTTGGATAATAAGATATGAAGGCATACTTATGGGGCTTTGTGAACATATGATGAACTTGAATTTATTGCGTGATCTGCTGTGTGGCTACCAACGAACGATGAGTAGTCAAGTTATTAGAGAATAGCTGTTTGGCTCTATGAAAATAGGTTAGCCACAATTTTGTGTTCGATTTCAGGGAACTTTGAGTTAGAATCAATTAGAAGCTTTGTTAACTTGTTTGAATCAATCATAGCCTCTGCGGTTTCCCTGAAGACCCAGCGTTTAGTTCTTATAGTTTACAACCGTTTTTATTTCCTTTCGCTTACATCCTTAGATATCGTGACACACTCTCTCAAACATCTTTGTCTTAGCTCGATACTAATCGTCTTTTGAGTTTTGCAGACATGCGTAGATTCTCTGTGGATTGACTCCTAAGTCATACAACGCACTATGTGCACTTGCAGATTATGGTTTATAAATTTGGAAACATTAGCTACAATTAGCACCCAACAAGTTTTCTGGCGCCGTTGTCGGAGAATTTATTTGTTTGTGCCTGCAAAAATATTAAGATTAGTAACCGACTCTAAGACCACCGTTTTTCTTTTAATTTTTGGTTTTATTTTTCTTTGTTTTAGGTCTCTGAAATATGGATCCGGCTCTGGAGCGAGATCCCGATGTGGAGCATGGTTTCTATGATCCATCTGAAGCTCCTTACTCTCATCTCAACTGCGACTCTTAGAGCTCGCACTACTATGATCGGAAACCGGCCATGATCGCTCACTCCTACGGACGCCATCAGCCTCCTTCTCACGATAACTATTTTGCACAACCTTGGTGAAACAATAACTGTCATCCTTACCGACTTCCTCATCAGATTTTGAACCAACAAAATCATCCCTTGCAGCCCCAAACTCAAGTAGACAAAATTGAGGCAATGTGATAACACCGTATTTTTATCCATTTTACTATCTATTTTAGAACACTTTAATAAGTGTTTCATTCGCTTTTATATGTTTTTATTACAGTTTTGGCATATTTGTAGTTTCAAGACTCTTTTCATGTTACTTAGGCAAAAACATTTTAGGCAAAAACATTCGCTTTTATCCATTTTAGGCAAAAACATTGCAAATTGGAGAAAAACCAGATGTTCGGCTCATATTCAAACCGTCAGAAGTTCAATTGCCAAAGAGGTTTTTCTCACCCTATGATCCAACCCAATTTTGGAAATATTCAAGAAGGACCAGCTACCTTTCCATTCCAACAGATATGAGGACAATCCAACGGTTCAATCAGAAGATACATGAAGATCAAGAAGTCCCATCAGGCCACTCCCGAAGCAGCCCCAGCCGCGGCCAATAGGCAATCTGCCGCGGCCAGGAAGCCTCCACCTGCGGCCAAGTGAAGGTTCGCCACGGACATACACCATGGACCCGCGGCCAAGCCGATTTCATCCCGTAAGCCCATTTGCAAGGCCAGTTCAATTCCCATCAAGGAAAAACCCTAAATACCGACGAAAGCAGAGTTCAAGACCTATAAATATGCGTTCTAAAGACCAAATTTCGTGTGCTTCTTTTCGTGCCACACTTTGCCCTATTGTTTTTGCTTTACGTTATTTCTTTCTAGTATTTGTTCCTTACTTTCGAGATAGGTGAAGAGATTCTCTCCGGACATCGTTCTTAAATTCGAGAGACTCTTTCACCAATCTCCTATTTTATTTAATCATGTCTTTTAATTCCATTATGTGCGAGTAGTTTAATCATTGGGTTTAAAGGGATTATCGAGAGGAATTCTATGTTCGATAAGGATTTCAGATTGTAAAACCCTAGCCGATTTCTAGAGCTCTTTCTTATACATCGTTGTTAATGCATGAATCTAGCGTCATGAACTAGAGGCTGATTCATAGGTGCTAAAGAACTATCATAAGTGTTGAATATAAATTCCTGAATCGTTCATCTATAAGAGCATGCCGCGTCGTAAGATACAAAAGTATACTTGCGGAGTACCGTGAACTAAGAAGAACCAGCGTGACCAGCACGATTTTCTACGCGACCAGAGATAAAAGCTACTACTCGAGTATATAGATTGTTGGTGCGTAGGATGTACGAAAGTAGGCTACGCCGTTTATTATGTTCAGTTCGTGGAGTTAAAATCTAGAAACTTTGTTACTAAGAGCTTTGGGGTCGTGATTGAATCGAGCATACCATAAGATATCCATGTCGACCCAAAACTGTTTTATTATTGTTTACAAATCGTTTTCCCGTTTAGTTTATGCCATCGATTTTCTTAGGTTATTTTACAAGCAATTATATGTTTTCCGTTCTTTACAATTTTCGTGACAAAACCCTATAAAAACTTTACTCTCGTTCTAGACTTCCTTGCTATTCTCTGTCTAGGGTCTCACATAACATATTTCCCTCCATGTGGATGGATACCTTAAGTACTATAACGCACGTATGTGCACTTGCAAAACTTTTAGGTTTACAAATTTAAAACCTGAAGTTTCGACAACAATCCGACCTCATCAAGTTTTTGGCGCCGTTGCCGGGGAGGCAATTGCTATTCATTATGTCACACCGTAGAGGTTAGTAAATCAACTCTAGAACAAACTTTTTGTTTTTAATTTTTGTTTTTGGTTTTCTTCGTTTCAGGCTTTGAAACATGAACTCGCCTCTGGAGCGAGATTGCTACTACGAGCAGGGTTGCAACGACCCATCTTGTGCTCACTACTCTCATGACTCACACACCAAGTGTGACTCGTTCTACATGGATCGGAAACCGGCACCGACCATCTACTCTTGAGGACGCTACGAGCATCCTTATTCCCGAGACGAGCCTTTTGCGTCTCCTTTTATCAACTCTCGACAAAACTCTTACCGTCATCAACACCAACCCTCATCATACCAGCACTATGAGAGCTTGGAATTCAGCGCTTGTTTGAAGCGACTCGAAGAGATCATCAACAAAACAATCGAATCCCAAGCTAAGTCCGGAGTTGTTTTGAACGAGAAGGTAGACTCGATGTCCGTCGGATTCAACAAGAAGTTCGATGATCTTGATGCCCACGTCAAAGTCCTTGAAGAACAGACTCTCAAAGACGTTGCAACACTCAACGAGAGGATGGAACTCGTTGAAAATGAACAAGAAAAATAAAAGTTCGATACCCGAAAAGCTAATGATGGGGCTACGTACTATGAACTATAAGCTTGATGACTTGGTAAACTCCATCAATGACAACAGTAATACTGCCTACGACTACACCCTCGAGCTGTGGAAAGGAGTAGGAGAAGTTGAAGACAAGACGAGAGAGCTCGATCTCACGCTAGATCGACTCATTTATGCCATTGATGAAGTGGAAGAGAAAGTGGACAAACTTTCTAAATATCATGAGGAGCATGCTACAACACTTGATCTTCTTGCCCCTGACCTAGAAGAGAAGCCCAATGAATCCCTAGAACCAAAAAACACCGAAGGAGAAGACGAACCGAACAAGTCCCCACGGACTCCCCTCACCGCGGTCGCAACCCCTCCAGCCGAGGCCAAACCTCCATTCGCCGCAGGTGCGTTCTCCTGACCCATGGCCGAGATGCATTATGTCGCGGCTCCGTCTTCTCCAGCCGCGGCCAGCTCCTGCTCGTCTCTCCTTGGACCTTTCAAGTTCTGTTCACCCTCCTTCGAGCAAGCCGTCTTCTCCATTGACTCTCAAGCTTCAACAAACCCTCCAAACAGCTGGGAACCAGAGTCATATGCACCTTGCAAGGTGATTCAAGCTCATAACGAAGCCGCATCCTCTTCTTCAACAACACTTAAAAGGAGCCAGCCTAAGAGGATCTACATGCCTCATTGCTTTGACCCTACGAACTCATACTGTGAGTCCTACGCAGCCTTTGAACCAACACCTTCTGCAAGTCCAATATCCGAGGAGCCAAGAGCACAAAGCATCACCCGAGACAGATTGATCAAGTTGAAGAACACAAAACTTTGTGAAATCAATCCCGATGGACGTCGCTTTCGAAGAAGTTTGGGAAAAAGGACCTCTATACGCTTTCTTCCGCTACAGCAAGGAAAACAAGGAAAACATTTGCACTTACTTCAGGAGAGCGAGGCATTCATCAACGCTTTATGCCGCTTCTTATGCTATTCATATATTTCATCTTGAGAAACAAAAAAGTTGCCCGAAAAAGATTAGCTTGGAAAAGTTAGAGAAATTCAATAGCGTGGTTCGTGATCTACCTCAAGGAACCACGTTTTGTAGAGCGTGCATGGACCACATGATTGGTCACTTCTTTTGTGAAAGCAAATAATCAATCTCGGAGATAGAAGATCTCTTTGCAAATGCTATGAACGGATTACCCGTTCGAAGTCTCCATAAGATTCAAGAGCAAGGAAAGTTTGTAATCACTTGCAACATCCGAGGAGTCAAGTTTAAAGACATTCTTTGCGACTCTGGAGCCTGCCTTAGCATCATGTCAAAATCAACCGCCAAATGCCTCGGTATCAAGCATGTGGACCATACCCGAGCAAAAATCAGCATGGCTGATGAATCTTGCGCTACAACAAAGGGGATCGCCTATGACATGCCCATAAGGATCAGAGATTGCATAGCCCCGGTCGACTTCTACATTGTCAAAGCGACAAAAGTTGATTCTACACCGGTAATCCTAAGATGGGCTTTCTTGTCAACCGTCAGAGCCATTATGGATTCGCCAAATCGACGTGTTTCCTTTGCTAACGTCGACAAAGACATGTTCTACAATGCTGTTCCGCTCAAGTTCAAGAAGCCGAAGGATCCCGACCCCAATATCGACTCACTATGGAGCGATGAGTCACATGACGAGGAAACCGAAAGGAGTTCAAAGAATACTTGTCTTAAGACACTGTCTTTCTACGACTAAGCTCATCTCGTTACCAAAGTCGAGCTAAACGACTTTAAACAAAAGCGCTCAATGGGAGGCAACCCATTTTAGGTACGCTTCCTTTTTCTTAGTTTCAACTTTCTAAAAAAACTAAAAAACCCAAAAAAATCAAAAAACCGAAAAGAGAAAAAGATGGAAGCACGGTTCAGTGCTGCTCGATCCAGCACGGACCGCGATGAAGGACTTCACAGCAAAAGAAGCCCGGCCACGGGTGCATAGACCCGAGCCGCGACCAGCTCCCCATCCGCCGGGGTCGCGATCAACCGAGCCATGGCGAAGCTCCATGTGACCGCGGGTGCAGCCCTTCGACCCGCGGGCAACCCCCTGTCATTCCAGATCAATTTTCTTTGATCCCCGATCGACTCATATTCATTCCCAATCACCTCTACATCCATTCCCCAACACCTCTAGGTAAGTTTTCTTTTTCCCAAAACTTTTTCAATTATTACATACATTTATTTCTCGTCCTTTCTCGATTTATTTCACACTATTTATTTCACACTAGGGACAATGTGATTTAAGTCTGTGGTAGGATTTTATCCCTTACTAATCACCTTTTCTTTCATGAGTCTTTGCATTTTGCACTTTGTATTTTTCATGTTTTCTTTAAAAAAAATTAAAGTTTTCTCATCATAGGTAGACTGTAGAGATTCTTTAAGATGGAATATACTAGCTTTATTATACTTGGACTTTTACTTGACTTAATTTTCTCATCATAGGTTTAGGAAAAGATACCGAATCATACATTCAGGACGTTGTTTTACCTTTTACCATTCTTTGTCGTACCTAAATGGCCAGCTCATCTTTAGTTGGTACGCCACCTGATATGCTCAATTTAATACCCTAAAGTACTAAAGCAGTTGTAATAGTATAGCTAGGGGTCGAACCACAGAAGACTCACTGAAACGCACAATAGATTATGAAGTATCGAATTACGCTAAGCCAAACAGTTGTAATTAAAAGCAATGCAGAAATTAAAGGAGTTGTAAATCAATTGAGAAATATAGGCTCAGGGTTTTTCTCAGGAAATCAATGAATGCAGATAAATTAACTAACATGATTCAGATTTAGCACGGTTCTTGAACTCAAATCACTAAAATATAGCTAACCAACTCTCGTTGCGAAAACTATCTAAATCTAAATCCTAGGAATTCCAAATCTCTTTGCGAATCCTAAATTCAAAATCAGCTTTAATATCAGGTTTGATATGTTCACAAATCAATTAAACCAAATCTCTTTGCGAATAATCAATTTGCTCACCTAGGTTCTATCAGGTAATTAATCGCACTCTCGTGCCTAATCAATTATCCTAAGATCTAAGTTCCAGATTTATCAACCTAGAATTAGCTATGAACACAACCTAAGGTGAAGAACTATAATTCAGATGGTGAATCCTAAACAGATAATTAACCTAGCATTCAAAGAAATCCTTTATGAGAAAACCCCAAACCTAAAGTGGATCTACTCAGACATGGCAATTGAATCCATAGACATGTTTGAATAAATCATCAATAGAATAATAACAAAGGTTCTTGAGATCTGATCTCGGACGAAGGGAGATTCAGACTTGTCTCAAACAAGAGTAAAATTAAACACAGAAATAAAGCTTAGCCTAAACAGGTGGCTGAAAAACCTAATTTATAAATAAAACACGAATTGGGTCTTCTTGCAAATATCAGAGTCCTCTGGGCACTTTTGCAATTCTTCAAACTTCATAAAAAGTTGCGGCCCATGATTTCCCGACGGGTGTCGATCGATACCAGGGGGTATCGATCGACACTCATTGCTCAGATCGGGCACTTAGTCATCTGACTTCACTTTCGCTCCAGAATGCTCCATAGAACTCCAATATCTCCAATAATTCTCCAAACGTGCTATGACCTGTAAAAGACTCTAAAACACTACAAAACACTAGAAAG